>CM053789.1:403710107-404170107 GCA_028749045.1 Cupressus sempervirens | reverse complement strand
CTCATAGTATTTCTTCCAATGCATATCTCCCTCTTCATTAGGTATTATCTATATCTCTACTCTTCATGTTATTTCTCCCTCTTAGGTAACTCTCCCTCTTTCAAGGTAATTATCTATCTTTGTGAGGTATTTAGGTATTATCTCCCTCTTTGACAATAATGCCAAAGACTTGACATCTCAACATGTAGTTGTTGACAATTCAGGAACTCCCTCTATCACCTTAATTGTGATTGATCTTATATTCCATTATCTTGATTACTTTAGGAAGCTCCTAGAGTAAGATCCACTACATCAAATTGTAAAATATGACATTCAACTTAGTTGATGCAAGGCACTACTCTTGCTTCATTAACAACTTTCAATAAGGGTATCACCTCTTAGTTTACCTTTTAGAACATAGTATTTTGTTCCTTTTAGATATCTCATAAGCCTTTTGACAACCATCAAATGATTCTCCTTAAGATTTGAAGAAAATATTACAATGATCCCAATAGCTAATGCAATGTCACGTCTACTATGAATGACATATTACTATTTTCAAATCATAGACCTGTAAAAAGTTTGGTTCACTTTAGTAGAATCATAAGTCTTTGATAGTTTATTACTTATGACCATAGGTGTACTAACTAGTTTTGAATCCTCCATACCAAAATTTTTCAATATTTCATTCACATACTTGGACTAGGTGATTTAAATACCATATTTCATTTGATACACTTGTAGGCCAAAAAAGAATTTAATCTCTCCAAACATGGACATCTCAAGTTCTTTCATCATCTCATCAGTAAATGTCTTACATGCTACATTTGTTTCCTCCAAATATGATATCATCAACCAAAATTTCAGCTAGTAAAATATCTTTACTACCTTTAGTCTTCAAGTACTAATTACTATTGTCATCACTTCTCTCTAAACTATTCTTTACAAGATAATTATGAAGTCTCTCATACCATGCTCTAGGATTTGTCTTCAAACCATATAAAGACTTGTGTAATCTACATACCATGTTCTTGTTGTTTGCATCAACAAATCCTTTGGGTTGTTCAATGTATACCTCTTCTTCTAATATGCCATTCATAAATGAAAGCTTCACATCCATCTAATAAATGTTGAAACCTTGTATGCAAAGTAAGAAAGTAGAGTTCCTACTATTTGCAATCTTGCAACAAGGGAAAAATTTTCTCCATAGTCATTTCATTCCTCTTGAGCATACCCCTTGCAAACTAATCTTGCTTTATTTCTTGTGAATTCACCATTCTCATCCAGTTTATTTTTTTAAACCCACTTGGTTCCAATAAAATTCTTGTTCTCTGGTCTGGGTACAAGTAACCAAGTTTTATTCTTCTTAGTTTGATCAGTCTTATCTCTCATGGCTTGAATGTAGTCATCATTTTGTAGTGCATCCTTTACTGACATAATAGGTTCATGCATGCTTAGTAGACATGTATCACTTCTCAACTTTTTTCTTGTCATGGGTTTGACATTGTTATCTCCAATAATTTATTTAGTAGGGTTGTGTTGTAGGATATACTTTGACAATCTTGGTTGTGCTCTATTTACTAGAATAGATATTTCAACTTTAGAATCATTGGGTGCTTCTCTATTAGGTAATTCAACATTCCTTTCATATGCACCGATCTCATTATCAGAATGTACCTTAGCTCTTGAATGTAGCTAAACATTCAATATATCTGACTCGATAGTCACTAAAACTTGGTGTTGTGGATTTGCAACTTGGTTCACAGCACCATCATCACTCAATTCATCATAGAAATACACAAAATATTTATAATTTGTAGGTTCCTTTTTAGATTCAAATTCATATACTTCTATATATTCATTAAAATTCATGTTACTATTTAAACAGTTATAAGCTTTACTTGTTGTGGAATATCCTAGGAATATACCTTCTTTAGTTTTAGAATCAAATTTTCCATTCTTATTTTCCTTAAGTATGTAGCACATGCTTCCAAATACCTTAAAATATCTTACATTGGGTTAGTGTCCATACCAAAGTTCACAAGATATGGAATTTGTGCCTTTCTTGACTTGTACTTTGTTTAGGGTATAGACACTCATACTAACAACTTCTCTCTAGTATTTCAAAGCAATATTATTCTCCATCATGAGTGTTCTAGCATAGTCCATTATAAATATTTTCCTCCTTTTAGCAATCTTATTTTGTTGAGGGGTCTTAGGTGTAGAAGTTTGTCTCTTGATTCTTCTATCATTATAGAACATCTCAAACTCTTGCCAAGTCTGACTTAAACATTTGAAATGCATTAGATTTTTGCTTCAAAACTATAACTATAATCATTCTAAAATAATCATCAATAAATAGGATAATGCATTTTTCACCTTTGTAGCTTTGCACATTGATTGGTCCACATAAACTAGTATGAACTAATTCAAGAATTCCTTTTGAAGAGTGAGTCTTTCTTTTAAAACTATATTTTATCATCTTTCCTAACTAACATTGTTTACAAATTATATTATCTAGTTTCTTCAGTTTTGGAAAACCTCTGACTCTCTTCATCTTACTCCAATACTATATTTGGGCCTAAATTACAATGCTAGGATGTCACTATGGCGATAGCCACCCATCACCCAAGTGACTCTAACAAGAATTGGCTCAAATGAAAAGTCATTGTACATGTTTGTCAATATAGTGACAAATATGTAGTACAAACATTATGGAACCAATGGCTAGCCATTAGAGTTGTGATGACTATCTGGTAGGAAAAAAATATAGAATGTGTGATGTTGGGGAGTGCACTTTCCTAAAAAATCTATTTCTAAAATTTAACTTTTGTTATTGAAAGTCACAAGAATCATCTGGTTTCTCTCAAAAGATAAAAATAATAGGAAAACCAATTATAGGGGTGAGATTGTTGTAGTCTCCTGATAATAATCATAACCAAAATTAAATTTTATAAAAATATTTGTTAGGAAACCACACTCCCCAACATCACATGTTCCATATTTTTTCTATTATGATTACAAAATAGGTTAATATTCGAGATTCACTTATTTTTTAGAATAGTTTAATATTCTCTACTATTTTGGTTCTACAATGCATGCCCCATTTCCTTGAGAAATGGGGACTCCCCTACTTGATTTCTTGGCTTTTTAGAGTCCTAGTCTGGGATCCAAGCCATTTTGGGGTCTTTCCTAGTCCCCTAGTTTGTGTTTGAGTCCCAACTATGAAGTTATTTTGTTTAGAAATTAGAAATTTTAATGTTAGAGGCCCTTTTTTCAAAAAGAAAGGGAACACCAACATACCTAAATAGGTGCATTGATGCACCAAAATAAGCAAAAAATCATTTTAGCCACACCTATGGAGCTACAAGCCTCCTAAAAACAAAGGCAACCCAAGGTCTCTGAAACCCCATTCCCCCCTGTCATTGCATAACTTGCACCTTTTCTTGCACATAACCTCACAATGTCATAGCTTCACATAAGGATAAGTAGGATTCTTTTTCATTAATGACTCGACATCCTCCAAGTGAAATAGTGCACTAGGTGAAGTGTAGCTCCTTCCATCTCCACCCCTATGCAAACTCAATATTAAACATAGTTAAAAAACCCAAATTGGGTGTACATCAGCGTACCTTCTTTGGTGCACTGATACACACCCAACTTTAACCAATCCAAATTTAAAACTTTAAAACCAAAACAAACTCAAAGCCAAGAAAAATATTAGGTGAACACTAGTGCACCTAACATGGTGTGCTACTATGCACCTTGCAATGTTTAAAAGACAAAAAAAAAAACTTATTCATTGTTCAAGTTAGGTGTGCACTAGCACACCTAACTTGGTGCACTAGTGTGCACCTAAAATTTTGAAAAGAAACTTTAAAAACAAACAAAAGTGTTGCACATTAGGCACACCTTCTTAGTATGCCTTATGCACTATATTTTTGTGTTCCGAGGTTAAAATAGGTTTCCTTATGTTTTCAAGCAGTTTAATTTTTCAAATTTTGTGCAACTCAACTTTAAGGTTTGAATTTGTCATATTCTCTTCAGTTCTGAACTAATAGGTATCCATTTGTGTAGAATCTATGACATCTTCATCTTCCTTGGGTGAGAAAATGGCACTAAAACCCATTGTATTTAAGTTCCAACGTGTTCCAACAAAGTCATGATTTTAGGATGATAACTCAAAGATCAAAGATATAGAGTTGGGATATAAAAATTTAGGAGAATTCCTGAAGATTTACAAAAAATTCACCAAGAGGTCATAAATTGTCTTTTCACTTTTTAGATTAGGGCTAATTAATATAGCTACACATTGAGTGTTAATACATTCTTTAGAGCTCATTATCACACTTGCAAAGAACTTTTCCCTTGAGGAGAGGGTGGTGAAGAGGGTAACGGGGAAATTGCCCTTGATATATGCCCAAATAATATTGAGAAAGAATTTCATCTACCCTGAGTAAATCAATTTATTAGGCTCAAATATGGGCAAGCAAAAAGGTGGTACTAGGAATGCATTGAGGAAGACTTTGAGATCATTGAGTCCTCCTACCTCATATAGAAAAGTCCTTTGGGAAAGAAGATTCGCAAAGTTTAATTGACCAGATGATACATGATCAAAGACATTGGATACTTGATCATACTTTTTGTGTAGAGTCATGGGTTTACCTGCAATAGACATCTATATATCTTCATAGAACAATTCATTAAAATGATTAAGAAAGCACATATTCCACTAGATTAGGCTTCCACTCTGAGTGAGAATTTGTGTGAGCAATTGGTCATAGCTAAGAACAAAAAGACATTTTATATGACTTCATATTTGGTATACGTATTAGCCACAAGGGTGATAGACTATCTAAGGCTATACAAGAGAGGAAACATGCAAGATCCTAATGCATGACCATATATTGTTTATCCCCAACTGGTAAGGAAGAGGCTCTTGGAGTAGAGAAAAGAGTATAGAATTGTTAATATTGCATTTATATTCTCTATAATTAGATTTATAGAAGGGCATTATGTGAAGAAGTTATTGGATGATCCAACTATGCAAATAATAGTACTGGGAGCATACTATATTCAATTCTGAACATTCATATATCTAATGGTAGTTGGTACCACCATTAACCCAAAAAATCTCCCAAGGTATCCTTGTGACAGACTTGTTCTCTTGGAGATTTTTTGAAAATTCTTGTTTACCTGTGATAGAGTTAGAGAGAAATATTAAAAATGTTGGACCTGACCATTGGTTATAGGACCTTTTTGGGTAGATTGGAGGCAAGATATCTCCTCTTTTGAGTGTGAATGGGATTAGTATCCCTTGGTAAAGTACAATTCTCTATGGCCATGTTTTGATAACATTGAGAGAGTACAATATTTGGCAAGGAAAACATTCTAGCATGAGGAAGCTATTGAGGATCATTGGATGAACACTACAAATGACAACAATATCTAAATAAGGGATTAATGTAGGATGACTTTGTACTTGGTAGAGAAGGCCCTAAAAATAAAGATTCCCTTAAAGCTATTATAGTAGGATTCTAAGGAGTTTCTTGATCATCTATTCAATGGGGACAAGATAGGCAATAGGCCTAGTATGAATGTTGAGGTTGATAAGGAGGAAAATTCAGATATCAACTATAGGGTAAGGCACATCATTAAAATTATGTAGGATTGGATCAAGAAATCATTCAAACTTGATCCAATACCTAAGATAGTAACCTTTCATGCACAAGCCTGTCCAGTCAAAGGCAGAGGGAAGAAAGCGACCATCCCTAGATCCACTAGCTTAAGGAGCAAGCTGAAGAGTAGATTTTGGAAGTAGAGAAACATTATAGTGATGCATGTTTAGACATTTTCAAAGATAATGCATAAGAGAAATTGATATCAGTAGAGGTGGTCATGGAAAGATTTAGGAATATTTTTGAAGAAGTTTCTACTAATGAAGAGATTTGGTAGGCCTTTACAATAGAAGAAGCCTTCCTAGAATTGGATACTAATGTTGGGGATTTTGTTGAAACTCGTATAGAGGTAGATAACTACATGTAAAAATTCAAAGATAAATATAATGTTTTTGATTTACCAGATGTGGAAAAGGTCACAAAAATAATAGAGAAATTCAAGGGCAAGCATCTAGACATAACTCTAGTATGAAAGGGTACAAAATACATAAGTCAGAATATCATTTTTGACACTCAATCAAATTTTGCATTTTTGGACCATTGAAGTGCACTGCTACGCTGCTACACTAGGTGCATTGCTACGCTGCTACACTAGGTGCACTAATGCATGGGTGCACTAGTGCACTTTTTGGAAAACAAAGTGTTGGAAGAATTTTGAAGAAGTCAAAGGTGCGCAAGTGCACTTTCTTTGAGGTGTGCTTTTCTAGAGGTGCACTAATAGTTAACTATTAGTTCTAAACATAGAGCTTTCCATGCATCCAAAACACATTTTCATAGTAGTTTAACTCTGATAGACACCGAGTGAAGGATGAGCTTCTATTTTTGACACTTCCTAACACTTCTACATCAACTCAAGCCTTTCTTCTTCTTAATTTCTTTATTTTATGACATGTATAGGCTCATGCATCCAATTAATGATATAAAAATGGATGGAGTCATACTAAGCACTAGTTAGATGGTGAGTTTGTGTAGAATTAGTTTTTCTTTTTTAAATTACAAGCATATGATGGCATGAATATATCTCTCGCTCTCAACACAGATTGAGGAGATCATTTCTTATAAATACAGGATTGTAATATGTAATCAAGGTCGCCATTATTTTTCAATAAGATATGCCTTTGGTGCTTGCATTTGGAGTGTAGTGATTCTTGCCTAAATTTGTCATATTTTTGTTAATGTATGTCATGAAATGTGATTGAGCCAAAAGTTTATTGAATTATTTCTAGTTGTCCAATCTTTTAATTTTTGTGTTTGCAATAGTTTTACAAATTTTGCTGATGTATCTAGCTTGAGGAGAAATCACCATATTGTTACTACATAGCTTTTCATCTCACATGAGGGCACTTTCCATGGCCTTTTGATTCGATGAAAAGTGAAACATCTTATAGTTATTAAATTTCTATTGATGATTGCATCATTCAAATTAAGGAATCACTACTACTTCTATTAGTTACCCACCAATTTCATTGAAAGCTTAACTTGTAGACGTGTTTTTTTCCATAGCTTATGTCTGTTAGGATTTTACTTTCACATTATTTGCTTCAAGTTATTATTATTTTCTTCACTAACCCCTTGCTAAATTAGGAATTCATATTAGTTGCGTTGTTAGATAGCATTCATTAAAAAGCAAAAAAATACAAAAAAATAGTTCTTTTGTGTTTCTTATTTTGAAGCAGTGAATAGATTCTTTATCTTATCCAAAATAATTCAACCCAAAAAAGGCCTCCTTGTGAAAAAAAACATTTATCTTCAATTGAGTGGATTCCAGTAGGTCACAAGATTTCCTAGAACCTTGGATTTGATTCCTAGGATTAGTTTTTCAGGAGAGGAGTTCAAAAGTATTCCTTCCATTAAGTATCATGCAAAACAACAACTCAAAAGAAGTGGTGCTAGAAGGAGGGCCATCTTGATTTTTAGAATAGAAGAAATTTTTTCCAAAACTTTGGAATTCTACACTTCTTACAGGTCCAAAAAAAAATCTATGTTTTTGAGAAATTCAAGTGCATTGTTGCATAAGTGTGCTACATGCGCTAAGTGCATTACTATGCCTAGTGCACTGGTGTGCTACTGCACCAAATTCTAAAGTGCACCTAGTTTGTGACAAAGTGTGCTTCTACAGAGGTGTTTTTTTTTTCATAATTAATGCAAAATGGAGAATTTCGATCCAAAACCACCATTTGAGCAAGCTTTAAGATCTTCACCAATTGCAGATGAGTTTCTTGAGCTGAGCCATTTTTACAAGTCTCATAGTAACAAAGGAATACCTCAAATTCAGCCACTTCCATTCAACATTTCATAATCTTCTTTAACTCTACCACCAACTAGTGCTTAGTATGACTTTATCTATTTTTATATCATTAATTGGATGCATGAGCCCATACATGTCATAAAATAAAGAAATTAAGAAGAAGAGAGCCTTCAGTTGATGCAGAAGTGTTAGGAAGTGTCAAAAATAGAAGCTCATCCTTCATTGGGTGTCTATCAGAGTTAAACTGCTATGAAAATGTGTGACAAGGTGTGCTTCTATAGAGGTGTTTTTTTTTCCATAATTGATGCAAACTAGAGGATTTTGATCCAAAACCACCATTTCAATGAGCTTTAAGATCTTCTCCAAGTGCACAAAATTTTCTTGAGCTTTCCCATTTTCACAAGCCTCATAGTATATGTAATGAGGGCTATCATTATTTTGCAATAAGATATGCTTTTGGTGCTTGCATTTGGAGTGTAGTTATTCTTTCCTAAATGTGTCATATTTTTGTAAATGTATGTTCATGGAATGTGATTGATCCAAAAGTTTATTACATTATTTATAGTTGTGCAATCTTTTAATTCTAGTGTTTGTTATGCCTAGTGCACTGGTGTGTTATTGCACCAAATTCTAAAGTGCACCTAATTTGTGACAAAGTGTGCTTCTACAGAGGTGTTGTTTTTCATAATTAATGCAAAATGGAGGACTTTGATCCAAAACCACCATTTGAGCAAGCTTTAAGGTCTTCACCAACTGCCGATGAGTTTCTTGAGCTTAGCCATTTTTACAAGTCTCACAGTAACAAAGGAATACCTCAAATTCAACCACTTCCATTCAACATTTCATAATCTTATTCAACTCTACCACCAACTAGTGCTTAGTATGACTCTATCTATTTTTATATCATTAGTTGGATGCATGAGCCCATACATGTCATAAAATAAGGAAATTAAGAAGAAGAGAGCCTTCAGTTGATGCAGAAGTGTTAGGAAGTGTCAAAAATAGAAGTTAATCCTTCACAGGGTGTCTATCAGAGTTAAAATACTATGAAAATGTGTGACAAGGTGTGCTTCTATAGAGGTGTTTTTTTTTCATAACTGATGCAAACTAGAGGATTTTGATCCAAAACCACCATTTTAGTGAGCTTTAAGATCTTCACCAAGTGCACAAAATTTTCTTGAGCTTTTCCATTTTCACAAGCCTCATAGTATATGTAATCAGGGTCATCCTTATTTTGCAATAAGATATGCTTTTGGTGCTTGCATTTGGAGTGTAGTTATTCTTGCCTAAATGTGTCATATTTTTGTAAATGTATGTTCATGGAATGTGATTGAGTGAAAAGTTTATTATGTTATTTCTAGTTGTGCAATCTTTTAATTCTAGTGTTTGTTATGCCTAGTGCACTGGTGTATTATTGCACCAAATTCTAAAGTGCACCTAATTTGTGACAAAGTGTGCGTCTATAAAGGTTCATTTTTTTCATAATTGATGCAAACATAAACTACTTTCCATGCACCAAAAACACATTTTTATAGTAGTTTAACTTTGACAGACACCCAATGAAGGATGAGCTTCTAGTTTTGACACTTCCTAACACTTCTTCATCAACTAAAGGCTCTTCTCTTCTTAATTTCTTTATTTTATGAAATGTATAGGCCATGCATCCAATTAATGAGATAAAAATAGATGCAGTCATATTAAGAACTAGTTAGATAGTCAGTTTGTATAGAATTAGTTTTTCTTTGTTAAATTACAAGCATATAATTGCATGAAGATATCTCTCTCTCAAAAAAAATTGAGAAGATTATTTCTTATAAATATGAGATTGTAATATGTAATCAGGGCCACCATTATTTTTCAATAAGATATGCTTTTGGTACATGCATTTGGAGTGTAGTGATTCTTGCCTAAACATGTCATATTTTTGTAAATGTATGTTCATGGAATATGATTGAGCCAAAATTTTATGGAATTATTTCTAGTTGTGTGATCTTTTAATTCTTGTTTTTGCAATAGTTTTACAAATTTTGGTGATGTATCTAACTTGAGGAGAAATCACCATATTGTTCCTACATAGCTTTTCATCTCGCATGAGGGCACTTTCCATGGCCTTGTGATTTGATGAAAAGTGAAACATCTTATAGTTACTAAAGTTCCATTGATGATTGCATTAGTGGAATTAAGGAATCACTACTCCTACTTTTATTAGTTACCCACCAATTTCTTCTAAAGCTTAACTTGTAGGCATGTTTTTTTTTGTATATTATGTCTATTAGGATTTTACTTTCACATTATTTGCTTAAAGTTCCTATTATTTGTTTTAATAACCCCTTGTTAAATTATGAATTCATATTAGTTGTAGTGTTAGATAGCATTCATTAAAAAGTAAAAAATACAAAAAAATAGTTCTTTTATGTGTCTTATTTTGAAGCAGTGAACAGATTCTACATCTTATCCAAAATCATTTGACCCAACAAAGGCCTCCTTGTGAACAAAAAAATTTATCTTCAACTGAGTGGATTCTAGTAGGTCACAAGATTTCCTAGAACCTTTGAGTTGATTCCCAAGAATAGCTTTTCAAGAGCGGAGTTCGAAAGTATTTGTTCTGTTAAGCATCGTACAAAACAAAAACTCAACATAAGTGGTGCTAGAAGGTGGGCCATCTTGATTTTTAGAATAGAAGAAATTTTTTCTAGAACTTTGGAATTCTAAACTTGTTATAGGTCCTAATTTTTTTTTGGAGTTTTTGAGAAATTTAGGTGCAATGTTGCACAAGTGCACTAGGTGCACTACTATGCCTAGGGCACTGGTGTGCTATTGCACCAAATCCTAAAGTGCACCTAATTTGTGACAAAGTGTGCTTCTATAGAGGGTTTTTTTTGCATAATTGATGCAAACTAGAGGATTTTTATCCAAAACCACCATTTGAGTGAGCTTTAAGATCTTCACCAAGTGCACATGAGTTTCTTGAGATTAGCCATTTTCACAAGCCTCACAGTAATAAAGGAATGCCTCAAATTCAACCAATTCCATTCAACATTTCATAATCTTCTTCAACTCTGCCTCCATAATAACCACATGGTGGACCACCAAATATTGCAATAGTTCCACCTGCACAACAACCACCCTTATGTCCACCAAATGCTTCAATGGACTTTTTTTCAAATGTTGTAGACACACCAATTAGCTTGGTAGGAATACTCAATGACATTCCTAAGAATCCCGAGAAGTTTCTCCCAAGGTTCATTTGTGGAGACATGCAAACTAAAAAAGATCACACCAAAGTATTCAAAGAAATCTACAACCAAAAGTAGAGTGCTAACAAAAATGTGGCTCATTTATTCCCCTACTCTTTGGGGGAAGTTTCCTTTAATTGGTATGTTCATTTGCCACCGATATGTGTTAGAGATTGGGATAATTTTGAGAGATTTTTCTTGGAACAATTTAAAACTTTTATCAACCTTGCTATAATACATCAATAATTCATATCAATCAAAAGGAACCCAATTGAGATAGTTTTTCCGTTCAATCATTGCATTCACATGGCATATCACAAATTGGAAACACCATATACTATAATAGTTGTAGTGGCTATTTAGATTTATCTAAATGCTATGGACCCTCTTACTACTATCTTTCTAAGACATCCTATAGTTAATATTGATACATTGGAAAAAGTCTTTGTAGAAGCATTTACCTTTACTAAGCAAGCCAATCCTAGTGGAGGAGGATTGATGCTTCAAACTCAAGCTATCACAACAATGAAAACATAACCCATTAGAGTAACCATTATGCCTAGCCAATTTATACCTATGAATCCTATTTCATTATAGTAGGCACCCACTCTACAAAAACCCACTCTAACATATCCAAGGTATGAACCTCCTGAAGCTGCTTTCTTTGACCAAAATGAAGTAGATTCCATAGAAGTAGACCATAACTTTATTTCCAAATTTGGTCAAATGAAAAAGACTATATCATAGATGAACAATGAGATGACTCATCTGAGGTTGTCACAAGGAAAAAACAACAATTTTCAAAGGAAAAATATTGCTCCTTACAACAACAATTATGACCAAAATTTTTACAATAATTTTAATGGAAACAACAATATTAGGAATAAAAATGTAGGAAACAATAATGAAGGTTACAACTTCAATCCTCTTGATTGAAAAAATGGCTTCCAAAGGTATAACTAACAATGGAACACTCATCTAAATAACAAAAGAATTCCTATGGATAACAATAACAACAATGTTCAATATATAGATATTAACTAGTACGATGATGGTCAAGATACCTCCAACAATAATGGTTCATACTACAACAGAAGCCAAAAGATGAATCATAATTCACAAGTAAATGACAATGCTCCTCCTAAATAATTTAATACCATGTTGTTAGAATCCTATGATTCTATGTAGACCACATAGGTGGAATACTCATCTAGTGAAGAATTCCTTTTTCCATTTAGTCAAGAACTAGACTCACAACCTAAAGATATGTTCATCTTTCACAATGACAATCAAAATCCATAAAATCTAAGAAGTAGAAAAGAACAAATGATAGATGGAATTACTCCAGCACTACAACTAGCTCGTCCCAACTTGAGAGCGAGTAATAATTCAGTAGCAGTTAGACCACCATATGGAGGACAACAAAATTAAAACCAAGGGAATGTAGCAATAATATCAAAAAACCCTACTTGGTCTATAAAAAATTATAGTCTCATAGAAGACTTGAAAAAATGAAGGCCAACATGTCTATGTTTGACATGTTGTAAAATTTTCCATAATAGTGAAAAGCACTGATGAAGCCTCTGGATCATACAAAGGTATCTCACAATACAAATACTATCCCTCAAAAGATAGTATCTCAATAGGCTAATGCTACAGAGGAAATGCCCACTATGTTTAAACACAAGGTTGAGGTGCCCCCACGTTAGCTTAGTATCAAGATATATGGGAAGAATCTACACAATTTCCTTATTGATTAAGGAACCTCTTGTAATTTCATGTCACTATCAATAGCGCAAAGGTTAGGAGTTAGTCCTCAACCTTCCAATCAGATAATGATACTATTAGACAAAACAAAGGTGAAAGTCATTGGTGTATTGAAGGATATTTGGACATAGTTAATAGTCAATCCTTGGATTCAGGATGTCATTGATAAACATGTGGTTTATATTCTAGGGACATATGGGTTACCCTTGAGTAGAGAATGGAAAAAATGCCTAAGGGGATGGTTTTCTATGGATTTCATTCAATTATTGTTACCATGGAAATGATTGAACAATCAAATCAAGATAGATGTGGAGCCAAAGTTAAAAATGATGATTATATAATATAATGCTCTAAATGTGGTGGCATTCTTACAATCAGATCTAGGTTCTTCTAAAGTGATGGCATTTGATACAATTCTGAGTAAAATATCAAGTGATCGAGATAGTGAATACAATTTTCCCACCCCAACAGACAAGATAATGACATAATTCATAGACAATATGGTGGCAAATTTATAATGTTTAGGAGAAGAAGTTAATCCCAGTATTTTACTCCTCCCAGGATTTTGTCAATTACATAAAGTTAGCCATTTAGAGTTTGACTACTCATTGTGTCAAGAAGTAGTTCCTAAGGTATTGACGCAAATGATGGAAATAAAATGGAATAATTTTCCAAAAGATGAACCCACAGAGAATCAAAGTCATATAAATATATTTGAATCTATTGAATGGGTTGAAGTGGAAATTGAAGATCTAAATCTATCATATAGTGATACCTCTTTAGATGGTAGAAGTTTTTCCTCTCCTCCCCTAGGAATGATTAAAGTTCAAAGAAGAAGGTAGTAGATAAAAGGCCAAGGGTGGACTTCAATCATCATCAATCCTAAACCCAAAATTTATTAAATTAAAGAGTTGATAGGGGAAATTTAGGACAAACAAGAAAAACATGCACTCCCTCTATTAAGAAGTTGCAAAGGGGAATCATCAAGTCCATCCCATGAGAAGTTACAATAGCCCCCTAAGAAATAGTCATTCCAAGCTCAAGTGAAAGAGAAGCTAAGGAAAAATGATCCTACTATTGGAATTGCTAATTGTTCATTTTATTGTACCTAATCTAATGAAAACTCTATAGGAATTTGTAATCAACCCAACAAATCAGTAACTAGATCTATTTAACGAGTTATGAATAGCTTCTTTCTAAAAATATCTATGATGATATTTTTTAGTAAAATGTCTTGTGCCACAAACTCTACCCATTTATCTTGGTCTACATTATATTTGCAGAGGATCTTAAGGTAATTTAGTTAGCACAGGTTGAGTGAGGTTCATTGTTTTATTGTTTGGTTTTTGAAATATGTATGTAGTTGGATAAATTTATCTTTTATGCTAAGATGTAATAAGAACCTTAAAAAATATCTCTAAATACACATCTTTAGAAGGATATATAAAGAGATTCCTATTTCAAAGGAAAAGAAAGCAACATTTACATAGCCCTTGAAGAAAATTGCGAAGGTAGGGCATGGAAATGAAATAACAGAGCAAGGGCACAACACAATAATGAGATCATAGAGCAAGGTCATGACATGGAAAAAAATTATATAATAAGGGAATGACACCAAAATTGTAGAGCAAGGGCATGACACCAAAATCATAGAGAAAGGGCATGGCAACGAAATCACAGAGATGACAAGGGCACAAAAACCAATTCATAGAGCAAGGACATGAAAATAAAACATAGAGAAAAGGAACAACAATAAACTATACCAAGAAAAAGACATAGAAATGACATTCAAATATCTCTACATTCTTTTGCACTTAGTTCTCCACTTTCTTTCATTTGGAGTTCTTTTCCTACTTCTTTCATGCACAACTCTCCACAATCAAAACAAATGGGAAATCATTTATGTCATGTTTTCTTTTTATATATATATACTAACGCGGACGTCGCAATTATGATTCAAAAATCAGTATTGCAATGATTTTGGGGAAAATTACAAAAAAATACATAAAACTCACCACAAAATAGATCATCATCACAAAATGACATCACAATTTGACCCCAAATATTGTAGTGTTGATATTGAAAAAATTATCAAAATTTACATGACATAGTCTTTTGTGTCATAACCACACATCATCAAATTGTACAACAAGACAAGTAGCATCACTCATGTCAAGGTAGAAGAGGTTACCTCTAGTTTCATCACCATTCCCAATTAGTTCTCCATTAGCATCATATATCTTAACATTTATATTTCCAAATTCAACCTTACATTCGACACTATTTGGTTCTAACACACTTAATAGATTATAGTTCAGCCCTTCTACATGATAAAAATTGTCACATATGATCTTATCTATCAAGTTTATTGATCCCTTTCCTTTGATCAGACATGCTACATCATTTCAAAACTAGACACTATTACCATCATAATGTGCAAGGAAATTAAACTTACTTTTATCTCCAATCACGTGATTAGAAAAGCCATTGTCAATAATTCATCTGTCACTCTTGTTCACATAAGAAACTAGTGTAGTTGCCTCATCTTAATAAAAATCAGCCTTCATTGTAACATAGCCAAATTCATCATCATGATCCTTAGATTCTTCATTGGATTCCTCTTCAGTAATTTAGCAAGATTTCTTTCCTTTGTCTTTATAATCTTTGTTGTTCTCATCTCTTTTGCTTCAGAATTTGTCTCCACTTCTATTGTTCTTCTTCCTAGGATGCCTTTCAACATTATGAAAAACTTCATTGTAATTGAAACATATGATAGATAACTTACCTTTTTATTTTCCTTTGCCTCTATGAAATGTCCTAGCCAAAAATGCTTCAAGATCTTCTACATCATCTTCATTTGTATCATTGTCACTAAAAACATGTTTGATCTTTTCCTTTTTCTTCTCTTTAGGCTCTTTTAGTGATAAGTTAGCTTTGAAAGAAGATTATACATATTTTTAGTTCTAAAATCAACCAAACTGGAGAGTTTAAAAGGAAATGAGTCTACCCATCAATCATTCATGGGTCGGATCATTACCATGTGTGCATATTGGCTCTTATATCATAGAGACTTTAATAGAATAGATAGGTAGAAGTGTTCTCAATACTTTGCTAATTATAGTCTCATCTTCAATCTTACCAATTCCTCCTCTTACAGAATTTACAACTTCTTTTACTCTCACACAATATTGAACAATAGTCCCACCTTCTTCCATTCTCATATCATCAAACTTACCTCTTAGACTTTTAGATTTGGCTCTCAACACATTTTTTTCTCCTCCATAGATCTTTTCTATGGAATCCCACATCTTCATAGTAGAATCACATCCTTTGATATCATCAAACTCAATGAAATTTAGGATGGATTCAATCTCAAACATTGTCTCATTATGCTATTTCTTCTTTTTTAAATCTTTAGCAATGGGGGCTCTGGTAGAGTTGACATGCTCAATAGAAATGGTGGATTGTGAATAGTCTACAAATCCTCCTAATTAAGCTTGGGTACCTCTCTTTTAGGAATTTTGGTCTTTATGTTATAGTACCTTCAAACCGTTCTTCACAAGAAACCAATGCTCTGATACCAATTGTTGGAATACTTTAGAATAACTAAGATAGGGGTGAATCAGTTATCCAAGGTAAAAATATCCTAATAAAAATTTTTAGCACTTAACAAAACTCATAGATATATATCCTTATCATGTATCTTTCATGCATCAAATAATTCCATCAAATCATTCATACATTTTGACACAAGGATTTACAAATGACTATTATGTCAACCTTAATCCAAGGATTTGTCCTAAACTGATACAATGATTAGAAAGTAATAGTAGGACTTGATTTGATGACAAATCACAACTCACTTGCAGATTATAGATCTATGTTTCAATCCTCCATTTTGGTTGACTTTCACACTTTGATAGCTTTTTCATCCTTAAAGCATTCATCCTTTTAATCCTTCTTGCTTTTCATTCCAATTGTAGACTCTCCTATTTGGCCACCATATAAAGCAACACCCTAGACTCCTTGTCATCTTTGGGTTCTCGTGCATGCCAAGTGTTGCTTCAAGCGTTGTATCCCCTTCAAAATAGAATTTAGGTATTTTGTCACTCAATAAAAATCTTCCATTTTAGGATTAGGTCAGTTTCATCAAATCTTCCCTCTTTTCCATTATGTTCCCTCTATAAACTTCTTCTACAATCCTCTTTGAATTTTCCTCAAAATGGTTTATCTTGATTTTTTTGCCTCCAAGAAATCAAACTTATCTTCCACATGCTTCACACAATCCAAGAAATCAACTTTGTTAGCTTAGATTCAATGAATCCAGCATCTAACTCATAATGTTGTCACTCAACAATAACTAGTCTTTAATGGTTGACACACATTATGTTTCTTCACATCCACTAACATTCACTTAGTATATACTATATTTTTATTGTCACTTGGCACAAATTAGAATTTACTCAACACCTATTAAATTCACTTGGCATATACTAAATCTCACTTTTCTCTGCACTAACTAATTTTTTGCTTGGCATAAACTAACATTTCTTGGCACCTAGTCATCACTCAATCAAGCTTAGTAGACTTATTTTTCTTTCTTTGTTCTTCTAGATTTAGCCAGTGTATACATCAACTTCAGCTTCAAGTAGACAAACAATACATCATATCAACCATGTTCTACTTGTTATTAGTACTCCTTTTATACATCAAATAACTCAATCTTTCCTCTAGATACTCTTGCTATCACATCTTAACAAATCCTCTTCATCAATCAAGCAAATGATAGCATTTAGAACAAACAAGTAATGGTCTCACCAGCATGTAGCAAGTTTTACATATTGAAAATATAATGCTTGTTCCAGATTCCACCAAAACAATCTTGATTTCAACAAGGTCTAGTAGTGCATTGGATACCAAGCCTACATAGTCAATGCCAAAAAAAATCCTAAAACATGTTTTTACATTGTTTCTCTGAGTTTTTGACTTTGAGCATATAGTTAATGTTTTTTCTCACTGTATTTGATGAATTGAAAATGGTTTTTTAATAATGTTCTTAGCTTTCCATCAATGTAATGTCTATCAAATTATGATTTTAGTAAGTACTTTTTACTTATTTTCTAATTGAGTTAGCTGTAAAGTGTTGATTGACATAGTGATTGAAAAATAGTTATAACTTTAAAACTCTAAAACATTTTTGAAATTTGTAAGATGCATCATATTTTATGCTTAGTCTTCTATAATAATAATAAATTAAATTAAATTTTATTATTCATTGAATTAGTTAAGGTGATCAGATACGAGAACTTTTTTTTTCTAAAAATATTGTAGAAGAAAATTCATAACTAATTATTTTATAGGAATACAAATACCCCAAAAAGTGTGTATATCTCGGCATGAGTCTATATCTTATATCTATAATATTAAAAAAAATATTATTATTTGATTGTGATTGAGATGGTTATAAATAGACCAACTTCATATTTTTGTCCTAAAATTTGTGTACTACTGCATAAAAATAAGATTCTTTAACCAATCAGATTAAATTATGTTTAGATTTAACACTTAGCAATTTAGAAACTAAATTTGAATTTCTATAGATTCTATTCTTAACAAAAATTAATATAAACTTCATAACTAGTTCAAAGTTGCACATCAAGTTCACATAAACCTAATTTGCTGATTTTACACTGCCACTTAAGGGTATAGTTTGGCACACCATGATCCTATACATACCCCATAGGTGAAATCAGTGTCAACAAGAAAACAAATATCACCATAATATTTCTCAACTAGAGATACAATAATTTTTCTTCTCTTCTTCATCTTTTTCTTAAATTTATTAAAATAACTTCTCATTGCATTATCAAAAATTGATCATAGTTGTTGAATAAAATCAATAATCTATTGTGTGATAGACTAGTCTTGGCTCCAAACAAAATCTCCAAAAGTAGTAAAAGGGTTTTGAACATAAAATAATATCCACATTAGGAGTGATCCCAACTTACATGAGTTATTTTTAGCACTCCTATTGCTCCAAGATTCTACACTAACTGGATCAGTTATAATTGTGATCCTTCTTAACAATCTTATATGTCAAATCTATTTCTATGCATGACACACTATTTAGTTAGATTGGCTAATAGAATCTATGCACAATTACATAGACTAAAAATTCAATAATTGGATCAGTAATTCCATCCATCGATATTCCTCAACCGTTCAACATGGCCTCTTTTTGTTCCTCAATAATGTTCCTAGCTTGGCATCACATGGTTTTAACTTGATCTAGGGTAGGGTACCCTATGAATCAATGGATGATCTACTTGGTAATATTTACTAGTCTTTTCTCTAATAATAATTGCATTTCATGAGTCTAACTTAGAACTAGCTTTATCCATTCAATTTTGAAATCATGAGGAAAATCTAGGGAAAGGACTAGCCATTTGTTAGTGATAATTTTGTGCTCAACCTTCAATACACCATTTTTATACAAATTTTTATAAGACTTGCTCAAATCATAATCTCCAATTTCAATTATTTTACATGTAGATCATAACCTTACATCATGAATAATAATTACGTTTGGTGGAATCAATGACAAGGTTCCTAACGGATTTCCCTTTAATACAAAATCTGGTATAGCTCAAAAATTTGGAGGTGGACAAGCATCTTTACTTGCCAATTGAAAATTCTTCATCTCCTTGCATGCCATCTTCATCTCAACAAATGTCCTCACTGCCATGTCTTTTTATTAGGGTTTGAAAAACAAAATTTGACTTACTTGGCAATAATAATACCTTTAGCACTACAGTAAACTAGCTAATGACCCAAAGTTAGATCTTCACAATTCTTCACGCAAATCACTATTGTTAATTGCTTTGAATTTATTTTTCAACTCTGTGATCACTAAATGAGTAAAAGGAATTGTAACATCCTCTATATAACTTCAAACAATCAAGTTAAGTCCTCAATAAATACTTCATACATGGGTAGGTAAATTGCATCTGGCTTGATTGTTGTATAGCACCTCAGTCAAAACAATAACTTGGTTACACTTAACTCATTCAAAAAATCTTATATTAGGATTTGGTGTGTAATATAGCATTTCAATATACCATTCCTTATATACCTTCTTAGCTTAGTTTGAGGTAGTGTGATAAGCTAATCCATTAGATTAGGTGCCCTCAACTTCATTGGTTTGACTATAGCTAGGTTTGATTCTTCTATTTGCTTGTTTTCTCTAAAACAACTTTGGCTTTTCCTTTATCGTGTTTATTGCTTGGTTTTGGTGCTTGAGTCCTATAGTGTTTTTTTACATGTCCAATCTTATGATGTAACTATAACAATTCACAATTCCATTCATCCAACTCTTGGATTTGCCTCTAAAATGTTTCCTAATAATTTTTTTTGCAATATGTCCATATTCACCACCATGATAATAATTGTTCCATGTGTTGTAATCGTAGTCATAGGAGTTACCTTCATTGGATGAATTTGTTTTCCTTTTGGTTGTCCAATTAGATGTTTTCTTAGATCTTCATTTTTAAACTCTATGTCTATACTTCTAATAGCTATAGCAATAACCTTCCAATATAGGTGTAATTGATGTGTTGCTAGCCTTTGACCTACATTCAAGTACTTGATGTCCTTGTTTCTTGCAATTAAAATAGTGTCCATTGAACTTTGGTTTACGATTTTTCGTACCATTCTTCATTCTATAGATATTTATTGTATGTCTAGGTTTTTCATAATGATGACATTTAGGTTTTTTTGTGTTTTGGCTTTTCATTCCTCTTTTCTCCAGTCTTTGATGATTCTACTTCCTCAAATAGGTGCTCCATATAGCCTAGACTAGATGTGTCATGGTATCTGTTTTGTTATTTCATCAGCTCTGCATAATATCTCACAACCTCTTTAAGTTTGTTAAACATTTTAATGAGTTCATTTTCAGATCTTAAATCATTCCTTAGATGATCATTTTTTGATCTTAAATTTGCAATCTCTATGTCCTTCCTATTCAGTTCTTGATTTTTGAGTCGTTATTTATTCATGAGCCTCTACAGATTTGATGTCTTTTCATCAAGTCTAGTAGTCACTTTTCCCTTATCCTCTTCTACCATAATTTTTTCTTCTACAACTTTATTTTTATGTTCAGTCACATAATATAGTCTTACTGATTAGATTTCATGCTCTCTTTTTAGCATGCTAACTATTGGAATTCTTTAAAATAACTGAGAGTGAGGGGGGGTGAATTAGTTATTCAATGTCTAGATGTCCAAATAAAACCTTTTCACAAATCAATGAACCTATAAAACTTTATTAACCATGCATGCATTCATTGTGTGATAACAAAAACTAATATTTTACTATTAAACTAACATGTAGAAATGTAAAGCATAAATCACAACAAATCCATCAGTACACATGACATCATTAATTTAATGTAGAAGCCCAACTTGGGAGAAACCACCAATAACATGCTACTCCTTTCTCACTCTTCTGAAGTGATGTCTTGTTAAAGGCCAACCCTATTAAAGGTTATGATGCACATTGTTAAATGTGACATGGTTAAGGGATTTCAATCACCTTGTTAAAAGGGAGCCTTGTTAGAGGACTTTAGGTCATTCGCTTAGAATGCCACCTTGTTAAAGGATTTTCCAATGACTGTTAAGTCAACCTTTCTCAAAAGGCTTTACCCTAATCTGATACAATTGTTAGAGAGTAATAGTATAGGCTAGATTTGATACTACTTACAACCTTACTTGTAGATTAAAAATCACTTTTCAGTCCTTGACTCTACTTGGCTTCCAATATTTGTACTTCTAACAACTTGCTGACCTATCAAGCATCCATCTTTCTCTAGCCTTCTTGGTTAGCTCACCATTGTAGACTTTTCCTCTCAGGGCACTTGATGAAGCAAACCCTTCTTCCTTCACCTTGTCAAATTTTCAAATCAAAAAACTCTCTAACCTCTCTAACCTCTCTAACGTTTTGCTTCATGACTAGACATCCCTAGATATAGGGAATTAGAACTCTTTTTCTGGCTCAATATCCATCTCAAAAATTAGGGTTAACAATGGATTAGGTAGGATACAATGTATCTACCCCATATCTTGTCTTCTCTAGAAAATTCTCCTAGAATCCATTTGAATTCACCTCAAAATAGTTTACATAAGATTTTGTGCCTCCAACTCATCAATCTTATGTTCCTCCTAATTCACAAGTTCCAAGAAAAAAACTTGTCAACTTTTATTCGGTGAATCTTTGATATTTTCTATATTGCATGAACTTGGCATTATCAATTTACTGATGCTTGGTACATACTATGTTACTTGGAATTTACTATAAAATCAAATGGCATCAATTGGATTTTACTTGTGCTTGCACATACTAAAAATCATTCAACATCTACTAACTTGCTTAGCACCTATTAGTTTTCTCAACATCCACTAGAAATTGCTTTCACTCAACTCCGACTAACCTTTTTCTTGGCCTGCACTAACTTTACTCGACACCTTCTATCAACTTGATCAAGCTTAGCAAATAACTTTGTCCAACCATTTTCATCTAAACTTTCTAAGTGTGGCCAAACATTTTGTAGCCCCAAGTAGATCATCAATACAGTATGTTATCATAGTCCTAACTAATTCTTACACTTGAAAACATATGCATAACTCAACCTTTCCTCTAGGTACTATTCTTACATCTTGTTGATCAAATCCTCTTCATTAACCAACTAAGTGATAGTGCTTGAAACATATAAGCAGCTGTCTTACCAAATTTGAGCAAGTTTGACATCAGTGACAAAAAAATGATTGAAAACTCTTCTTACAACAATTTTCTAACTCAAATGATCTTTTCAATCATATATCAATAGTCTCCCTCTTTGGCATTGATGGAAAACCAAACTAATCAACTAGTCAATCAAATGATAAACTAACTAGGTTAAAACAATAAGGCAATACCAAAAAGAAAGCTTGTGAGTAAAACTTCTCCCTCTATTAGCAACTCCTTCTTAGGTTAAAAAATCTCACTTATCTGATTCTCTTTTGGCATTGATCAGTAGAATATCAGAATATCTCCCTCTTTTATTTTCTGCTTTCTATCTCTTTCTTTCTTTCAGTCTTCTGATCTTCTAATGATGTATTCTCACTTCATTGTTCCTCTTATGTATTGTACTTTTATCTAATTTACTTTCTCCCTCTAACTTGATTTTCTACTTTGATCATCTCCCTCTTTGATCAATATGCACTTGATTAGTTTACTAAACATTCTCCCTCTTTGACAATAATTCCAAATACATATACTCAACACTTGGCATCTTAATATATGCAAACATAAACTTTTGCAGGCTCTTCAATTTTCTCCCTTTCTCGCCTTGCTTATGACTAATGTAAAATTCCAACTATATGATTTCCTTAGGCAACTTCCTAAAGTAAGATCCATTACATCAATTTGTATGAAATGAATGTTAGCTTGTTCAATGTAGGGTATTCCCTTTGTCTTTTACATAACCTCTGATATGGGTATTACCCCTAATTTACCTCTTAGATACTCATAAGCATCCGTTGGTAATGCTTTGGTGAGGATGTTTTCAATTTTCTCCTTTGTGTTGATGTATTCCATCTTCACCTCTTTTTCTTGAGCCAACTCCCTTACACAATGATACTTTATTGTAATGTGCTTTGTCTTTGTATGCATAACATGATTTTTTGATATATTTATAGCACTTATTTTATCACAATAAAGTGTCACTAGTTCAGCGATTACTTTCTTCATTCCTTTTAGTAGCTATTTGATTCATACAATGTTTGTGTAATTTATAGCATCAACAACATACTCTGCTTTAGCAATAGATTGTGAAGTACAACTCTACTTCTTATTTGTTCATGTAACAAGTCTTATGCCTAAGAAGAATGTTCCTCCACTGGTGCTCTTTTTGTTATCAATATTTCCAACCCAATCTACATCAGTGTAGGATTTTAGTTCAAACTTTTCAATATTCTTATAGTATAAGACATACTCTTCTATTCATTTCAAGTATCTCATTATCCTCTTCACTACCATCAATTGATTCTCTCTAGGGTTAGTAGGTAATATAGCAACTATTCCCATAGCTAATGCAATATCAAGTGTGTTGTGTACTACACATTGCAGTTTATCAATCTTGGATCTATGCAATGTTTGATTGACCTTAACTGATTCATCATTCTTTGATAGCTTGAGTGTTGTTACCATAGGTGTACTTACTATTTTTGAATCCTATATTCCAAATGTCTTCAATATCTCCTTAACATATTTTGACTGAGTAATATATACACCATACTTCATTTGATATACTTGTAAGCCCACAAAGAATTTGATCTCACCAAACATTGACATCTCAAACTGTTGCTTCATCTTATTTGCAAAACCTTTACAAAAAGCATCTTTTCCTCCAAATATAATGTCATCAACAAAAATTTTAGACAACATATACCTATTTCTTTGTTTTTTTTCATGTACAAATTTCTATTATCATCTATTCTTTCAAATCCAATCTTAACAAGATAAGTATGAAGTCTTTCATACCGTGCTCTTGGTGCTTGTTTCAATCCACATAGGGCTTTGTGTAGTCTACATACCATGTTCTTATTATTCTTATCCACAAATCCTTCTAGTTTTTCTATGTAGACCTCCTCTTCTAATATTCTATTTAAAAATGTAGACTTGACATTCATCTTGTAAACTTTGAAACCTTTGTATGTAGCATAAGCAAGTAGAATTTTTACTCCTTCCGTTCTTGCAATAGTGAAATTTTTTTCACCATAGTCAATTCCTTCTTCTTGTGCATACCCTTTGCAAACTATTCTTGCTTTATTTCTTGTTACTTCACCATTCTCATCTAGCTTGTTTCTGAATGCCCATTTTGTGCCAATCACATTCTTGTCTTCTAGTCTAGGAACTAGGTTCTAAGTCTTGTTCTTTTCTATCTATTGAATTTCTTCTTCCATAGCCTTGTACCAATCATCATCTTCCAATCCAACTCTTACTATCTTAGGTACTTTCATGCTTAACAAACATGCTTCATCTCTCAATCTATTTCTTGTCATTGGCCTTGCATCTTTGTCTCCAATGGTTTGATTTGTAGGATGGTGTCTTTTGACATATTTGGATAGTCTAGGCTTAGTTCTTGTTGCTGCATTATATCTCTCAACTTTACTATTACTATGTACATCTATGTTAGATATTTCAACATCTCTTTCATGTGTGCCAATCTTAGAGTCAGATTGTGCATTCTGCTCATTTTGTAACTCAGCATTTGAATGCAACTGAACATTGACATGATGTGACTTGGTAGTTGTTGAAACTTGTTGTTGATTTTCTACATGATTTTTAACATCTTCTTCTATAGGCATTCCTTCATAGTAGTATGTAAATGTCTTGTAGTCTTCTGGTTCTTTTGCAAGTTTAGATTCATGTGCTTCTGTAAACTCATCAAAATTCACATTTGCACTTTCTACAATTTTGTTAGTGTTAGTAATTAAACACTTGTAAGCTTTAGTTCTTCTGGAGTAAACAAGGAATATACCTTCTTTTCTCTTTGCATCAAACTTTTCACTCCTAACATCTTTGAGAATATAGCATTTACTTCCAAATACCTTAAAATATTTCACATTAGGTGGATTACCATAGCATAGTTCAAAAGGTGTTGAGTGAGTACCTTTCTTTTCTTGCACATGGTTCAAGGTGTGTATTGTAGTACTTACAAATTCTCTCCAATATTTTAGGCCAACATTTTTCTCCATCATTAGTATTCTAGTACAATCCATTACAGATCTATTTCTTCTTTTATGAATTCCATTTTGTAGGGGAGTCCTTGGTGCTGATATCTATCTTTTAATTCCTCTATCATTGTAGAACACATAAAATTCATGTGAAGTGAATTCACCTCCTCTATCTGATCTCAAGTATTTCAAGCTCTTACCTATTTCTTTCTCAACTCTTGCCAAGTACCATTTAAACATTTGAAAATCATCTGATTTTTATCTTAGAAATATGACAAACATCATCCTATAGTAATCATCAACAAGCAGCATTATATATCTATCTCCTTTTTAGCTTTTCACTTCAATAGGTACACACAAGTTAGTATGAACAATTTCAAATATTTCCTTATAGGTATAAGCTTTGCTTTTAAAACTTGACTTTGTCATTTTGCCTAGCTAACATTATTTTCACATTATGTTTTTTTGTTTTCTCCAACTTCGAAAAACCTCTAACCATTTTCATGTTACTAATACTAATTAGATTGTCAAAGTTAACATGATATAATCTCTTGTACCAAATCCATACAACACCAAATTTTGCAATAAGACAAGTAGCATCTTCTATGTCCAAATATAATAGATTACTCCTAGTTTGATCACCTTTTACAATTAGATTTCCATTTATATCATATATCTTGGCTAATTTGTTTTCAAAATCAACTTTTCCCCCTAGACTATTCAATTGTGACACACTTAACAAGTTATAATTCAATGTTTCAACATAATAAGAATTGTCACATGAGATCTTGTCTGTAGGCTTGATAGATCATTTTCCTTTTATTGAACATGGTCCGTCATTACCAAAGCTTATAGTATTCTCATCATAACAAGTTAAGGTAATGAACTTACGTTTGTCTCCAGTCATGTGATGTGAGCATCCACTATTAATGATCCATTCATAATTGTTGTTGACACAATTCATAAGTGTTGTAGCTTCATCCTCATCTAATTCATCCTTCATTACAACATATAGCACTTCATCATCATTTTCATCAGAGTTTTTTTCATCAGCAATGTAGCATGACATCTTGCCTTTATCTATGTAGTCTCTTCCACCATCTTCTCTTCTATTTTTGTACTTGTTCCCTTCTCTAGAGTTCTTCTTCTATGTACATCTTACTACAATATGACCAACTTCATTGCAATTAAAACAAATGATAGGTAGCTTACCTTTGAATTTACCTTTTCCCTTATGGAATCTTATAGCCAACAACGCTTCCAATTGTTCAATGTCTTCCTCATTCATACTATTGTCATTGGAATGATGCTTTATCTTTCTTTTCTTCTTCTTTGGCTTTATGTCCTCGGAATCTTTTAGTAGAAATTTTTATGTGAAAGCTAATTCAATACACTCTAGTCTATAGTTATCAAAATTAGATAACTCAAATACAGTGGTTCTACCCACTATACCTTCAAGGGTTAGATCATTTCCTAGTATACATCTTAACTCTTGAATTGCAGATACTCTAATGGAATACATAGGCAACAATATTCTCAAGACTTTATTTATCATAGTTTCATCATCTATTTTACTAGTTGCACCTTTTATAGCATTGACAACCTCTTTTATTCTAGCAACATATTGAGCAATATTTTCACCTTCTTCCATTCTCATCTCATCAAACTTAACTCTGATGCTCTCTAACTTGGCTCTTTGAACATTTTTGTCTCCTCCATAGATGGTATTTAGGGAATCCCACATCTTCTTTTCCCTTTTGAGGTCGTTGATATCATCAAACTCACCATAGCTCAGGGTAGAGGCAATCTCCAACATGGCCTAATTGTGCTCCTTCTTTTGCTTCAAATCTTTAGCAGTTAGGGCTCCTATTGGATCAAGATGTTCTATTGTAATGCAAGTTTTTGCATAATATCTAAGTCCTCCTTAGTGTAGGTTCATCAAACTTTTCCATGTAGGAAATTTATCTCTGTTTAGCTTAGGTACCTCTCTCTTTGACATCTCTATCTTTATGCTTCTAGTACCTTGAAATTAATCCTCTTAAGCAATAAGATCTAATACCAATTAATGGAATTCTTTAGAATAACTAAGGGGAGGGATGTGAATTAATTATTCAAGGTTCAGATGTCCAAATAAAACTTTTTTACAAATCAGTGAACTTATAAAACTTTCTTAACCATGTATGCATTCATTGCGTGATAACCAAAACTAATATGTTATTGTTAAACTAAAATGTAGAAATGTAAAGCATAAAACACAACACATCCATCAATACACATGAAACAATGAATTTAATGTGGAAACCCAATTTGGGTAAAAACACTAGTAACATGTGACTTCTTTCTCACTCTTTTCATGTAATGCCCTGTTAAAAGCCAACCCTATTAAAGGTTACAATGCACACTATTAAATGTGACATGGTTAAGGGATTTTAATCACCCTATTAAAAGTGAGCATTGTTAGAGGACTTTAGGTCATTCACTTGTAATGCCACCCTGCTAAAGGATTTTCCTATGACTATTAAGTTAACCTTTCTCCAAAGGATTTACCCTAATCTGATACAATTGTTAGAGAGTAACAGTATAAGTTTGATTTGATACCACTTACAACCTTACTTGTAGATTATAGATCACTATTTAGTCCTCAACTTTTCTTGGCTTCCAATATTTGCAGTTCTAATAGCTTGTTCAACCTTCAAGCATTCATCTTTCTCTAGCCTTCTTTCTTAGCTTTCCATTGTAAACTTCTCCTCTTAGGTCACTTGATGAAGCATACCCTTCTTCCTTCATCTTCTTATATTTTTGCATACAAAAACTCTTTGAGCTCTCTAACCTCTCTAAATTTTTGCTTCATGACCAAGCATTCCTAGATATAAGGAATTAGATTTCTTTTTTTGGCTCAATATCCATCTCAAAAATTAGGGTTATTGATGGATTAGGTAGGATAAAATGTATCTACCCCATATCTTGTCTTCTTTAGAAACTTCTCCTAGAATCCATTTGAATATTCTTCCAAAATGGTTTGCATAAGATTCTATACCTCTAGCTCATCAATCTTATTTTCCTCTTGATTCACAAGTTCCAAGAAAATAGACTTGTTAAATTTTATTTGGAAAATATTTTATCTTTTTCATAATGTAATAGCTTGGCATTATTAATTTATTAATGCTCGACACATAATGTGTTACTTGAAATCTACTATAAAATTACTCGGCATCAACTGGATTTTACTAGTGCTTGACACATACTCAAAATCACTCAACATCTACTAACTTGCTTGGCACCTATTAGTTTTCTTGACATCCACTAGAAATTGTTTTCACTTGGCTCCAACTAACTTTTTTCTCATCTTGCACTATCTTTACTCAGAACCTTCTATCAACTTGATCAAGCTTAGCAAATGAACTTTGTCCAACCTTTTTCATCTGAACTTTCTAAGTGTAGCCAAATATTTTATAATCCAAGTAGATGATCAATACATTATGTTATTGCAGTCTTAACTAATTCTTACACTTCAATACATAATCATAACTCAAACTTTCCTATAGGTACTTTTGTTGCATCTTGTTGATCAAATCCTCTTCATCAATCAATTATGTGATAGTGCTTGAAACATATAACCAATTGTCTTACCAACATATAGCAGGTTTGACATTAGTGGCAAAACAATGATTTAAAACACTTCTTACAACAATTTTCTAACTCAAATGGTCTTTTCAATAATATATCAACACTGACTTCTTCATTCAAAATGTTGTTATGCTCCAATAGGTCTACTATGGATGCATTACTTTCACTATAATTTTCATTATCAAGTAGTCTGTTAGTGTGTTCTCCTTGATAAAGTGTATCTTTTTTTCTAAATGGCCAAATATTCTCTTTTCTTTAAGAATCTCTTTAATTCCTCTCTTACTGCTTCAAGCTACTAAACTATGATATGGATGTCAATTTTATGATTCTCAATGATTTTTCCCAATATGTAGGCCTCCAACTCCAAGATCTCAACTATCAAGTTGTTACACTTTCTTCTAAGAGTACTAAGCTCTGATACAAATTATTGGAAGTCTATTGGGAAAGTAAGATACTGAGACGGGGGCGAATAAAGATCTATGAAACCTTTTAAATTCTTTTTTAAAAAATCAAATCAAATGCATTCACCTCTAACCCATTTCATATCTAGATCATAAACCATATAAACATAATCTATAATGTTGAAATACATCTAATTATTCATCACATAGATGAGCTTAAATTATATGTGAATACATAACACAAAAGATTTGTTTATCTAAAAACCCTCCAAGGTGAAGGTAAAACATGGGGGGGATGTCACCCTCAAATCTTCACTACTACAACAATAAAGTGTACCCTACTAGGAGCTTACAAGAATTATTTAGTCTACCTTGATTAGAGGATTTGAAACTTACAGCTAAGCAAGCAATATGTTAGGAGATTTACATTGGCCTATTAGCCAATTTGTTAAGAGATTTACCCAATTAACTTGCTACAATGTATCAGTACCATATCCTTCAATTAGCACTTTGATGCTACATTATGAATCTCCTCTTTTTTATTTAATTTAATCTCATCTCTAACAAAATTTGTTATGTCCTTCACTTCTCTGCTCAATTTCTTTGTCTGGTCTCTTTTCTTCTTACATCCAAACATAACTTCCTTCACTATCTCTTTATCTCTCTTCAAGATCAACATTTTAGCATGAAAATTGATGGTATTATGATGGAGGAGTATCCTAAGAATTTCTAGAGCATGTGAAAGATTGTTATCATGATTGACATGTTGTATTCATGACTATGTTGGGCATTGATGTCAACATAGTAGTGTTTTTGTGAAGACTGGCAAAGTGGCAAAGATAGAATGAGGTCATGTAGACAACATATTGAAGATTAGGTGAAGTGTAGTTAAGGACCTATTCAACACTGAGTTATGATATTGTGGTTAAGTTTTCATCTAGAGAGTGAAAGATATGCAAAATATATGATTAGTTTGCATAGACTAGCATACAGATAGAGTTCTTAAGTAGAAGTTTTTGATTAATGGATTGTATCTCCTAACATCAATAGAATCATGATATGTGAAGTTAGAAAGTGATAGTAGATAGCTTAATGATGATATCAAAAGGTGAAGAAGGTTTGAGACCACACGTGTTAGAAGAAATAAAGACTATGAGCCGACAATATTTTTTAATTGTGCTATAAATAATTATCTTAATGTAGTCCTATTATAATTAATTGGGAAAACCTCAAGGCTAACTAAAAGAATTGTTTTGAGGACATGGTATAAAGGAAGGTTAGTTTCCTTTTAATATCATGTGAAAAAGAAGTGGAATATACAAAATATTTGGTAAATGATAGTAGGAAATCCAAGTGATAATTGAATGTGAAGTTGGTGATTTAGTATCATGATTAGAAAAGGAAGTCTAGTTGATAGGATATAGGAAGATCAAATATAGTTCATTTCTATTATTCTAAAAGGAATAATATGGAGATTAGTTAGGGAGTGATTTTATGATCCTTCTCCTAAAGTTTTTCAAGGATAGTAGATCAATTTGCCTTCTACAACTCATAGCAGGGTTGGCACAACTCCTAATAGGGTTGGAATCTCCTAGCAAAGATTCAAAGTCTCCTAACAAGGACTGATATGTGCTAAATGTATTTATTGAATCCTAACATGGTCCATCCTCTAACAAGGAACATTTATATTAGTACATCATTCTATGGGTACCATATCACCAAAGTTTTCCTTCTGATCAAGGGTTTCCCTCATTATCATATCTAGTGTTATCATACATATGAATATCTTGTTATGGTTTCTAGTTATATTGTTCACATACATAAGGATTAATAAAGTTGATAATTGTTATAATAGTTATATAATTGATTCAATCCCACCAAACACTCCCTGCCCCCCCCCATTAGTTATATTAGTGGACTCTACTTTCTACTAATTGGTATCAGAGCATTAGATACTTGAAGGAAAATCTTAACAACTTTGGGAGATCTATGCAAGATCACTTCAAAAAAGAAAGTTTAGAGTTTAATGGAATCAGTTATAGGAGTTGGAAAGATGAAACAAATAGAGGTATGAAATTATTTTCATGTGGGACATGTAATGAATTTGGTCAATTTTCATCAAAATATCCTAAGAGAGTAAGAAAGGCTAGAAATAAATTCCTTTTTGATGATGAAGAAGAATTTAAAGAAAGTGTGGAAAGATTCCTAAATGACAGTGACGATGAAGATGATGAACTTGGATTGGTTGAGAAAGAGGAAGAAATAGACAAGATAACTTTAGTGACTATTGTTGATGATTATGATTCAGATGAAGAAGCTAATCCTAGGGATAATCATGACAATGTTGATTTGTTTTATGAGACTAACAATGACTTGCATAATGATGTTCAAATTGTTGAACAAAGAGAAAGATAGATATTAGAACCAAGAGAAGAAACTAGAGTTGAAGTAACAACTCCTACACCAAATAGGAATCATGCAAAGAATCACCCAGTTGAACATATTATTCATAGCAAAGATAAAGGAGTGATGACACAAAACATATCACATGAGGAATTATGCTTAATTTCTCAAGTTTAACGTAAGAGCACATATGAGGCATGTAAGGACGATCATTGGATTGAAGCAATGAAAGAAGAACTAGATTAGATTGTGATGAATGAGACGTGGGAATTGGTTCCTAGACCTAAAGGAAAGAATGTTATAGGAATTAAATGGGTATTTAGGAATAAGATGAATGAAAAAGGTTAAGTTGTGAGTAAAAAATCTAGATTGGTATGCAATGGATATTCATAGAAAGAGTGTATATATTATGAAGAAACATATGCCCCTATAGATAGAATAGAAGCGATAAGAATGTTCTTGGCTTATGTAGAAAGTAACAAGTTTAAAGTGTATCAGATGGATGTAAATTCAACATATTTTGAATGCAAAACCTAAACAAGAAGTCTATGTTGATAAGCCTAAAGGATTTCCTTTGACAAAAGAAAAGTATATGGTTTACACATTGAAGAAAGCTTTGTATGGGCTAAAGTAAGCACTTAGAACCTGGTATGCAAGATTGGATAAATATTTGCAAAAAATAGGATTTGCTAAAGGTATGATAGATAGTAATTTATATTTGAAAGAAATTGGGAATGGATTATTAATCATTGTGATACTTATTGATGAAATAATCTTTGGAGGTAATGATGAAGAAAGTTATAAGATTTCTAATGAAATGAAGAATGAGTTTGAGATGATTATGATTGGTGAGATGAAGTTTTTCTTAGGTTTACAAATTGTACAAAATAGAGATGGTATTTTAATATAACAAGCTAATTATTTGAAAGACTTGATGAAAAGATTTGTCTTGCAAATTTGTAAGCATGTTGGTATGCATTTTCTAACTGGACACAAGTTATCTAGAAAATATGAGAAACCTACAATTTAGAAGAAGTATAGATCTATAATTTAATGTTTGCAATCTCTAACTCACATCAAACCAAGTATTGAAAATACAGTTGGGATAGTAGCAAGATTTCAAGCGAATCCTAAGGAATCTCATTATGTAGCAATAAAAGGGATATTTAGATATCTAAAGGGTACACCTAATTTTGGACTATGGTATGATAGTCAAGCGATTTTACTTTATGTTCTTATAATGATGCTAATTGAGTAGGTTGTATGGATGAATGAAAGATAACTAGTGGTGGATCATTTTTCCTTTGAGGAAGATTGGTTTCTTGGCTAAGAAACATGACTGTATTTCCCAGAGTATAACTAATGCAAAGTATGTAGTAGCAAACAATTGCAATCTAGTCATGTGGATGAAGTAGATGCTAAAGGATATTGGGATAGAGTTTTCAGAACTAGTTATCATACATTATGATAACACAAATACAACGAGTGCATCTAAGAATCTTGTATTGAATTATAAAACTTAGCATATATCTATTAAGTATCATTTTTTGAGAGAGAAAGTGGTAGAAAAAGAAGTTAGATTGAAGTATGTCACTACAAAAGATCAAATTGTAGATATCTTTATGAAGCCCTTGCCTAAAGATACATTTGCTTACTTATATGGTATGCTTGGGGTCACGCCCTTGCCTAATTTTGAGTAGATGATGTAGATATTACATCAATCTAGTGGTAAAGAGCATTATTGCTTGATTGGACTGAATCCTAATGCCTCCTATATGGGAGAGTATATAAGATGAAAAGAATCATCAAGGACTCTTGGTAACTAGTTTAGAAAAATGTCTTTGGACAATCAAGCTAATTGAAGAGTTAGAGAATATGATTTTCAACATAATGAATCCTTTTTCATTGATTTCAATGGGGGAGAGTATGCATGAAAAAAATCTCCTATGAATCGGGAGAGAGAAGTAACATAAATGGGGTAGGAGATCCTCTAATACGGGAGAAAATATGTACATGAAAGATATCTCCTATGTTATTATATGAGCGAGAGATTTCATAAAAGATTAGGAGTTATTTTTGAGAATTAGATAGTGAAAAAATTATGCCAATCCTAAAGAAGAGATTCACACAAAACATCATTCTTGTGAATTTTATATTTGATTGATAAAGAGGATTTGGAAAGAAGAGAATGATAATAGTAACAATAACAATGTATTAATATGGTATTTTTGGAACTTAGATATTTTTCATCTATGTTGCCATCAATGCCAAAGGAGGATATTGTTAGCATAAATGTTGATGGTATTCCTTTGGGAGAGTATGCTAACCATTGCTAGAGCATGTGGGGATTTTTCAGCATGATTGAAATGTTGCAATCATGATTGTGTTTCTCATTGATGACAACATGAAAATGTTTATGTAAAGATTGGCAAAGTAGTAGTTAGAGAATGAGTTTCCATAGATGATTTATTGAAGATTAGGTGAAGCTTAGTTAAGGATGCATTCTACACTTTGTTTTGATGACATGGTTAACTATGCATACAGAGAATCAAAGATATGCAAAAAATATGATTAATTTAACAAGAGCAGTATACAGACAAGGTTCTTAAGAAGAAGTTTCTAATGACTAGAATGTATCTCCTTACAAAGATATAATCCTTATATGTGAGGATAGATAGTGATAGTAGACTACTTGACGATGACATGCATGAGTGTGCAAGGTATGAGGTCACATGTGTGAGAAGTTGTAAAGGATGTGAGCTGACACTATTGTGTGATTGTAATATAATTAATTATCTTAATGTGGTCCTATTATAATTAATTTAGAAAGCCTCAAGGTTAGCTCAAGGAATTTTTTTTAGGACAAGGTATGAAGCAAGGTTAGTTTCCTTTTGATGACATATGCAATTGAGGTGGAATATGTGAAGTATTTGGTAAATGCAAGTAAGTGATCAAAGGGATTATTGGATGCAAAGTTGGTGATCTGGTATCAAGATCAAAAGAGGTAGTCTAGTTGATAGGATAGAGGAAGTCCAAGTACAATTCATTTCTATTATTATACAAGGAATAATATAGAGATCATTTGGACAATGAGTTTAGTGATCTTTTCCCTGAAGTTATTTGGGTAGTGGGTCCATCCACCTTCTACAACTTCTAACATGGTTGGCACAACTCTTAATAGGGATTCAAAGTCTCCTAATAGGGACTAATATGTACTAAATGTATTTATTGACTCCTAACAGGGTGCATCCTCTAACAAGGAACATTTATATTAGTACATAATTCCATGGGTACCATCCGCATCGAGGTTTTCACTCTAATCAAGTGATAAAATTACAAACATGTTTCACCCTTTTACAAAGGAAAAGGCTAACATCAAAAATAGTGTTAAACTTCAACAATGTAAAAGTCATATTCCAGTTTGGAATTCTAAGTTGGTGTAAACTGATGAAATGTGTATAAAAGGATAAAGTCTATGTATGTTATTTTTTTTAAATTTAAAAAAGTAAAAATAGTATGTTTTATAATTTTCAATGACATTTTTTCATAGTGTTAAAAAATGAGCAAATTAGGGATTATAGTTCCCACCACAGAAATAATTGCAAATAAATGTATTTTCATCTAAATTTGAACTATGTTGTTGATGACATATTTACCTAGAACTATCAAAAAGAAATTTTCAAAAATATTTTATATTTTGTCTGTTATAGCTATTTAAAGTTAAACTTTTCATAATTTAATCATTTTTCATTCCCACCATCTTTTCCCTTGTAAATATATGTTAACTATTACAAATGTTATGTATTATTGAAGAGGACTCTCTCCTCTAGAACAATTCATCATTTTAATTATTTTTGTTATTATATACTAATTTTTATATTTATCTAAATGTGCATCATCTTCAATGTTCAAATACCTACTTGCATTATTTTGCAATTATTCTAATTGATATTGGGTCACCTATAAAAAAAATTATATTGGCATAATTCTAACTTCAAGTTCTATCTAGTGGTTTTTTTTTTTTTGGAAACCCTAATTCTAATGATTAAACTGGCCACTAAAGTCTTAAAATCTTCAAAATTGAAAAATTTCATGAAAGAAAGTGCCATATGAATGATACATGCAATAAAAAAATTTGGTCCTACAAGGTCACATGCTTGAGCGGGTTTAATTCATGTAGATTTTTAATTCACATAGGGTTTTAAGTTGCATAGGTTTAAACAATAAAATAGATTTTTTTATTTTAAATAATAAAATAATTTTTTTTATTTTTGAAATGTAATGTAAATAGATTTTTTATTTTTGAAATGCAATGTTTTATTTCTTTAATTGAAATGTAACATTTTTTTTTTTATTGTTATATATAATTCAATAAAATATGTTTTTTTTTTTAAATTTTAAAGGTAAAGTTTTTTTTTTAGCAAAAGTGGACGAGCCATCGAATATATTAATTTTAAATATAGTTTTATATTAACAGTAAAGTTTTATTTTTAAATTGTTATATCTAATTCAATAAAACAACTTTTTAATTTTAAAGGTAAAGCTTAATTTTTTTAATTATTATGTTTAATTCATAATTGCATTTCTAATAGTAAAAAATTGAAGTTTTCAATGGGATTTTATTGAAGAAATATTCAGAAATTAGATTTTTAAAGTTATTTTTGTTTTGAAATATATTAATTAAATTTATTGTTTCATTAAAAATTATTTAAATTAATTTGATTTAAATAAATTATTAGAATGAATTTGGGTGTTTTAAAATATTATTAAAACTATTAAAATTATTAAATAGTAAAATTATTTAATTTATTTAGTATATTTAATAAATTGTTTAGTCTAAATTTAGCAATGCTTTAATGCAACTAGTTCTGCTAAGATTTTGAAGTATTATAGATAGTCAAATATAATAACCTTCTAATGTTGAAAGTTTTTTCTAAATTGTCTATGATCTAACAGTATTTATGTAAGTGAATTTGGAAGTCTTTTGTTTGTAGGTGATATCAAGTTCTCCATTCAGGTTTTTGTGCAATGGCGAATAAAGTGAAAAGAGCAAAAAGATATGATCGAGTCAGAAATGACTAGATGAAAGGATCGAGAAAAAGTAATATAGAGCCACCAATTGAAGATCCATTGATTCAAGTTTAAGAAGACCCTGTTGAAGTTCCAGGAAGTAGTAGGACATTTGGAAAATATGGTTTACTATTGGAAAATTTGATGGAGATGGATGAAGACCCCCTTTTAAGAGAAATTGAGTCATCTAAACACGTGATGCCTAAAAGTAAAATTAAGCTACATTTGAAAAAATATGTGGGAGAAATTTTTTGAAAATAAATCTTTGATTGGTAAAGTACAATTATTTGTTAGATTATTTAGGAAAAGAGAAATGAGTCATATTGTAGAGTTGTTAGGTGTGGACAATAAGAAAGCTCAGAAGATAATGTGAAGGCAACAATAGCTCAAAATTTGAGAGGTGCATTAAATGCTATTGATAATAGAAGTTGAGTAGCTGATTTAAGTGTTGTATAGAGAGAAATGATGACTATGATTATGAAAAAGGACATTTTATGAGAAAACCAAGTTTGAGCAATTTCTAAAATGTTCAATCTATCTAGAAGGACTATTCAAAGATACATAAAAGAGAGAAATTTTCTTGATGAGAACATTGAAAGAACTAGGTTAATATTTGTTGACTTCCTCAAAAGAATAGAATTTTTGAATATGTTAGAAGACAGGTTATTGAATATTGGACCAACTAGTAATGTGCTTCTTCCCATAGAAGAGACACTATACATATCAAAGATGAAGAGACAGGTATGAAAATAGCAAATCTAAAACACTTTGTAGACACCACACAAAGAGAATTATTTCAAGCTTTCAAAAAAGAATTTTCAAATGTGAAAAATTTCCAAAGAATGGTTGAGAGGTTATCCCCATGTTTTGTATGCATAAATAATGTATTTGAAAGTTGTTGTTATCGAAATCATGTTGAGTTTCATCTTTATTTTCAATCTTTTTGAAAGGTTATGGAAACACTTAAGCAACATGTGATAATTCCTAGAAGCATAACATAATTTGTGAAGTCTTTGTTATGTGATAATGCTGAAGAGTCAAATGAACTCAATGTATAATGCATAAAAATTGCATGCACAAATTGTGGAGAGTTGCAAAAATTTCCATATGAAATGGACAATATTGATGTTTCAACACTAGTTGTGTGGAATAGATTTAAGTATGAGATATATCAAACAAGGAATGATGAAGAATTTAAAAAGATAGCTTTGAAGGAGAGCAATTTTCTAGATGGTGATTTTTTGGCTAAATTTATAACTATGATTTATCCACACATCCAGCATTGTCATGGTGCAAGATGGAAAGCCAAACGATTTCCAAATTCAAAAAATTGTTTTCCATAAGGATTTATTCTATCAATTGTAGACTTCTCTAAAAACTATACTTTATCCCCTAAATTTGAAATTTAAGATAAATATTATCACTCAGATGAAATTACTATTTTTGTACATGTTTCTTATAGACATGTGCAATTTGAGGTGGATGGGGTAGAAAGTATCAATCCAGATGAACACATTATCATCAAGGAGGTCTATTTTTATCTTAGTGATTATAGGGTTCATGATAGGAGCTATGTAGCTCATTGTTTTGGAATGTTTTTTGATTATCTCACAAGTTATGGAATAGATGCTTCACAATATTGGATTTGATCAATTGGTTGTGCTGGTATATGTATTTGAAAGTTAAACTTTAAAATTTCATGCATATATTAATTAACTAGACAATTAATTATATATAGATTTTTTTACTCATAAATTTATTTAATTATTTTCCTAGAGGAATATAAGTCTGCAAAAGCATTCAATTGGCTTGCAACACAACATGTGAGATGAAAGATTGAGTTTCTTTGGAACTTCTTTGAAAGTGTTGATGGAAAAGGAGAGCATGATGCAATAGGAGCTTGTGTAAAGTGTGCACTTCACCAACATGAACTTTTAGGTATAATATTTTTATCTGCTAATCAAGTTTGATATACATAACCATCTACTAGATAGTAATTTTATATTTTGTTAAAATTGATACAATTATCTTTCTTATATAGGAGCAAAGATAGACAAATAAAATCAAGTTGTTGAGTGGTGCAAATCTCATTTTTTCCCTCGTGATACAACATGTAATAAACATTTTTTTTGGGAACCGAAAGAAAAGATTTCCATTTTTTTTTTGACATGATTACTTTAATATTTTGATTATTGACATAGATATTTGCCTATTTAAAGTGTTACAAATATTGATCAATCAAATCCTTATAATTGTCAATCCATTGTTGAAATTAGAATATTGCATCAATTGATGCCTACTAGACATCACAAACCTCTAGTAATTCAAGTAAAAGAACAATCATGTTTTTCTGATGTCTGCATTCGAAACAATGCAATGGGTCAATGTAAGAATATTGTCACTAGCTATGTCTCTGAATGGACATGGACAAACATAATCAAAAGTACCCCTGATGAAGAAGATGAAAATGACATATACATTCATAATCCTATATATTTAGCTAATTGTGAACTTGTTTATGATTTAATTGTTCTAGGTGACTTTCTAGAAATATGCTTCATTTTAATATTAATTTGTCTTCATATTTATTTATTTTATAGTTTTCATTATTATTGTACATTAGTAGGTGACATCTTTGCTATAAATGTAGATCCTCAAAATGTGGAATGTGTAGATTATTATTTACTTAGATGTACAAAAAAAAAAAATTAAGTTGACTAAACCATGTATAAATGATGATAACTAGTCTTATCCAACTGGTTCAGTTATTATAGAAGGTATAAATTATCCTCTTATGAGATGTATACAACTAATTAGAGAGTGATAGATTAATTGTAAATATTTATTTCTTTTTAATATTATTAAGAATACTAAATGAAGTATAAGTCTTATTTTGTAGGCACCTATTATCAGAAAATAAAAATTGACCACAATGGTGGGGTAAAAACACAAACTTGTGTCACCTTTTCTAAATATATGGGATATCAGAATGTGATAGTTCAACATTAATGACAAAAAAAATGGTATTTGTGTTTAAAATATGAAGATGATGTAAACTAATTAAATGTGTAGAGTTGGATGAGTTTTATGCCTATAATTTTTATAATTTTTGAGTAAGAATTTATTCATTTTATTTTATTTTGAAGTCTCTTTTTAAATTGTAAAAAATATAGCGTGTAGTTCCCATCAAACAAGTATATGCAAATCTTTTTTTTTTTTTTGATTTGAAAATATCTTATAGATGACATGTATAGCTAGTGAACAAAAAAAAAAAAAAAAATTATGATGTATATTTTCTTTGTTATAAGTACTCAAGTTTGACCTTATTAGAATCCAAGAGTTTTTTCCTCCTGTTAAAATTTCCCTATCAAATCTATACCTTCTTGAAAGAAAATTACATATTCATGAAGAGGATTCTCTACTCTATAGATAAATGTAATTTTTAAATTTTTTTGATATGATTTACTATTTATTTTTTTCCTTTTTTCAGGGAGCATCTTCTGAAATGTTGAAATATCAACTTATAATATTTTGAGATTATAACATATTACAACTAATCAAAACACTCAAAATTTTATATAATGATGATATTGAATCTAAGATCTATAAAAGGGTACTTTTAGTTTTTGAAAAAAACTAAGTTTTGATAGAGAAATGAGATTTCACCAAAATAGGTTTTGGTATCATAAATGGTGACATATATCTATGCTTTTACCCAGTATTCAATTTATTGAATACATGCTTGGCCAAAATGTTTTGCATTATAGCCACTTGGTTTTAGCCACAAAGATTCAGCTTGACATTATGCCAAAAAAAGGATGTAGCAAACCAAAGTGGAGGTTATATATCAAGGACCATGAAAAGTTGTTGGAGATTATTAAAGATAAAGAGGATCCCAACCATATATATCAGAAACTTTATGATTGATCTAGATAGGTGTAATGATTCATAAAAATATTTCAAATTTATATGTTCATAAATTATTTTTCAATAGTTTTATATGTTTTTATTTTTTCAATATTTACACACTTTTAGAAAACACGTGGAAAATGATGTAAGATGTATCTTCATAAACTTATAGAACATGTAAATTTATTATACATTAATGATTGTCTAATAAATAATGTATTTATTTTTAAATTTACATGTATATTTTTTATGTAGAATTTTACAACACACCTAGAGAATTATGTAACACATATTTTCATTAATTTATAGAAAATATAAATTTATTACACATTAACAATTATGTAAAAGATAATGTATCTAGTTCTAAATTTACATGTACTTTTGTTATACACTTTTACATCACATCTAGAAAATTATGTAACACATATTTTCATTAGTTTATACAACACATAAATTTAATTAGACATTAAAATTATCTAAAAAATAATGGAGGAGATATTTCAAGAATTTGTTTCCACATTTAGGTAAAAGATATTCTATAAATGTAAATACCAATTATATCAGCTACATATAAACATGGTCACATAACTCATGAAAATATCAAATATGTCAACTATAAATGTAAATGCTCACATAAGTCATGAAAAATAAAATATGTCAACTATAAATGTAAATGGTTAGATAACTCATGCTTATATGAAATATGTCAAATATGAGTGTGTTGTAAATGTAAAATGTCCCATAGCTATAAATCTAGAAATGATATCATCATAAATCAATATAAAACATCATGTATATGACATATATGAATATCAAACATGATCATGTAATGCTCCATGATGTGATTGACTAAGACAAGATTGCAAACCCTATGTCCAATATAAGAAGAAATGTATCATGACCATGTCTATAAATTTAGTTTAAATAATAACATAAGTAAAATTAAATTTACTTGTGACTCAAGATGACAAGGGTCGACATCTATCTATCCATCTCCACTTGTAATCGAAGAAACAAATATGTAACAAGCTATACTTTACTAAAAATTTAAATATAAGATCTGTAGGTTCAATTAAATAGATATGTTTATAAAGTTTTACATGTGTCTCCTATTGCATAGGATGCATAGGTGTCTGCAAGTCCCCATATGCCATCATCATTGCTAATATATGCCTACCTATCTCAATCAACTTGTTTCACTAAAGGTCACATCTCTGATGTCAAGTGTAGGATCCATGAGCATATCTGTGAATAATGAATGTCATGGTGGGTGAGAACCTACATCAGTAGGGGGAGCTGCATCCTCCTCAACTATAGTCAGTGGTGGAGCTATAGCTGCAACATATATGTCCTCTTGCCCCTAACTGCCCCATGCCTTCGATGTACCTCTGATGATACTAGTCACATATGATGGAACTACACTAAGTGCCTATCTGCTTAAAAAAATTATAGCTTGATAGGTTAAAAGTAGATCAATGGACAAACATGTACTCATATCCTTCAAGTGGTGTGCTAAAGACCTCATAGAGACATCTATTGGAGATGGAATGTTAACCTCATGATGCATATCATCACCTAAAGATGGTGCAATAGTGTGACCAACTATAGAAGTAGATCTGACCATGTCATGTATCTGTGCACTCGGTCATAAGACATCTCATGCACTTGGGTAGCAATAGTGAAAATCCGCTCGTACATATCTCTACATGTATCATCTATCACTCTATCTCCAACTATAGCTAACTCCAAATGTTTTGTACTCACTAAAAGGTTTGGACTAATCAATTCTTGTTTATTAAAAGGCACAGGAGCATCTAGGTGTCTAAATTTATCTCAAAACCTACCTTGACCGTACCTAGCATGCCTTGGGATATCTATGTAATCAACCTCTCAATGTACATGAAATTTTGCAATTTTTTTTTGAAAAAGTATAAGGGTAACTCATCCTTTTGGGGCCACATGTGATGTGTAGCCAACCAATGAGGATACATGAAAGGTCCCACTAATGGATCAGTATACCTTGTAGCATGATACCCTCTAACCTTTTTCAAAGGTTGATGATGTGGGAACATGTTCTTCACACTCTCCACTAAGACCATCTCATCTATCTCCCTCCATCATAAACCACCACTGATAGTATGGGATAAAGGACTATAAAAAGTGTCCAAACTAATACTATCATAAGGGTTAAAACCCTTAATAGTGCACACCATTCTAATAAGCTCATCTCTAATCGCAATCACCTTATCCCTATGTTATAGGGTAGGTGAAGCTTGTAGACTCTGATCAATAGTATGAACTACACTCTATAAGCACTAAATAGTATCACTGAATAATGTGTCCCTATCCTGGGTACTAGTAGTCAATATATGTGATGGGCCACTATGAGGAAAATCGTGTACATTGGCCTCTCCAGAATCACTAACCCCCAAAGCCATAATGATGAAAGATATAAACAAGCAAAACTAGATAGATGATAATAGAGATCCACACATGCATACATATACATATATACATAGATTGATTATAAACTAATTGAATCAAAACAAACTGAATGAATCTTGCTAAACATACCTATTGTACAAAATATGATGACGGGCCACACCACCCATACCAACTCACAAAAAAAATGCAATAATATGGAGACAAGAGAGATGACAAAATGCTTCATTAAACTTCCATTAATACTTGAAATTCATTAGAATATTCTCCAAATGGAAAAAACTCCAAATTCTTACAATATAAGAGAGATTTCTCGCTAAGAGCTTCTACAAGAAATTGCATCCGAAGAGCTTCTATTTGAAGAGCTTGTCTTGAACAGCTTCTATTTCTCCAACTTCCATTAGAAGAGCTTCCATTTCTTGAACTTTTTTTACAAATGATAATAGGCCTTTCTTAAATAGGCACTTACCACCCAAGGCATGATTTATCCACAACATTCTAGAATCTCCACAACCTTCTACAATATCTACAACCTTCTAGAATTTCCACCTAATTACAACTAAGCACCACTATGTGGCCCAATTAGAAAATTATATTTCTTTTGTGGATCACAACAAATATTAAATGCATGATGCCACCTAAACACCTCAATTAATGGAATAACAACTATTTTTATTATTTTTCTATGCATGATGCCACCTACACACCTCAATTAATGGAATAACAGCTATTTTTATTATTTTTCTATGCATGATGCCACCTACACACCTCAATTAATGGAATAACAACTATTTTTATTATTTTTCTATTTACGTTACCTATGCATCTTGAAAATAGAAATTCCTCTTTTCTCCTTTTTCCCTTATTTTATTTTTAAATTATTTTTCCTTCTATTTTCATCACTTTCTCTCTCCTCCACAATTTTTTTTTTTTAATAATTTAATTTTCCCATGCAAGATGCTCCTGCATCAGACTCCCTTGGTAGATAGAAAAGTGTGTCCCACACTTTGATGTCAAAAGAAAGATATAGAACCATTTTCATCTTCACCATAAGCTTCCACCTCAATAGGGACAAGAAAACCAACATGCAAATCTTCCACATTTTTTTTTTCTGCTGATGCATGATGCTCCTGCATCCGACTCCCATGGTAGGAAAAATTTTGTGAGTATGAAGTCACAAAATGAAGTAGCCATTGTTAACATAATTTTTTTCCTCTTCCTCCAACACATAGCTAGAACAAGTATTCGATGCTGAAATTTCTCCTTTGCAATGAACTCTATCCAAGCATAAATCTCATCCTCATTCAATCTTGTTGAATTAATCACACCTGTAATAAATCCAGCAACACCATACCAATCTTCCTTTGCATACCACACATGACTAACAAGATCCTCATGCAAAAAATCATCAATATCTTTTAAACTCATATCAAATAAAACATCCCATGATTCATAAGAATTTACCTGTTTGACATCTTCATCTTTTCTTGCCTCTTTTATGTCATCAACAATGCACGTAACTACTCCACTTGCTTGATCTCCAACTAAGGCACTATACTTCTCCTCCATTGCTGCAATCTTCAAATCATCTTGATCTACTTCAGGTTCATAAATCTTGTCATCTTTATGCTCTTCCTCTTCTCGTTCATCTTCTTCAACTTTAGGTTCGCAAATGATTTCCTCTTCATCCGCTTGCTCTTCCACTGGATCATCTTTCTTTTCCACATCCAAGGAATTATCAACATCTCTTTTCTGGTGACATGCTCTTTGTTTCCGCAACTCAGCTTCTAATTCATTCACTTGCTTGTGCAAATCAACTAGCAATGATTGTTGATTTCTTGCTCTAAATTTCTCAAGTCGAGGAATCCTCAGAATCCATCCAATCACAAAAGTCATCTTCTTCTTTCTCTTCTCCATAATCAAGTCTTTAGAAGATAAATCTCATGCAACACAAGAACCTTGTGCAAACTGCCTCACAGTCGGCGATCTATCTACACAATCAAGAACTTCTTGACAGACTTCAACCAACTCAAGGTCCTGGTGCAGACTACCTCACGTTCGGCGATCTGTCCGCACTCTTAGGAACTCCTGCTCTGATACCACTGATGACGGGCCACACCACCCGTACCAACTTACAAAAAAAAAATGCAATAATATGGAGACAAGAGAGATGACAAAATGCTTCATTAAACTTCCATTAATATTTGAAATTCATTAGAATATTCTCCAAATGGAAAAAACTCCAAATTCTTACAATATAAGAGAGATTGCTCGCTAAGAGCTTCTACAAGAAATTGCATCCGAAGAGCTTCTATTTGAAGAGCTTGTCTTGAAGAGCTTCTATTTCTCCAACTTTCATTAGAAGAGCTTCCATTTCTTAAACTTTTTTTACAAATGATAATAGGCCTTTCTTAAATAGGCACTTACCACCCAAGGCATGATTTATCCACAACATTCTAGAATCTCCACAACCTTCTACAATATCTACAACCTTCTAGAATTTCCACCTAAATACAACTAAGCACCACTATGTGGCCCAATTAGAAAATTACATTTCTTTTGTGGATCACAACAAATATTAAATGCATGATGCCACCTACACACCTCAATTAATGGAATAACAACTATTTTTATTATTTTTCTATGCATGATGCCACCTACACACCTCAATTAATGGAATAACAACTATTTTTATTATTTTTCTATGCATGATGCCACCTACACACCTCAATTAATGGAATAACAACTATTTTTATTATTTTTCTATTTACGCTACCTATGCAACTTGAAAATAGAAATTCCTCTTTTCTCCTTTTTCCCTTATTTTATTTTTAAATTATTTTTCCTTCTATTTTCGTCACTTTCTCTCTCCTCCGCAATTTTTTTTTTTTTTTTTTTTTTTAATAATTTAATTTTCCCATGCAAGATGCTCCTGCATCAGACTCCCTTGGTAGATAGAAAAGTGTGTCCCACACTTTGATGTCAAAAGAAAGATACAGAACCATTTTCATCTTCAACACAAGCTTCCACCTCAATAGGGACAAGAAAACCAACATGCAAATCTTGCATGGGAAAATTAAATTATTAGAAAAAAAAAAAGAGAAAAAAAAAAGAGTAAAAAAAAAAAAAAAAAAAAAAAAAAATTGTGGAGGAGAGAGAAAGTGACGAAAATTTGAGGAGAAATAATTAAAAAATAAAAAGGAGAAAATAAAGGAAAAGGAGATTTCTATTTTTGAGGCGCATAGGTGGCGTAAAAAGAAAAATAATAAAAATAGTTGTCATTCCATTAATCAAGGTGTATAGGTGGCAATTTTGAAGTTTGTGGAAAGATCCTTAAATCGTGTATTTAATATTTGTTGGGTGCTTAGTTGTATTTGGGTGAGAATTTAATATTTATTTAAAGGTAGTTCTATTTACCTTTTATCCCACATTGGTTGTGTTTGTAATGTCTTGGGTTAGAAGTGCCTATTTAAGAAAGGCCTATTATCATTTGTAATCAAGTTCAAGAAATGGAAGCTCTTCTAATGGAAGTTGGAGAAATAGAAGCTCTTCAAGACAAGCTCTTCAAGTAGAAGCTCTTCGGATGTAATTTCTTGTAGAAGCTCTTAGTGAGAAATCTCTCTTATATTGTAAGAATTTGGAAGATTTCCATGTTGGTCATGCATCAAAATACAAAGACATTCTACGTACATTACATATTTTTAGTAATAGGTACAAATAGATGAGGTTTAGAGAGAGAGAGAGAGAGAGAGAGAGAGAGAGAGAGAGAGACTTATGTAAGAGATAGATAGATGAGATGAAAGAGATGAAGTTATGTTAGGAATAAAATGGGGTTAGAGAGAAATTTAGGTTTTAAAGAGATGTAGTTTTGGAGTTAGAGAGTGGTTTAGGGTTGAGAGATATGGGGTTTAGGAGTTAGAGAGTGGTTTAGGGTTTAAAAAGATAGGGTTTGGGAGTTAGAACATGGTTTAGGGTTTAGAGCAATGGAGTTTAGGAGTTAGAGAGCATTTTATGGTTTAGAGTGATGGAGTTTAGGAGTTAGAGAGAGATAGATGGGACAGATGAAGTTATGTTAGGGATAATGGTTTAGGTTTGGGATAGACGAGGCTATGAGAGAGAGAGAGAGAGAGAGAGAGAGAGAGAGAGAGTTATGTAAGAGAAAGATATAGATGAGATGGGAGAGATGAATTTAAATTAGGGATTAAATGGGGTTAGAGAGAAATTTAGGGTTTAGTTAGATGGGGTTTAGGAGTTAGAGAGGGATTTAGGGTTTAGAGAGTGGATTATGATTTAGAGAGATGGGGTTTAAAAGTTATCTTAGGGTCCACGGAGATGGGGTTTAGGAGTTACAGAGAAATTTAATATTTATAGAGATGGGGTTTATGGGTTAGAGAGTGGTTTAGGGTTTAGAGAGATGGGATTTAGGAGAGGGAGGGATGAAGTTGTGTTATGAATTATGGGGTTTAGAGAGTGGTTGTGTGTGTGTGTGTGTGTGTGTGTGTGTGTGTGTGTGTGTGTGTGTGTGTGTGTGTGAGAGAGAGAGAGAGAGAGAGGTTTTAAGATCATATGGTTAGAGAGTGGTTTAGGGTTTAGAGAGTAATTTAGAGTTTAGAGTGCAGTTTTGGTCAACATATTTGGATTTGAAGTTCAATATAGAAGTTAGAGTCTAATTTGATTCAATGTGAGAGTTTTAGTTCAAATTTTATTAGGTGTAATATTTTGATTTAATTACATTTAATGTTAAGTTTTTCTCTTGCTTAATGTTCAACATTAAGGTTTAAATTAGAATTTATTTGTGTTCATGGTAAGAGGTAAAGTCTCATTTAGTTCAATCTAATGGTTTTATTTACCTGTTTATAGTTGTTTCTAAACCTTTACCTTTATAAAAATTTCTAATGATTTGTAATAAAAACAAAATAAAAATATTTAAATTCTCTAATTTTACATCTAACTAATTTTTTATATTTAATAGATTTTTTGTATTTTTTTCTAAAGTTTGAAATGTTTCTAATTGTTGTAGCATTTTCTATATTTTCTAATATTTTCTATATAATTTTCTAGATAATTTTATAATATTTTCTAAATTTTCTACTATTATCAAATTTTTCTAAATTTTCCTACATAATTTTCTGATATTTTTCTAAATTTTCTAAATTTTCTATATAATTTTCTACTATTCTCAAAATTTTCTAATATTTTGATAAATTTTCTAAATTTTCTATATAATTTTCTACATAATTTTCTTTTTTTTCCCTAGATAATATTTTATAATTTCTCTAATAATTTGTAAGTTTTACTAAATTTTAATACATTTTCTAAACTTTATCTAATATTAGAGTTCTTAAAAACATAAACATATAATAATATTTAAAAAATTGAAGTATTTAAAATAATATACATTAAAAATACGCATTAAAAACTATATTTCTACATAAGAAAACATTAAATAAAACTTAAAATATATGAAAAACATTATGGGAAATTGATGACATGCCTAATCTAGCCTAGTGACCCTTGTAGTTCTTCCCACTTCGCAGTTCTAGCAAGGTTGTTTGATGAAAATGACTAGTAGATTTGTCTTTTTGCAGTTTATATATTTTTCATCGTTCTAGCCAGATTGGACTCTGGTCGGATCTAATCTAGCTAGATCCCTGTGGATGTGTAGACACCACTTGGCATATAGTTGGTGCCGCATTGTTTTGGCCTGATTTGGTCCCCTTGAAAGCCATCTAGCTAGATTTGGTCCCGTCAGAACCTAAAAGTTAGCCTCAAAGGTGACACAGATCTATACTTTCACCCCAAGAATTTGCCTAGTTAACACATTTGGTGTTATTGGGTATGAGTATCTTGTTATGGTTGTTTGTTATATTATTCAAATGCATAAGCCTCAATAAGGTTTATAATAGCTATAATAATTATATAACCAATTCAACCTCTCCTTTACCCCTCTTAGCTACTAGTACAAACAAAGTGATAGCATATGTTGAGTAAGATAGAAATAAATGCATGTTGATCTAGATAAATATAGTTCATGTTGAGTTACATATAATGTGTCAAGCATTCAGAAGTCAAGTTATAGCATGGACTTCAGCAACCAGTGAGTGTTAGAGTGTTTGTATGCCAAGTAAACCAATTTTGATACATGTTTGGAATGGTACAAACAATGAGGTAAACCATTTTGGGTCAAATTCTACACACGACTTAATGATTATAGGGACAACTAAGTAGTTAGTTATGCCTTTTGTCAAAGATCATTAATCCCTATGAAGATGGTGTATTCAATCAGAAAAAGGGAATGTTTAAGTGAGAAAAGGGATGAATCTATATTGTTGTGTTAAAAAGTAAAGTCCACCAAAATGTTATATTCTATTGATCATCATTTTTTAAGTTTCTAATGTTTACATTTTACATTTTCAAAAAAGGAAATATATTAGATTTGAGATAATTATGTATATAGGTAGTCATTTGTTGTTCATGGTTTGATAGCCACGTAGACATGGTATATATAGTATGTAAATTAGTTTAGTTAGAAAATCATTTTATATTTATTATATTTTTTTAAACAAGTGTTTCAAACATATTAAAACAATTTAGTTGGCTAAAAAAATATAGACCAAATTCTTCAAAAATTATAGATAAAATTATGAATTACTTTACTTTTATTAAAATTTATAAAATTAGATTTTAAAAAGGATATATTGAAATTAATAAAATAATATGTAATATTATTAAATTAATTATATTTTTAATACTTTAATCAAATTATTTTCATTATACAAATAAACCATATCTATCTTAAAATTATATATTGCATTCTTTATAAAGGATTTCTTAAATATATGTATTTACTCTTTTGATACAATACATACATCATAAATATTTCATCATGTTTATTAATTAGTTAGGGTTTGATAATCTAGATAAAGCTACTTAAGTATATGTTAAGTATATAATAATTTTTATTTTTTAATTTTTAGGATGAATAGTCCTTTTCTATTAATAAATAATATACTAATATTACAATTCACAAAAAATGGGTTAGGGGATACAAGATCACCCTGCTAGATTTCACATGACCGAAGTCAGAATCAACAACTATTCATAAAAAAAACATATAAAAAGTAACGCTCGGGTAGCTAAAGTAGTGCCAACTGAGGGGGATGGTTCATCCTGATCAATATATATATTAGTTTCTTTAATTTTATAAATTAAAAAATTGATTTCCTAGAAGACTCGAGACGGTATTTCATATAAAACAAAATATACATATGTATTCCCTTCACATCACAATTGGCTTGTTCACCATGATGTGTTCCCAAACAATGAAAGTGAAATGAAAATGTGATATCAGCTTGGACATCCATGCCATGAAAAGATGCAACTTAATTTATAGGGTAGTAAATACTTTACCCAATTGTTGTCAAAGACTTTTTGATTTTGTGCTTTTTCAGGTCTTATTTAGGTTTCTTAGCATATATCATTGATTTCCTAAAATTTGACTTTGCAGTTTACCCTAATTCCTCCCTATTAATTATAAAAATCAATCCCACTTTCCCTACAAATCAATTTTTTCTCAAACAAGTTCTATATTAAAAAGTACATTATTAATGTTGAAAGTACATTATTAATTATTAATGCTGGAGGCATTCCCTTATTTGAATGTAGGAGCTAAATTTTACATCTAACAGTGGGTAATAATGGAGAGAGGATGGACTACCATTGAAATGATTACAAACATAGCTATTACCTTTTCACTATTCAACGAAGAGGAAATCCATCCATGATGTTTGGTTTCAATGAGGCATTGAAGCCTCATGTTTTCCTTGCACTAACACAATCACATCCTATCATTTTTGTCATCCCATAATAAAGAAATTGATATGATAGATTTAGGAAAAAGTAAAAAGTAGCAGGTGGCTGGTCATGAACAAAATTGAATTCATTACATGTTTTGTTCTCCTTGAGGCAATCTCATCCACATGTTAATATTTGTTTTTCAGTCTTTGGCCACAATGGTGATGACATCAAAGAAGCCTCCCTATACCAAGTAGATTACCCGTGTTCCCGTATTCTCTCAATTATTGTGTTGTACAAGCAGAATTGGTATTTGGAAAGATAGATAATTCACATTAAATAGAAGAAGTGTCATTGGAAGAAAGGCTAAATATAAAGGATTTTTTACTCTTAGATTTTCTGTACCTAATTTTGAACTTGCTACCAAGAAAGTGAAAAGAATATACTTACTTTCCCCTTTCAATGTATAGATGTAGGAGCACAAAAAAATCTCTATCATCACACCTAAAGATTCAATAGTGCATAAAATTTATTTGTAGATTTAAGGATACCCAACAAGAAACAAAGAAGCGAAAAAAAGAGTATTTCTTTTGCCAAAGTAAATGACAAGAACAACTACTAGATATATGTGCACTAAAGTTATGTTATACCATTGTAGTGGCTTGTGAAATTTGAAGGAGCAATTGTGCTATCTACCACAATAGTTGAAAGAATAGTACTGCCGACAAATCTACTTTTCAGTAAGGCTGAGGAATTTTATTTTCTTCATCTCTTCTTTTTTGTAAAATTGATAAATTTTATTTTTAGTAAATATAGTTTTAAGTGGAGTTATGGGGTTTTATTTTTTATAGAGGCACTTGTAAGTGAGTTAAGGAATTTGATTTTTTTCCCATAGAAGATTAGGGTTTTATACTCTATTTTATTTGATTTTATTGGTTTATGTTGTTCAAATTTTTTCCATATATTATTTAGTTTAAACAATTAGAAAAATCCATTTTATACACACTGCATATCATTCAATTCATTCCTCTAGGCCGCATATAATTTGACATTTTGTTAAACAATTTGGTGTATTGTCTATGATTCCAAATTTTGCATTCATGCCTACTAGGACATTTGCAACTACAATTTCTAATAAAAATCTCCCTATTCTTTATGCTTTGAAGCATATCTTGTTGATCTCATATTTGTTTTGACAAGTGAGTGTCTACACACTTAAGTTTTTTATTTAGTTCATGTCAAACAAGTCATACATGTCGAGCACAACATGTATATAATAATGCATGCCCAATCCATAGTGAGTGCCAAGCCACTCATGTGCCAAGTCACTCAAGTGTTGAACAAATAGTGTATGTTGACTAATTCAGGAGTTGAGTAAGTTGTGCATCTTGAGTGATAAAGATGTCGAGTCATAGCATAGAGATTATTATATGCCAAGCATCAAAGACTTTAGATGCTGAGTGACATAGTTTTGTCATAGTTTTTTGTAATGGCACAAACAACTATATAAACAATTTTTGAGATGACTTAAAGATTCAATTGTGATATTTTGGAGATAAGGATGAATCTTAAGTTGGATTCCCAATGCATTACTTGCAACCAATCCAAAAAAGGGGGGGAAGGTTTAAGCAGCAAAATAGATGAATCACAGCCTTTGATTTATACCTTACCCTATGTTACCTAGGTCTTCTTAAGGACAAACCCTAAACTCTCCAAGGTGTATGAAGGAGTGAATAGAGAATTTTTCATGCACAAATAGAGCATTCATGATTTCTAAGGAGTTATGATCTAAGATCACATTACAAAATTAGTTAAAGGATAATAGAGAAAAGAAGATAGCATACACAAATAAGACATTTGATCAAGAAGGATTGATAATACATCATTTTAGAGGTGATGTTTCATTAGGAAACAAAGTGCTAACTATAGGATCAATGTTGAATGATTATAATAGGTGAATCAGTCAAATATCTTAACAAATTATTCCTAATAGGCTGTATTTAAATCCTCTAACAAGGTGCTTACTTAATTGTGAGTTGAAGTCCTTTAACAAGGCACACTTCTAATAGGATGTTGAAATCCTTTAACATGGTGAGACATAATAGTGATTGTAAGCCATTAACAGGGAAAATTTTCACAAGGTAGATCATTGTAACCTTCATTGGATACACTTTATTACTACAGTAGTGAATATTTGTGGGTGTCATTCCCACCTTAGTTTTACCTTCTCATTGGATGGTTTTTGTGTAATCATATTTGGTGTCATATGTGTGTGAATTTTTACTTTCTTATATGTTTTAGATGTACATGACTTATATGATATTTTAGTTTACCTATTAAATGTATGAGATGGATGTGTGGTGAAAGTTTAATGGGTCCAAGTTTAAACCATTGATTCACTCCTCCCTCCCCATAAGTTTACCTTTCCTATTGTAATTCCATAAACTAGTACCAAATCTTTGTAGCTTTGGGGAAAGATCTTAGAAATGGAAGTCTACAAGTTGGAAAAGATTATTAAGAACTAGGAGATTGAAATACATCTCATCCTACATGAACTAAATCAAGCAATAGAAGACCTAAAGAAATATTTCAAGAGAAGGAAGGAAATTTCTATTGAAGATAATGACACACAATACAGAGATATTGACACTACTTAGCTATTTACTAATGCAGATTCCAATGAATTGGATGCTAGAATTGTAGATCTAATGGAAAAGAATAGAGCCTAAGCTAAAGAAATAAAAAAACTTAAGTTAGAGCAAGAATAACAAGCCATACTACTATGTGAGGTGACCAAATAGAAGAATAAATTCATGAAAAATAAAGCCATGATTAAAGAAGACAAAATAATTTTGGCCAACAGACTCGAAGAGAAATCATCAAAGCTAACGAAGATTTCCAATATGCAATTGGATAGTCTAAGTCAAATGATGAATCCCAACTATGAATTAAATGTCAAGGAGATTGAGATAAAAAAATTGAAGTTGTAGAATGATAAATTTCGAAGTGACCTAAAAGGGTAAAAGGAATTTGCAAAAAGTTTCAACAAACCAAATGATGCCATCAAATACTTCGAGAAAGTTTTGAGATCTCCCAGATGAAATAATGATACATCTAGATAGGGATACATAATTACTAAAGAAGGAGAGTCATCCAAAAGTGTAGAAGAAAAGAAGCATAAAAGTAAGAATTCTAAACCCATGTGTCATAATTGTGGTAAGAAAGGACATACTACTAATGCTTGTAGGAGCAAAACTGTAAATCTAAATGTCAAGCATAAGAGTATGGTTCACTCCCATAAGTTCAACAAAGAAGGTCATTAGGCACATGAATGCAGAGCCAAGACCACACACACACAACTATTTTAAGTATATTATTACAACTTTCAGAAGTATGGACATAGATTTTTTGAGTGTAGATCCAAACCCATGTGTTCATCAAACATGCAAATAAAGGTAAGAAACAATACCAACTTTTATAAATGTGATTATACTACAAGGTATAGCTATCATTATTATCAAGAATATGGACATGTTCCTAAGAATTGTATTAGAACACACTTCAAAAGTGACTACAAAAGGTGGTTGACTCAAACCACATATTTTAGTTATTTGAAGATTGGTCACATTAGTTGATATTGTCCAACGAGTTCAAAGGCACCAAGTTGTGAATTTGATAAAGGAAAAGTCAAGGAAGATGTTGAAAATGTTAGAGATGAGATGAACAAGACATGGAAGAAAATGGATGATTGCAGTACATCAAATGGAGAAGGGATTACTTCACCCAATGAGATAGGTGATCACACCTCATCAAACAAAGCAATCAAAAGATATGTGAGACTGATATTTAAAAGTTATCTCATACATCCATTCTAAAAGGGTTTAGTACTAAAAATATGCATGATGTTAGTAGGAATCCAAGAGAAATATTTAAGTTTTTCATGTTTTTAGCAATCATGAAAATGTTCCCTACGCGTGCCTAGTGAAATGCTAGAAGATGTTGAGCTAACAACTGGCTAGTTGATCCCGAGCTCATAATGGATGTTAAGAAAATGGAATGTTAATGGATGTTGTGTGAGCCTAAAATTGGTTGATTCTAAGCTTACAAATATGTAAGAACTCAACATTAATTGCAAAAATTTAAAGGGTATTTGATCAATTTTTTGAAATCAAGAAAGAGCAAGGAGAACAATAGGTGCTCAAGAGATTCATTCAAAGCGATTACAAAAGATTTGTGAAAAGATTCTCCTATTGGATACAATTGTCTAATTGGGTGTTATCATTGATGTTACACAAAAGTCATATCAATTATCAGTCAGTGCTTACTGAGATCACTTGGTTAGCAAGGAAATTTTTGTTCTCTATCGAGGATTCCTAGAGATTACTCTATGAGGACAGTGTCTACCTAGCTCACTCAGGTGTTGAAGAGGTTATGGTAGAAATCAATGTTAACCAAGTTCTCATGGTTAACAAAGGAAAGTTGGTTAGAATCAATGTTCACTGAGCTCCCTTAGTTGCCAAAAAATTTTGCAAGTTCAGTGTTAACCAAGCTTTTGTTGGTTAACATAGGAAGTCATTTCTAGATTAGTGTTTACCAAGCAAGGTCAACCAATGAAGAATTTTTTTGATTTGACAAATAAAGTTTAATTATTTCAAGTATTGATTCAAGCCGACTATCATAATGATTATTGGTCATTTTAATTTTTAATTGAGTCAACTTGATAATCTAAATGGCATAAAAAAAGTCAAGTTGAGATTCTAAAGTGTGGGAGATAATGCAGGTGTATTAATTAATTGAAAAGGAAAGTGTGAGTTAACTTGAAGGATGGTCAGATATCCTTGAGGAACATCAAAGTTATATTCAATCAGGAATGATCTAGTGTGAAACAAAATAGAGATCTATAATCAAAAATTCAATTGTATCTCATTCAAATCATTTCATTGTTACTTTCTTACCATTGTAGTGGTGATTCAAAAATCTCTTAGTAGAGTTGGTTTAATAGCTAGTTGTAAATCCTCTCACAAGGTGATAGTTCCATTGAATTTTTCTAAAGATCTCTTGAAAGGCCACTCTTAAGAAGGTGATCGAATCCCCTAACAAGGTGACACCTAACAGTGTGTTTTGCAACCTTTAAGCAAGTTGGCTCCTAATAGAGCTCACTTTAGAAGAGTGAAAATTAGTAACTAGTTACATTGGTGGTTTTTCCCATATTGGGTTACCACGTTAAATTCTAGTGTCTCATGTGTTCATGTTATTTATTTTTTGCTTGCAAGTTAATCACTGTGAATGTTTAAGATCAATAATAAGTAGATCACACTACTTTTACTAAGTTACAATATCTTTTGTGTGTTTACTGAATTACAGTAGAAATAAGTTCTATTATTAACATCCAAGGGAGTTGAAATATTTTTGTGGGAATTGATTCACCCCCCATCTTAGTTACTCCATCTATATTTCCAAAAATTGGTATCAGAGCTTTTGGTGCTTATACAAAAAGGTTTCAAGGACCTTAACTAAAGATAGGGATGTCTTACACGAGAGAAATGCCAAGGATTAACAGAGATAACTTTTCAACATAGCAAGGTCTCATGAGACTTCATATGGCTTTCATTGGTGATTCAAGATTGAAATACCTTGATGAAGAATACAAAACTCCCACTGGTACACTATCTATTGGAGATATTGTTGACAAAAAGATTCATAACACCATGATGATAGATATTGCATCTACTCTAAGCTATGAAGAATTTGATGATATCAAGGACTGCAAAATTACGTTTGAAATGTGGAACAAGCTAAAGGACATCTACGGTGGTGATGCCAATGTGAGGAGGGCTAAAATAGAAAGCCCTAGAGGATAATTTGATTAGATGAGAATGAGAGAAGATGAAAACATTGCCAAATATGTTGAAATGATTAAAGCAAGTGTTAGTGCAATCAAATCTTCTAGAGGAGAGATCAAGGAAGAAACTATTGTAAGTAAAGTTCTTAGAACATTGCTTCTTATCTATGCAATTAGAGTATCTCCTATTCAAGAAAAAAGATGTGAGACAAATCATAAGATAATTTTGGATACCTTAGTAGGAAGATTGACAACCTTTGAGCTAGATGACTATGACAATTATGTTCCAGATTCCAAGAATATTGAATCTACATTTGAGGCCAAGCTTTCACTTAAGGAAAAATGAAAGAAAATAAAGGACACTTAGTCAGAAAGTGAAGAAGAATTAGAGGAAAGTTCTGATAGTGATCTTGAAGTTGTTGAAGCTCTACTTGCAAGGAAATATTCTAGAGGTAGAGGAAAATACAAAGGTAAAGATTCTCTATTCTATTTTTCAAGTGAAGAAATTGATCATAGCAATACCAAGTGCCTAAACAAAGAAAAAAAGGATTGAAATAAAGACCACAAGTGCAATGGCAAGAAGGATTTCCAATCATTAAATTACAAAGGTAAGCAAACATTTTTTATGGCTAATAATTCTAACAACAGTGAAATGAAATAGTTTACATTGTTGTAAAAGATGAATCTGATGATGATGAAGGACATAAGATGGCACTTATCTCTCATGTTAGCAAAAATGATACATGGATCATAGAAAGTGGATGTTCACATCATATGACTTGTGACAAAAAAAAGTTTGAACACTTTGAAGACTACGATGGTGGTAGTGTAAGGTTCGGAAACAAACAACCTTGTTGCATAAAAGGAAGAGGTCAAATCTCATTGACCAAAGAACTTGTATGTGATCATGCCTATTGGGTTGATGGACTAAAACATAATATATTGAGTGTGGCACAACTAATCAACATTGGATTCAAGGTGGAATTCATGCACGAGAAGGCAAGACTGCTGGATGACAAAGGAAAACTGATTGGATCAGGCAAACAAATAAAAGGTAACTTGTTTTATCTTGATCTTGGTGAAGTGCTCAAGTTGAAGAAAGGTGGTTATCGCACAGAAGGTTATGTCATGTAAATTTTGTTAACATGGTGAAAATAAGAAAATTCAAGAAAGTAAGAGGCATTCCTAGTTTAAAGAAACCTAATGTTGGTTTATGCAAGAATTGTCAGATTGGCAAAATGGGAAAGACTAGTTTTAAAAGTAGAAACTATAAATTAAAGATGTCTTGAAAATTGTGCATACTGATTTGTGTAGACATATTGAATAGAAAGCTATAGTGGAGAAAAATTATTCATTCTTTTCATTGATGACTACTCTAGAATGATGACAGTTATGTATCTAAGAGAGAAGTCAAAAGCATTTGAGAAATTCAAATCATATTTGACAAGAGTAGAGATGGAAATAGGCAAAATATTGAAATGCTTAAGATCAAATAGAGGTGGTGAATTCATCTCCAATGAATTCAATAACCTTTGCATTGAAAGAGGAATCAAAGGACAAGTATCAACCCCTGGAACTCTCGAGCATAATGGGATAGCTAAAAGAAGGAATAGATCTATTATGGATTATGCAAGGAATCTAATGATTGAAAAGAACATTACTATGAAATACTAGAAGGAAGCTATCGGTACTGCAGTTCATACCTTAAACCAAGTATAGTTGAAGAAGGACTCATATAAAACACTCTATGAGTTATGGTATGGATATAAACCCAATGTAAGTTACTTGAAAGTATGTGGAAGTAAATGTTATATTTTTAAGGAATCTAGAAATGGAAAATTTTATGTGAAAGGTGATGAAGGTATATTTTTAGGATATTCTTGCAAGAGTAAGGCATATAGATGTTTAAATTTGTCTACTCATAAATCATAGAAAGTACACATGTGAGAATTGATGAGTTTGTAGAAAGGACTAAAAAGGAGAGCAAAAAGGAACGAGAAGATTATAGGAGATTTTTTTACATTGAACCTGATACGTTACCAAACACATTTTTCAATTAGGAGACTTCTACTCCCGAGTCTTCCTTAGTCACTAAGTTGCAAGAAGTTCAAACTGAGTCACAAGGACCTGAGTCACATTTTGAAGTTACCGAGCCAACGCATACTGAGTCTAAGCAACCATAACCTAAAGTTGAAGTTTAAGAGGATAACAATGCAGTTTATTTAAAAGGAAAAGAACCTATATTAGCCAAGTATGTCAAGAGGCATCATGCACTAGATTAGATTATCAGAGATAAATTAGAAGGTATTATAACAAGAAGTAAGCTAAAATGTACATGTTTACTTGTTGATTTTGAAACTATAAATGCTGAAGATGCATTGGAAAATGAAATTTGGATTGAGGCTATGAATGAAGAGATAGAATAAATAGAGTGGAATAAAACATGGACTCTTGTACCTAGGCCTAAAGACAAAAACATGATTGGAACAAAATGGGCATTTAGGAATAAGTTGAATGAAGATGGTAAGGTATCAAGAAACAAAGCAAGGTTGGTGTGTAAAGGATATTATCAAGAAGAAGGCATTTATTATGGTGAAACTTTTACTCTTGTTGCAAGATTGGGAGTTGTCAAGACCTTACTTGCATATGCAGCACATAAAGTATGTAAGGTATATCAAATGGATGTTAAATCTGCATTTCTCAATGGTATTCTTGATGAACAAATCTACATTGAATAACAAGAAGGTTTTGTTGATCCAGAGAAAAGGGACATGGTCTAAAAATTACACAAAGCATTGTATGGTCTGAAACAAGCTCTTAGAGCATGGTATGAGAGGTTGCACAACTACCTTATACAGATTGGGTTCTAGAGAACTAATGATAATAGTAGCTTGTACATAAAGGAAGGACTAGATAACAAGATTGTTTTGGCAAAAATGTTTATGGATGATACTTTATTTATAGGGAATGATGATCTATGCAAAGAATTTTTAGAGAAAATGAACAAAGAATTTGAATTTTCCATTTTTGGTGAGATTAAGTTCTTTGTTGGTCTTCAGATAGAGTAGAGCAAGAATGGTATCCACATCACTTAGTCTAAGTATATCAAGGAGATACTCAAGAAGTTTGGTATGGAAGATTCAAAACTAGTTGGAACCCCCATGTGTACTAGATTAAAGCTTACCAAAGATGATGACTCAAAAGAGGTAGATCAAACCTTACATAGATCAATGATTGGAAAATTATAGTATGTAGTTCATACAAGGCCTGATATTTCTCTTGCAGTTGGTATAGTGCCAAGATTCTTGGCAAAACCCAAAGAAAATTATGATGGAAATGAAAAGAATCTTGAGGTACTTGAGAGGTACTAAAGATTATGGCTTATGTTATAAACTTGGTGGAAATATGGACATAAAACTATTTACTAATGTTGATTGGGTAGGAAATATTGACGAGAGAAAGAGTACAAGTAGTGGAGCTTTCTCTATTGGTAATAAGTTGGTATCCTGGACAAGAAAAAAACAAAACTACACATCCCAATCTATAGCAGAAGTAGAATATGTTGCAGGAGTAGTAAAATATTCTAATATTGTTTAGTTTAAATAGTAGTTGGAAGGCATGAAGGTTGAAATCAAAGAATTAGTTGTCATGTTTTGTGATAATACAAGTGTAGTTAAAATATCAAACAATCCAGTGATGCATTTGAAAACCAAGCACATTGCTATAAAATATCACTTTGTTTGAGAATTGGTGTAGGATAAGGAAATCGGATTGGTATATGTCCATATAAAAGAAATAATTGTAAAAATATTTACCAAACCATTACCTAAGGATGCATTCTTGTATCTAAGAGGTAAGTTAGGGGTCATTCCCCTATCTAAAGCTCACTAAAATAAAGTTTTAGTGATGCATCAAAAGGAACCAAGTTGAAGATCTATTAGTTGATGCAGCATAGTCAAGAGAAAATTGCATATGAATTAGTACTCAAGGTACATTGATAATCATTTGGTATGTATTTTCTTTGGGATGTGTTGTCAAAGAGGGAGAGTTTATTGTCATATATTTATAAAATTTGTTTGGAAAAAGAAGCTATGTAATTCCTTTACAGAGGGAGATTACTGCATTAGAGAAGTTTGTGGCATAAAATCTAAGAGGGAGAAATTCTCTATCAAAGAAACTCTTGTTTTCAAATTTCATTTTTCTATGACATGTATTTCTCTCAATGCCAAAGAGGGAGATTATTGGATACAATTGTCTAATTGTGTATTTTCTTTAATGTTACACAAATGTCATATCAATTATTAGTTAGTGCTTATCGACCTTACTTGGTCAGCAAGGAAATTTTCCTTGGCTACTAAGCATTCCTAAAGATTACTCTATGAAGACAATGTTTACCGAGCTCACTTGAACATCAAAGAAAATTATAGCAGAAAGCAGTGTTAACTGAGTTCCCATGGTTAACAAGGAAATTTGGTTAGAATTAGTGTTGACCGAGTTCACTTGGTTTCCAAAGGATTTTGCAAGTTCATAGTGTTAACCAAGCTTCTATTGGTTACCACAAGAAATCATTTCTAGATCAGTGTTTACTGAGTAGAGTTAGCCAATGAAGGATTTTGTTGATTTGAGAAATGAAGTTTAATTATTTCAAGTATTGATTCCATCTGACTGTGGTAATGATTATTGGTCATTGTAATTTGTAATCAAGTTGACTTGATAATCTAAATGGTATAAATAAAAGGTCAAGTTGAGATTTTAAAGTGTGTGAGAGAATGCAAGTGTATTGATTGATTGAGAAGGCAAGTCTAAGTGAACTTGAAGGATGGTCAAATATCCTTTAGGAGCATCAAAGTTATATTTGATCAGGAAGGATCTAGGATGAAGCAGAATAGAGATCTACAATCAGCAATTTAGTTGCATCTCATTCAAGTCATTTCATTATTACTTTCTTACCATTGTAGAAGTGATTCTAAAATCTCTTAGTAGAGTTGGTTTAACAGCCAATTGTAAATCCTTTGACAAGGTGATAGTTCCATTGAATTTTTCTAAAGACCTCTTGCAAGGTCACTCCTAACAAGGTCACACCTAATACTGTGTTTTGTAACCTTTAACCAGGTTGGCCCCTAACAGGGCTTACTTTAGAAGCATGAAAATTAGTAACTAGTTACATTCGTAGTTTTTCCCATATTGGGTTCCCATGTTAAATCCTAGTCTCTCATGTGTTCATGTTATTTATTTTGTGCTTGCAAGTTAATCACAATGAATGTTTAATATCAATAATAAGTAAATCATGTTACTTTTACTCGGTTACAACATTTTTTGTGTTTTGATTGAATTACAATAGAAATTAGTTTTATTGTTAACATCCAAGGGATTTCAAATATTTTTGTGGTAACTAGTTCACCCCCCCTCTTAGTTAATCCATCTATATTCCCAACATTCTACATTATTTTGTCAGATCATGCAAGGTATTTATCAAGTGCTGATTTATGCCTTTTATATTTTTGTAAACCCTAGTTTTGCACAATGGCATCTAGTTCAAAGAATGCAGAGGGTAAGGATGTTTTGAATGTTCAACTAGTTAGTAATGACATCGTGAGGCCTATATTCAAAGCCATTCCTAACATTTCTTATAAACAAGACCACTCTAGTGTGTTATCCATGATACCATTGAATGTTTTAATGGTGCAAGATGTTAGGAAACACTACAACTGCAAAATAGAAAGTATTGGGGATATGGAAAGCTTATGATAGACTTTGTGAGAACACTATGTTGAGGGAAAAATAAAAAATTGTAGAGAATAAAGCATTACCATAATCCCTAGTTTCCTGAATGTGTTCAAAACATAATGGATAAGGATAGTATTGAGCATGATATATGATAGTTCATTATGGTTAGACAATGGGCCTATCAAGATAACCAAAAGGATAATCCATAGAGTAATTGGGTATGTAACCCTATATCAGTCCAAGACTAAGAAGTGATTCAAAAGAGGTCATTGAGAAGAACACTAGAGCCGTGTGCAACAAGAGATGAGTGACTATTGACACAACTACTGATCCTTTGATAGACTTTGTAGTAAGGGTTATTTTACATAAGTTTTACCAATCTAGCTGATTAAATAGTGTGCCCTGTATTGTAGTAGATGTTTGATATAAAATTGTTAGGAAATATCACACATATGACCTAGAAAAACTACAACTATAGCAACTAGTTGATAATCTAGGAGCAATAAGGAAGACTAAGAGTGTACAATGTGAATTTGGTTCTATTCTTATATGTATATTCTTTTATTAATGCTAATATTTGGAAACTAATGGATTAAAAAATGAAAATTATTATTAAAAAATGTATTATTGACCCTTCTTGGTCATGAGTTAGGTTTATGCCATCTTTTAAAGGGGTTTGGAGGCATTTTTGGGCTATTCTAGAACTTAATTTTTGCTCATTGTTTTTTCATTCTTCGAAGGCTGCCAAACCTGTGGAGAAGGAGACCCAAGGATGGGAGTTTGAGGCCATTCCATGTGCAGGCTCATGCATAGTTTTCCCTTATGCTGAACCATGCAAATTTGTGGGTTTTCAGGTGTGTTTCTTGTATGAGTTTGGTGTTTTTGGTTGAGTATTTCATATCATTTTGGTTTGATGTTGTATTGTAGACACTTAGATGTTAAAATAGATCTAAATATATGTATTGGGTTATCATTATACTTGTATGATAGACTATTAGTAGTTTATGGTGTTTTTTTGGACTATTTTGTGTTGTTTTTACAATCTTGATGAACATTGTTTTTGTCCACCATTTGGGAGCTATTGTGTAAAATCTATACAGATCTAGAAATGTCATTTTTTTGGCCATTATGTTAGCTTTAAATATTGGTTGTTTGGTTTTAAAATCTGATTGGAGACTTTAAATATCATATAAAATTAGAAACGAGACATTTCTGAAAATGTTAAGAGTAGTGTAGATTTGCTAGAATTTATTCATGTACGTTTTGATAATCTTGGTAAATTTCAGAAAAATCAAGTGGAGAAAGCTATATATGCCATGATGGAAAATTTTAAGAAAACTCCACTAGGGATTTCCAACTCAATGCCTAAAAGTTTATATCAGAGAGTTGAGCAGAAATGGAACTATTGCTTAAACTTAGAAAGACAAATAAGGGAGAACTCACTTGCATAAGTCATGCCTAAACTCAGTAACTCACAAATTGATAAGGATAAGAATTAATATGTACTTAGGTTTGTACCTAAATATACAGTCTTCAACATATTTTAAAATATCATTAATGATGTACTGAAGAAGTCCACACAGATGTGGAAGATAACATATGGGCTTGCTACAGTGAAAGAAGGTGAACAAGAGCCTATAGAGGTGAAGGATGATGAAGAAGATGACCATGAAGATACATTTGGGGGGGGGATAAAAATGAACATAGATGAAAAGGCAATAGCTAAGGTAGACAAGAAAGAAGAATAAAGTGTACAAGGTACACAATTACCCAATGTTAGCCCTCAACATGTAATAAATGTAAATACAGAAACAATAATAGTTAAGGATGTTTTTGATGTCCCAACTTAGAACATCAATCCCCTTATAGACAAAGATCTCAAAAAGATACTTGATTAGTCTACACTATAGAAAAAATTATGTGATAATCCTGTATTGGTGAGTGTGGATGAATTATAGAAAAGAGTGATTGATACAACAAGGGAAGAGGTGAATACACAAGAACCACCTACCATCACCCCTCAAGAAAGGATAACTTTAGTGTCTAATATTCACAAATTGGCTAATCTCACTCATTAAGGACACCAAATTTGGCTAAGTTTTTTGCAATTTTGGGGTGGCCATGCCATCAGTGTGTTACAATAATTAGGTCTCATGTTTAGGCCAATTGCCAATAATAATACAAAAATATTTGTATTTTAGCGATGACTTCACCAATTCAATCTATTTTTTCCATGTACTAAATTATATATATTCATCTACAATTTTCCAATTCTTATCTTAATTAATATCATATTAACCAATATTTGCTAGAAATAAAAGTTAGGTTGTAGATTAAGTATGCAAATTCCACATGCATCTCTATTCCAGAAACTTTCCATGAAACTTCTTATCCTTTCTTAAACTTCTTATGTATCTTTACTTATGGAACTTTCTTTAAAACTCGGTATCCTTTTAAAATTTTTCCTTGAAATAGGATTTAGGCCATTTATTTAGTATCCTCCAACAATTATAAGCAATAGGGATGTTGTCTCCATACTACCATTAAATAATTTGGAGAGAAACTATAATGATATAATCGGGCAAATTTAACCTTCAAGTTTGATAATCAATTAGGATCCATATAATAATAACAAAATTATAGTTTCTAGGTATGTGTACTTATGTCCAAGATTTTCATCAATAATGAAAGATTTGCTAGGATTCTATAGTATTTTCATAGAGTTGAAAAAAAATTGCCAATAAAATTAAAAATTTTCCCACTCAAAAAATTAATTTACCAATAGAAATTAATTATTTTCCCTTGAACTAATGTTTGATTTGACAAAATTTTATACATTTTTCCAAAGGGGGGTTTCTTAAAGTTATCCCTACCCTCAAGTCACTAGTGTACAAAATTTTGATAAAATACTAGAAGCCACATCAGAAGAGGTTGATACAATTGGAAAAGATATAGTGGAAACTTAGGCCACTACTGAAGAACAAAGTCAAATAGGTCAGATAATCTTATTTGCACTTCTACCACAAGTACAAGGTGCATCACAAGATATTGTGAAAGTTAAGGACAAGCCTAAAGAGACCGAGTTGACACCAAAGATGAAGGAGCAAGAAGATATTCAAGCCTTGTTAACCTTACAAATATCTAGCAGTCGTTCAAGTTATACTCTTCAGAAGATAAGTATAGATGTAGCACCATTGTATATCTTAGTGTCGAGTCGAAGTTCATCAAAGGAAGAAGTGATACAATATGGAGATGTGAGACTTGATGAAGAGATTCTGTTACAAAAGTATGATTTTGACACAATGAAAATTAAGAAAATTAGCATATTCCAACAAGCCCTAGCCAAAACGAAGCAACAAGAAATGCTCAGAAGAGATCACAGGTAGAAGTAGGCATTGTAGGATATCAAGGACATATTTTAAGATGCATTTAATTTGCAAACTCCAGATGAAACCAAGCCATTGATTGAAAAATTAACAAACATTATGGAGAAGGTTAATGATGAAGACCTTGACACAATGAAAAATTATTAAAATGGTCAAAAAAGAAATTTTAAAGAAAATTAAATGAGAAAATATTAGGTGACATAGCACTCACACAAGTTGCATTGGTAACTAAGGTAGAAGGTGTGAAGAAGGTACTTGAGATATATTTTTTCACTGTACAATAAATTGTGCAATCCAACACTCTTCAAACAAGAGACAAGAAGTTGCATTTTGATTTTGGAGAGTCAGATTGGTGCATCAGGTGCAAAATTTCCTATGACAAAAGCTCAGAGTGAAAACCACTACAAAACTTTTCTACAAACCTAGAGTTAGCTAGCTACATTGTTAGCAGATGAGGCCAATATATGGGTTAAATTGATTAACATCCAAGCAACATTGACCCCACACATGGATATTTTGCACAAGGAACTAGGCTATGCTGAACCCCATCTAAAGAAAGACCCAAATCTGTCAACATTAGATAGTCTAGTCCACCTTGTTGCCAAGCTATCCATCCAAATCAATTCTTTGGATGTAGCATGTGAAAAATAGGATACAACTCTCAAAATTATCCTAGATGTCCATAAATATTTCTTGGATAAATACACTATAAGTATATATCCCATTGACATAAGCATCAAAAGGGAGGAGATAGAGAGAAAAGGTGAAGAAATAAAGGAGATATAAATTTTGGGAGAGTAATAAAAAGGAGATAGAGAAGAATCAAGGAGAGTAAGAAAAGGAATAGAGAAAAGATACAATAAGGTAAAAGGGAGCAAGAAATAAATAACAAAGGGGGAGAAAGAATCAAAATAAAAGAAGTATCAAATGAAAGAGTATCAATAAGAACAACATGAAGTCAAAGAGTATCAGTTGTGACACATTTACTTCGTAGGAGTACAAAATTCTGAGTACAAAAAATACCTATCAACTTATGGGGAGTTATCAGATTTTGAGGTATAAGCTATTGCATACTTGTTTTGTATATAAGTTGAATAAGAGATATATTATACTCATAAGATTAAGGATATCAAAGCATACTCAAGTGTTTTTTACACTCATGTCAAAATGGGAGATTGCTGATCTCAGATTGGTTTTGACGAGTGAGTGTCTACACACTTAAGTCATTTACATAGTTCATGTTGAACAATTAGTACATGCTAAGAACAACATGTATATAATAATAAATATTGAGTCCATAGTGAGTATTGAGCCACTCATGTGCCAAGTCACTCAAGTGTTGAGCATATAATTTATGCTGAGTGATTTAGGAGCCAAGTAAGAAATGCATGCCAAGTGATACAGATTAGTATATGTTGAGCATCAGAGACTTCATATGCTAAGTGACACAATTTTTTCATAATTATTTGTATTGGCACAAACAACTATGTAAACCATTTTTGAGCCAACTTAAACATAGAATTACAATATTTTGGAGATAAAGATGAATCTTAAGTTGGATTCCCAATGCATTACATGCAACCAATGAAAAAAAAAGTGGAAGGTTTAAGTACCAAAATGGATGAATCATAGTCATTGATTCATACCTAACCCTAAGTCACCCAAGCCTTCTTGAGAAGGAAAAACCCTAAACTCTCAAAGTCATCTAATCAAGAAGGATTAAGAATACATTAGTTTGGAGGTGATATGTCATCAGGAAACAAAGTGCTAACCCTAGGATCAATGTTGAATCATTCTAATAGGTGACTTAATCAAATCTCTTAATAGAGTAGTCCTAAAAGGCTTTATTGAAATCCTCTACCAAGGTGCTTACCTAAATTATGAGTTGAAGTCCTTTAACAAGGAACATTTCTAACTAGGTGTTGAAATCCTTTAATAGGGTGAGACACAATAGTCTTTGTAAGCCTTTAAAAGGGCAAACCTTTCACAAGGTAGATCATGTCTCATGATCAAAACATTGTAATCTTCATTGGATACACTTTATTACTATAGTAGTGAAGATTTGTGGGTGTCATCTCCACCCAAGGTTTACCTTCTTATTGGATGGTTTCTGGGTAATCATATCTAGTGCCATATGTGTGTGAATGTTTACTTTCTTACATGTTTTAGATGTACATTCTTTACATGATATTTTAGTTTACTTATTGAATGTATGAGATGGATGTGTGGTGAAAGTTTTATGGGTCCAATTTTAAACTACTGATTCACCCACCCATCACCCTCCTACTCCCCACCCCCCACCCCCAACCCCTTGGCCCCCTACCCTCAGAAGTTTACCTTTCCTACTACCATTCGAACATATCCTTAACTTGATTCAAAGCTCAATTGAATGTTTGTAGTGCCTTCTCTACCAATGTTTTCTTTTATGCAAATAATAACTTCATTATAAATTTGATTGTAAATAATTCAAATTACTAAAATGATAGCATACATAAAATATTCATTGTTTCCTTCAAAGTAGGATCAACAAGGACAACTGTGTCATCCATTTTGTGATGAAATGATGGTGTATTTCTTCCCAATAATCAATCCAATATAGAACCTTTTCAAATTAGGTTAACATATTGATCAAATGTAAGTGTAATAAATGATCAAATTTTATGTTGAAGAAAATGATATTGAGGGACAATGAAGACTTTTATGTCAATCATATTCTATCATATAGATAATACTATCTTTTCACAATGCTTTTGATAGTATGTGCAAGTTCTCATTGTGAGGCATATATTGAAAAAAATTGTAAATGGCGATTTCAATAATTCTTCTTTGAAAATTGTAAATTTCATAATTTTAAGTACAATTTGTTTGTTAATTTAACATTACAAATTTTATACTTGTAAATATAGATAGTAGAAGAGATGGGGGAATAAATATAGAGATGTAGAGATGTTAAAGAGAGGGGTAAATGTACAAAGAGAGAGGAGGATAAATAAGTTTATAAAGTCTTAATATTAATATTAAAAAAAATGTAAAAAATTAATATTAAATTAAGAAATTTAGTTTTGTAAAAAAATGAAATTTAGTGTCACTAGTTAGTTAATATAATAAAATTCAAATCTTATTAAAATGTGCAATTTCATTTTTTATCGATATGTTAAAAATAAAAGTAACAATAATTCATTCAAAATAAAATTTCTAAAGATAGTTGTAGAAATTGTGTTTGATAAATTAATTAATAATAAATATTACTTTAAAATAAATATAAATTCAAATAAATTTGATTTTTTTAAACTGCATATTTGAATGAAAAAGCTTACCCTAATTAACGATCTTTATAAAATGTATATAATATTATAAAATTTAATTAAAAATTAGGGTCCTCCTATATATTTAAGGTTCTACCTTTTTAATATAAAAGGGAGCATATGAAATAGGCTTTGGATTTGCATCAAAGTGTTGTAGTAAGGAGATTGTTTCTATTTGTAATTTTATTATAGTTGGAAATGCTTTTGTGACTATAGATAGCCTCCTAGGGAGAGTGCTTGGGTCATGGTGTAAAACACAAATGTATAAAAATTTTGTTAGGAAACTTGGCAACAAATAAAGAATATAACTGTTTCCACATAACCCATAATAGATCTGAAATAAACACGGAATTAAAATCCACATGCAAGAGAATAGACAACATACCCACAAAATTGTGACACAAGATATACCCTGGGAAACCCTCCTTATGGGAAAAAACCCAGCCTCCAAAAGCATCCATCATCATGTATTATTCAGCAAAAATACCATTGCCATACAACCATGGAAGCCTTCATGGCCATAGCCACAACTGAGCAAACTATGTGAACAAGCATGAATCCACACATCCCATGCCATGCTTCCAACCTTCACAAATGCTCCCTTGGCTAACCTGTCAAACCTTTTCCCGCTCAACTCTTGCCTTTTGTCTTCTCCTTGTCACTCTATCTCTATACAACAACTACCCTTGTGGCTGCTTATATAGTAGCAAGTCCCACAAAACCACCAAGTGGTATTACATAAACCATGTGCTAAAACCATGTGCTACCTAACCCACTGACCCCACATTTAATATTGGGCATTTAATTCTTTTCCCCAATATTAAATAATTACATAAAATATTTTTACAATGTTACAATACAACTCATCAAAAATATTCCATGGGAATCTTTACATGTTGCACGTCCATCTAGGTGGAACATTACATAATAAAAATAAAATAATAAAATAACAATATTATGCAATGTGTGCAACACCCATTATCTCAACAATCTCCCACTTGTTGTATACATTGCATAGGGTCAATCCGTAGCCACATAAATGAACAAGGGAACAATCCCTCCTAGCACATCCACTACATGGATCAAAATACAGCAAGTGCTCCATCTTGGTACCCGCAACAAAATCAAAGTATCCAGCATCTCAAACATGAATGATCTCACCTCCTATTATGCCACTCCCATTGGACATACATAGAATCCATCCAAAGAGAAAGCCACCCAACCTGTTGCATTAGAAGATCATAAAATCCTGTACCAACTGAAATTCCAAACACAAAAAACCTGATCCAAAGGTAATCACATGTATTCGTAGTTGTCAAAATATCCATAGCTGAAATAGCACCCACAACAAAGTGCCAAACCCATCCAACTATCCATACCTCAAAGGTATAACAAGTGAATCTCATATCACTGACACATCCAATGTATAACCTGCAATCACAAGCCTCAAGAGCAATATCTGGCACATATATACCAAGCAGCTCCCACTGCAAAAGATAATGTCAAATCTATAACCAATCCACTCACAACATCTCAAAGAAGTGAATCCGTGTAGTATCAAGGACATCCATAATACATAAACTGATATCTTGCAAGAACAACTCTCATAACAAGTCTCTGATGCTCTCCCAAGTTCACCACAACCAATAGAGGAAAGAGATAAAGTAATAACCATGTCATCTCTCACATGACATACATGAACACAAAGCAGTGATCACAATCTCTAACCAATCTTAAATCCAATGTAAGAAAAATTGATCATCCAGGAAGATAGCCAAGACTAGAGGAACCATGCAAATCATAACCCGTATCATGTCCTTCTACACACACCTCTAGATGTAAACTGTGCAAGTATGATCTCCTCCATAAAACCCCAACAAGAAGCCTCAACAACACCCAAACCATACCATATAACTAATCATGGATGTAAGCCTCTCACAAGAAGATCAAACTCAATAAACCCATTCCTAAACCAAGGAATATGCCCAATATAAAACCATCTCCCAAACTCAACCAGCATAACAACATATGCACATGGAGATAACCAATGCTAAACCATCTCTCAAATGAACCCTCCAGAACTAACTCATGTACCATAGCTCAAGATCCATATCCATGAAAGACAAGCATAAATATAATTCAACTGAGAGAAACAATGGGCTATACCTCTCAAGTAGCAAACCGCTGAGTAGAACAAGAGTGAGGAATGAGAATGCTCATCAAGATACCCAAGTCTCCAACCAAGCCTCATCTAAGAACAATCTCCTCTCAAATCCATATCAGGTGACTGCCCCTCGGACTTCCTGTTCAAACCATCAACTGTCCCAACAAATACTTCTCTAATCCAAAAGAAATCAGCATCACCATCATCTCTAAGTATCCATGAGCACCTGTAACCAATCAATCCATGCCAACTCCAAATGCAACATAGCAATATCATGAACTATCTAGCTTATGATTAGTGTACTCAATACCAAGAAACTAAACCAAGATCAATGTCAAAGTTCCAACCATGGCGTCAAGAACATAAACATGACAACATGATCTTACCATCTCAACTAAAGAGATAACACGCTCCATATGAACATACTATAACATGTCACAACTCTAAATGCGTATCAAGAGTATACCATGACATAATAATGAAACCATCCTCATACCAAGGATAACATGCCAAATAAAAGCATAAATCAGACCTTTGCCAAGAACTCTGTGAGTCCTCAAGATGCAACCTTCTCAATACACCATGAAGAAAAAAATCTCCACATACCAGGAAGAACCATCTCCACATACCATGAAGATAACCAAGAACTTCATGAATCCTCAAGATCTAACCATCTTCACACACCATAAAGATAACAAGTGCACCATGCAAATGTCAAAGACACTTCTGCAGCAACAACATCTAAGACAAACCTCCAACATCTGCAAACACTCAATAAATATATCAATGCCAACAACTCCCACTCAATTGTGGTACCAAGTCATCTATGGCATCATAAAATCCATCCTCTCCAAACAAAGAAGATATAAACCAAACTAGGAACTAATCCTGCACTGTCACCCCATCACTATCACAAGCTCCCACTAAACCGTGTATCCAAGCTATCCATGACATCATGATGAAAAATACCATCATCTAAACATTAGAATCAACCAAAGCATCAAACCATCAAAGAACTCAAACTGCACATCATGAGCTCCTCAAAAGAAATTAAATAACCATGATCCTCAACCAAGAAGATATACCACCATAACTGAATCAAAAACCCAAGCTAATGAGCATCAAGGATGTACCTATATAGCCAATCATGTCATGCCAAAATCCATGACACCATGATCACATCCATGAACCGAGCATCTAGCTCTCAGTATGTCCAACCTGTCAGCATAGTCAACCACAATCCTCCACCACGACTATACCTAGTAACAACATCTCATCCCTTCTACATGAAGAAAATAGTAAATCATGTGACTTAGGGCATAGACAACCCATAACCAAGCTATAAATGCAACCTGTAAGTATAGACCGCTTACAACACTGCACAACTTGTAGACCCAACAAGTCATCATGCATATCCAAACCAAACACTGATAACCATATCATCATGAGACCAATCTGAAATATGAACTGAGTATACAATGACATCAAATCTTAAATCTCCAATGCCATAAACTCACAATGTTACCATACTCAAAATATACCTATAAATTGTTCAGATCAATATTTCAACAAATAAATCATGTCAAACTTGCACCAAATCTGAACCAATGTGTATAGCTCTCCAAGAGCTTTCCGCTGACTACTTGAAGTCCAAAATCTGACTCTGTATGTCCAAGTTATGCCCTAATCTGTGCTCAAAATAAACAATATCTGAATTTAGGGCTCTGAAAACCTAACAAAATTTTAAAATAATAGAACTAAACCTACATCATGTTATAGTGCTTTGAATTAGCTTTCCAACGCCTCTAAGAACTCTGAAATCCGATATTCTAAGAGAAAGTTATGGCCGTTTTACTAAGACAATCTTTTTACCATTTTCAGTACGATTTTTCATTTTTTTAAATTTTTCAGTGACGAAAATTCCGACGGGATTAAATTTGATGGCCATCATGGGCTAAAACTAAAAAACTCTTTCATTTCCTCTGAACATGGCCAAACTAGGGCATATTATATATCAAATTTTATGGAAATGTCGACCCGAATCCAATGGTGAGGTCTATTTTTACCCTGGAGGTCATTTCTGCAAGCTACCCCCAAAACCCTCATTTAAATGAAACATCCGAAAAAATATTTTTGTCCAACAATTTCACATGCCCAAATCTTTTAACATCCCATCATAACAGCAAACCCAAAACCCTCAGATCTGCAATAAATCATTCATATATCTTGCCCTTTCTTTTATCCTCTCATGCATTCCCATGGATTCAATCTAGGGTTACAATAATAAAACCATAGCTCTGATACCACTTGTTAGGAAACTTGGCAATAAAAAAAAGAATATAACTGTTTCCACATAACCCATAATAGATCTGAAATAAACATGGAATTAAAATCCACATGCAAGAGAATAGACAACATACCCACAAAATTGTGACACAAGATATACCTTGGGAAACCCTGATTATGGGAAAAAAACCAGCCTCCAAAAGCATCCATCATCATGTATTATTCAACAAAAAATACCATTGCCATACAACCATGGAAGCCTTCATGGCCATAGCCACAACTGAGCAAACTATGTGAATAAGCATGAATCCACACATCCCATGCCATGCTTCCAACCTTCACAAATGCTCCCTTGGCTAACCTGTCAAGCCTTGTCCTGCTCGACTCTCGCCTTTTGTCTTCTCCTTGTCACTCTATCTCTATACAACAACTACCCTTGTGGCTGCTTATATAATAGCAAGTCCCACAAAACCACCAAGTGGTATTACATAAACCATGTGCTATCTAACCCACTGACCCCACATTTAATATTGGGCATTTAATTCTTTTCCCCGATATTAAATAATTACATAAAATATTTTTACAATGTTACAATACAACTCATCAAAAATATTCCATGGGAATCTTTACATGTTGCACGTCCATCTAGGTGGAACATTACATAATAAAACTAAAATAATAAAATAACAATATTATGCAATGTGTGCAACACCCATTATCTCAACAATTTTGTTGGACATAATAGTTATAAAATGAGGTGAGATACAAAATTGTATAGACATTCTTTTTATCTATAAGAATTCTAGCATAACTGGTTGGTTTTACAATAGCTATGCTCAAATTAGGTGCATTGGTGCTTAGAACCTTCATCTAATTGTTCTATTTATTTATTTAATTAAAGAAAGCTTTAGAAATAAAAATTTCATTAAAATATAAATTATTATTATTATATAATTACTTTTAAACATATGAGAGGGGAACAAAGTTGTAGATTATCTTTCCAATTTAGGTTGCAATGGGATTATTAATTTCACAATACAACCATCAAATATCATTTAGAAATGCAAAGATTTACAAATTCTAATTAATAATGATTTAGTGGATCGTCAAAATTAATTATTGATTATTTCTTGTTTATGTAATCACTTTGGCATGTATTTGGTGATATTAAGGAATTCCTTGCAAATATCTTTTTTACTTCCCATCATCATGTTAGTTGTCATCACCTAGGTATGATTAGATTTCACAATCATTGTATGGTTTTATTATGGAAGGCAAGATCAATACAGATATTGAATTTGCAAAATATTCACATGGTTTTTTGGTCTTTCATATGCTCTGCATGTATTCACAAAAGATGAATAATTATTATCCTATGCTGGTACTATGAAGGTATCTATTGTTTTTTTATAAATGGTGATAGTGGCTTATTTAGCTTCATACACCAATTGAGAAGAATGATATTGGACATACTCTGTTAGAAAATGTCTTCTCCTTTGGAGTTATGTGCTAAGTGCAAATCTTGCAATCAATTTCATTGGTCTCTACTACCCAAAAACTATCGTATATTGATTAACCCCATTGTCAATGAAGTTGTTCTACCCCTGCATATTAATGATAGGGTCATGGAAGATATGTTCTCCATTAATTCTCCCACAATTCATTGGGGTCTTCGATAGGTAATTCGTGAAGAAATTTTATGCCCCTCTATGAAACATTTCCTATATCCATCAAATGTTTTGTTCACTTTTCTTTCAAATGCCATGGACTTGTTACAGTTGGTTCACCTATTGGAAATTATGGTGGCAAAAGTTGTTCTTCCCAAATTCTGGAATGAAAGTTAAATAACAATTTCCATGCAATAGTATGATTTATGGTCTCGTAATGCATCATTGAGTTGTCTCTTTCAAAGATCTCAATTATTATGGTGACATGAATATAGGTCATGTTTGATGCTCTTCAGAAAGCCTTTGAAAAATAGAATCCACACATTATGAAATCTACTCTTTAAACCACTATAAGAGCATTGGGTCACCAGTTGGAAGAAAGAGTTAGGTGCATTGGTTATGCTATTTTGGATATTCTGACCTACCTATCCAACATTAATTATTAGATTCATTAAGGGCCTCCCTTAAGTGTACTCCAAGATTTATGTCTTGATTTACATGATGATTTTTTGATTACTAACTGAGTGCATTGGCATAGTACACCAACTGAGACTTGGGGGTAGTAACTGGTGGGGAGATAGCCATAGACCTAGGCTACAAAGAATAGGAAATCAATGTAGTTGGTCAACCTCTTCCTACTTTGAACTTTGAGAGTAGATCAGGGTGGGCAAATTCTCACATTATTCCTTTTTCTGTTGAATGGGGATGTACATCAAATGAATCGGGCTATGCACGAGAGGAGGTATGCATAACTATGGAGGACATGGAGGAGTAAAGTTGGAAATAAAAATTTTTAATTTTTGATATGTGTAAACAATGCTCAAATCTGATGTATTTGCATTTTATTTGCTCAAAATTTTGTATTATGAATGAGCAACTTTTCATTGATATAAAAAGTTGTAAATATTGATGATTTATTTTTTTGTGCAAGGAGGACGGGTTTTCTTCTGAATTCTTTCTCAATTGAGCCTTTTTTAATCAGTTTTTTAATAAAAATATATCCAGTGGCTTGTACACTTTTTCTTAAAAAAATAAATATAAAATATATTTAATTACATACTTAAAACTAAACACTATACACTCTTTATTTTCTATGATTGTTAATTTTAGTAATGGTTTGTAACAAATAGTTATGATATTCTGGCTCATCCCAACCCCCAACCCCAACTAGTTCCCCTTAGGATCATGAATCTTAGAGCCCCTACTCCATAACCTTCACCTAGCATGTCCCCTATGCATTTGAAACCCACCCCTTTGGGGAAAAAGGGGAAATAGGACAAAGAGAAAGAGAAGGAACTAGAGGAGTCAGAGGAGAAGGGGAGAGGGGGTAGGAGGAGGTTAGGTAGGTTAGATAAGTCTAATGCCAAGAAGAAATTGAAAGAGGGGGCCTCACAAGAGGAGACAGATTTGGAAGACATAGTCATACCGAAAGAAGAATGAAAGAGAAGACTTTGAATTTTGGGAAGGGGAGAATGGAGGAGGAGGAAGAGGAGGTCTCAGAATCTTCTCAATCTAGTTCAGGTGAGGAGTTCAAGGAGATAAAGGAGGTGTCACATGTTTTGGCAACCACTAGGCTAGGGTGTGTGGACTTAAATAGGAACCAGTTCCCTGATATGGTGGATAGAGTTCCCTTCTCCATCATGATTTCCTCCCCAATTTGAGATTTTTTCGAGGACAACGCTAACTCCCTATTGTGCAGGAATATACTATGATGTAAGTGGATGGTTTTCCTGGTGACATGAACAAGGTTAATATGAAGATCCCAAAGAAGGTTGGTAGTGAGGTGTGAGAAAGAATTCTTGCGGTAGAGGATACAATGCGCCTACTAAAAAAGTTCACTGTTAAAGTGACACATGTGGCTGCCACCACACTGAACCTACTCAAGGACATGGAGGGAGACCTACCTAATGAGGATACAAAATTGTTGTTCAACTTCCTTGTAGAAGATTGCGCAAACATCCTCTTGGGGAAGGAGGAGGCTAAGAAGCATTAATGGTTATTTCCTTTTTGTTTTTATGCTACTAATCTGTTGGTTGTTAAACATGGAGGGGTTATTAAGGCTGTAATGCCTTTTTTTATATATTCCTATTGCTTTTCTAGTTTTAGTATAGGCAGCATGTATGTTAGGCCTACTAAAACTCTTTTAATTATGGTTCTGAATCTCATTTTTATTTTATTAAGTGGCAGGGGGTAGTTTTAGTTGATGGTTATTTGTTTTTTGTGGACCAGTTTGATTGTTTATGGGCCATCCCTTAGTTTTGGCTACTTTTAATTGAAAAACAAATAGTTATGATGGAATTGAATTTTTATTTAGTTTTTGAAATTTAACACCATTTAATTGGTTAGCTTTTTTATCATCCTACAATGAATATATGTAAATAGTTCAATGCTATGGACATGATGAATGAGCTGAAATGTGGCTATTATAAAATAATCATTTGAAGAGAATAACAACCATAAGAAGTGCCATGTAGTGGCATGTACTTGCCCTAAAATGCAAACTAACAAAAATAGTTATTGAATAGTATAATAATTAATAAATATAGTAAATGAAAGATTAAAATGTAGACTTATAATAAATTTATTATTTTGTTAATTATTTATTAGATAATAATTTTGTATTATAAAATAATATAGTAAATTTTTTTGATATTTTAGTATAAGTGAAATCTATATGTTGATTTCATTTTTTTAAATGAAAGATGTATTTTATGAAATAATTTTTTTGGAACATATATTGAAAGTTTGAAAAATCAGATTTAAAATAATAATGTACATTGAAAAAAGTGGAAGTATAAATTAACTGTATAGTAATAATTTATAAATAATTTCATTTAAGGATAGACATATTAAATAGTAGTAGGACATAATAACTAGGTGAAAATATAGCTGAAAAATATCAATATGGAGAAGCATCCAAAAAAAGGGGTCTTATAAGACCAAATTAAATGAACTGATCATTGCTGAGAGAAATTCTTATAATAATAAATTATATTAATGAATTCATACATAAACTTTAGATATAGTTCATCAATAAAAAAATACTTCATTATGATTGGTTGATAGATTATAAACTAATTTAGTAAAAGTGCCTAGCCTATGGCAAGTAAAATAATGGAGTAAGGAGTATTTTATAAAAATCATATCTCAACAACTCGTGTAAGATTGATAATTGAAAGAGACCATATCAAACTCTTTTTTCTTCTAAAAATCAATTATGATTTCAACATTATTAGCTATTTATTAGGTGTAAATGGAGATTAGTTTTCTATATTTATTGAAAATTATAAATATTAATTTATAACCTTTTACTTTCATTTATTTTAATTTTTAATAATAAGAAAATGAATCATAAAACTATTTGAATTTTACACTCACTATTTTTTTAAATTAAAAAAATTATTATATTTATATAAAAATGATATATGTATATTTAAACAATAAATATTTTATCTATTTAAGAATTATTTTATATTTATTCTATCTAATTTGTGTTTCTAAATTTATTGTTGGAAGGAATTTTTTTAGATATGTATAATGAAATGTGAAAAAAAGATGATAAAAGTAGAATTAATGAAAAAATATTAAATATGAAAAAATTATTATTATTTCTTTTTAAGATGCATATATAACATTATTTTGTATGTATTATAAATATTTACCCATTTTATTTGGTATGGTGATAAAAATCTATTAATTATAACATTAATTGCACCTTTGTTATATTATATTTTGATGATACATTTATAATATTATGAATTACTTTAAATAATAATACATGTGTAACTTTATGCTCTATATTTAAACTTAGTATGTTGATTGATTTTTTGTTGTTGTTTTTGTACTTGAATGACTTCTATTTGTATCATTAATTTATATTTATAACTAATTCAATATAGAGCCATGTTAAAAATTTTAACTAATGAAAGAAAATGCTACACCCAATGAAAGTTAGTATTTATACATTTTCTAATTAGTTTCTAAAAATATCAATAAGCATAAAACTATGCCAATAGAATCATGTTTCTCTCAAGTATACAACTATGCCAATAGAATCATGTTTATGTCAAGTATAAGCACTCTTAAATGTTTGTGGGTGTCAAGAAGGCCATTTACAAAGGGATCATGTTGATGTGTATTGGATTAAATGTCATTCTTATATATTGTGAGGTTTTTTATATGTTGTAAACAAGAGAGGGGTGATAATGTTCTCCCTAGGTATATGGTTATTTTTATTTTATTTTTGTAAACTAAACAAAGGTTGTTAATAGCCATTTCAATTTAGTGTATATGGTTTTTTAAGATTCAATGGGTACAAATGTCTAAATTGATTGATATAATGGTTTAGTCAATAAAAATTAACTATGTTCAGAAATTTATTTTAATTATTAATGTCTTATTTTTTTAAAAACATACTATATCTAATTATCTATTTAATATTAAATGTCATACCTCTACAAACATAATAAATCCATAGTAATGAGATAAAGGTATCATAATCTTAAATAAATACAATTATATTAATCTTACATATAATCTAATATCAATAATTGATATATTTCTAATAATGGGAAAATTAGAGATATAGATATAGATCAAATATTATTTTTTTCTAAAACTATTGACAACAAATTTAACATTATCTTTAATGTTATCCAATTGATTAACTTCAATAATAACATATACATTAACTACTTTTAATAGTTAATTTTATTAAAATAGCAAATCACATATTGGAATAAATTATGTTTTAGGATCAGGGATAACTTTAAGGAAACCCCCCCTCCCAAAATTTATAAAATTGTGGCGAATCACATGTCATTTGGGTAAAAAAAACATTAATAGTGTTGGCAAATTATGCGTCAGTGGATGGATAGTTGGTGGCTATTTTTTTAATAGTTTAGACAATTTTTATAAAATAATGGCTATTAAAATTTTGTTTTTAATAAAATTATTAATATTGATGGAAAATTATGTTTTGAAATATGGATATTGGTTGGTGAATATTTTAATAACCGATACCTTTTTTATAGAAAGATGGCAAAATTATTTTCCAAATAATTGAATTAATTTATTTGTTATGGCGAATGGTTTTCAGAAAGTTATAGTTAGTATGACTATTTTCAAAAGATGGGAAATAAGTAGCCTAACCTAACATACCAACTTAAATTATTGGCCACTACCATTGTAATTATGTTAAATGTATTATTTGAGAACTCAGACCATCTGATGATCCAAGATCAATGGTTGAGGTTTAATTTCAGCCAACATTTCTTGAAGGAAGAAGAATTGTTGAGGTAGTCACTGGAATATTGACATGTATCAAGGTAAGTTGTATGCAGAGTACAGTGCACCCAAAAAGAATTAAATGTCATGTTAGTGATAGCGACATTTTTGTAACGCCCTACCAAGGGATCCAAAAGAATTAACCTAAAGTTTCACTAAGTTTGCTAAACATTTTTTTTTTAAAAATAAGAAAGTATAACATACACATCAAACACATAGTAGCAGAAGCAATAACATGTAATCATCGACAAACATACATTGCAAGTTACATTTCTTAAAGATCCCAAGACGTTGAGTCACATTTACATTTAATTAAATCTGAGTCTAACAACTATCACATACAAATGAAAGAATAATCAGAAAGTCCCATGTCCATAATATACATTTATTCTGAATGCCTCTCGGCAAATTAATTCAGAATGCTCAATCATCCACTGTACAAGTCACAGGGTATGAAAGGCTTAAAAGAATATACATATTTAAAGATAAAGATACAACATCCTCAAATCCATGATACAAAGTATAGTAAAAAAATATGAAACTATTCCCCATACATGATACATCCATACATCCATAATGATAAAACATCTATCATAAAATCTAACCATCCATCATAATAATCCAAGAACATGGTGAAGGTAAATGCCAATCACGAAAACTCCAGCCACGGTGACCATAGAACAGATCTCAATGGTAAGAGTAAAAGCACTACCACCCGACCGCGTGGAACCTAAATGGTCCACTCCCACCGCGCTGAGGAGATAGTCTCAAGTCCAATATAGGATAACAAAACCTATAATCATAAATACTCTCTAAGTCCAGGAAATCCTATAAGTATGCTAACTCAAGGGTTACTAAAAAGATCGACATCTAACCCCAGAGGTACCACAAGACACGTACGAAACCTAATATGTAAGCGAGAAAGTGTCATCGCAAAAGTCATGTAGAAGTTACCCGAGCAATCCCTTAGGAATCTCGGGTCCCTACTGATCCTGCGGCCACTAGTATCCTCTCGTACTGACGAGGCATACTATGGAATGCAAGGTCGTAACCAAGCATTCTCTCTACCCCATCCTAGTCTGTACTAGCACTCAACGCATGGGAGAGAACATACAATTATCTTGTTAGGTTCATTTTCTCTCATTTAGTGTAAATGTTTTCACTTATTAAAAATGACTTACAATGGGTTTCTCAAGGCAGCCTCTTAGGGCTCCGACCCCCATTGCAAGCCACTTCTGGACTCTACACATAGGTAACCTACCCTAGCTCATGAACTCATAAATTAAAGAATCATAATAAAACCACCTCAGTCCTATACAAGCAACTGAAAAACATCATAAAAAGATAATCCACAAAATTACATCAGTTCTTCATGAGCAACAGATAATATCAAATAGTAATCATGTAATCACGATAGTTCTCTATCAGCAACTGAAGGCATCAATGATAAGTCACAAAATCCAATGGTTCTCCAATGAGCAACCAGAAAGTAATACAAGTATAACTGATCGAGACTCAAAAATGGTTAAGTTAGGTATCTCAAATATATACACCTCAGCTTCACACAAGGAACTAGAAAGCAATAACAACCAGTAAACACAATCATGTCATAGAGCACTTCATCACATTACCATGGTTGGGTTAAGAAAGATCGAGACCAAATCATCATGACATCACATTCACAACCCCGAACCTCTGGTAACAACCTAAACTGGTCAACGCTAAACCAAACCCAAAACATTCAAAGTACAAAGAAAACATCAAAGTCTCAGAGATTGGATCTGAAAGTATATTATTTGAGTTAAGGTAAGGTTTATGTTTCAATTTAATGTTGAATTTCAAGTAACAAGGTTTTCATATTTACCCCCTTTACGATTAACCCATTTCTATAATAACTTCCATTAAGTCAATCTTCCAAATCTACTATTTAATCAGATAATATTCATTATTAATTAACTTTAATTAAACTAATTTTAATTAAATTAATCAATAATCATTTGATCTAATTACTTATTTTAATCTATCCATTAATTGTTAATCTATTAATATTTAACCAAAATTATCAATAAATTAATATTTACCATTTATGTGAAATACATTTAATATTTATTTATTAAGTATTAATAAAAATAAAATTTTTATTAATTAAAATATATAATAATTTTATTAATTAAAAATTTTAATTAATAATAAAAATCATTTTTGTAAATAATATATTAAAGAAAAATGAATTAACAAACTATTTTTTTTTTTTTTAAATAAATAAAAATAAAATCAAACACATTTATTATAACCGTCGGCTTATATAAGCCGACGGCCTGCCGCAGTCCTGTGGACGTAGGGCCTGCGGCAGTAGGTACGTCATACCTGTGGTCGCAGTACTTGCGACGCAGGTCTGTCGGCTATGCGGACCGTGGGCGGTGGGCACGGGGCAATTCCCTCCACCCCCACAAACTTTATATAATTTTTTTTTTTTAATTATAAAAAGTTAGTACAATTTGTGTTTATTAATATATATATATATTATATATATATATATATATTTTTTATTTTTTTTAAAAAAAATAAAAAAGTAAAATTTGGATTTGTTTGGATATAATATATATATATAAATTTTTTTAACTATATATATATTAAAATAATTTCTTTTAATATATATATATATATAAATATATGCATTGAAAGATTGTTTCCTTCTCTATCTTGATATAGAAAAATATAGTCAATCATCCAAACGTTTAATCTAGAATCTCGGTATTGGAATCAACCCTTCCCATTTAAATCTCATGTATACAGAAGTTTATAAACAAGTATCTGATAAATACCAATATCGTAATGTTTAAGTATTCTTCACAGAGAATATCAGATTTACAAACCCCAGACACGAAGAAGACAGGAAAGGATAATTGCGTAATAAATCGATAATCGAAAACACAAGACCCTACCTGATCCTGATGCTATTATGCAATCTCCAGAAACTGTAAAAGAATTCGCTCCTCTCAATAACCTTCTTCCCAAAATCTTTCTTTGGTATTCGCCTTCTGAAAATTGCTTCCAAAAGATGTCTCTCCCCCCAAAATTCCCGTCCAACTTCGTATATCCCAAAAATGAACCCCCAAAGTTGTGATAAAAAATTTTTCCTCAAGTTGGGGCACTAATTGTGCGTTTACCTGAGAAGACTCTTTGCACAACTCAATTAACTCCAAATTAACCTTTATTATCTTTTCTTATTCTTTTGCATTCAACTTTCATGCACATTAAGTTGAATTGTTAAATAACTTTATTTAATATTTCACTTGACTTCTATTCTTAATTAATTTATTACTTCAATCTTATGTGCACTTTTAAGAAATTAAAATAACATTATTAATTTCTATAATTTAATCTTTTAATTTAATTCTTATATTTAAACTCATGTTTAGATCATGCGATCTAGAATTCTTAATAAATTAATATCTTTCAACTTTTAATTTATTTTAGAACTTAATTGATAACATATTTAATTAATTTAAATAAAAATAATATTTAGCATTTATTTAAAAATGACTCCAAATATATTATTATTAAATTAAATAAATATTATCTTGTTGTAAATTTATCTTTGAACTTTAATCTCCAACTTTAATTCTTTTATTTAATTAATTAATTAATTAAATATAAAGATATCATAATAATTCTCTATTAAATTAAATCATTAATTAATCTTTTTAATTAGACTTAATTAATAGAAAAACAACAAGAACTCATAAAGCAACATACGAAAACCCATCATAGAAAAATACATACCATATCAAACAAAAAGGGTTATAATCATGAAATTACATCATTTGATGCATTCGGAGGGTACTTAACTCAAATACTTGTCCTAATTATCAATTAGGACGATTGGCTAAAGGGTTTAGGATTTGGACTTAAGAGTTTATCTCCCCTCTCTTACCATTGAGACAGTGCGATAGGGTACGCTCATCCTGACAATTCAGGGAAGTCGATACCCGGTACCTGCAACCTGCATAAAATCCATGCATGTACAAACATAATATTCTAAGCTAAACAGACAATGGCAGGAAGTGGTGCATCGTGTAGATCCCGACTAGCAGGTGACTACGACTCCCTTCCTTAACCATATCAAAAACACCATACATAAATAAAACAACACGCACACCATACACATGCAGTATGGGGTAAGTATCCATAAGAAGCACATGGAATAATAAACCATCTAATTAATCATCATCGATATCTGAAACCATTGAATAATCATCATACATGCATGAAATATAGAGTACCAAGTAATCTCATCATATAATAAACTGAGTGTAAAACAACATCTGATAATATCTAAAATAATAATACTAATCATCAAACATAAATTGGCCTAAAAGAGTTTGGCAATGATATCAAAAATGTAGCTCGAAAATGTAAACTAGGGGCAGGCACTACATCCACCCCCCCCCCTAGACTTAGGCTTACTCTTGGAAGCCTATAAACAAATAGGGATATAAATCCCGTAATCTAGATGCATCCTCCCATGTAGCTGAAGAGTCATCATTAGGGTCCCATTGGACCCTTACCTGCTCTATGGCTCGACCCCTGAGGGTCAACTCCCGCTGCTCCAGAATACATATTGGCTCCAAAGCCAGTTGCCCATCTTCTACCTGCAATGTATTCCAATCAAGAATATGTACAACATCAGGAATATACTATCTAAGTACTGAAACGTGGAAAACATTGTGAATGCGAGCAAGGCTGAGCGGTAAAGCAAGACGATAGCCAACTGGACCAATCCTCTCAAGAATATCGAATGGTCCCACAAAGCGAGGTGCTAGCTTTGAGCCCTTTCCATAACGGATCGGACTCTTCCGTGGACGCACTCTCAAGAAAACCTTCTCTCCCACAACAAACTGCTTATCTGACCTATGTGCATCAGCATACTTCTTCTGCCTATCCTGTGCCATTGTCAAGTGCTCTCGGATATGCACCACCTGTTGCTCCATGTCACGAAGCATCTCTGGGCCCAACAGGATGCGATCCTCAAGGCTATCCCAACTCAAAGGTGTATGAAAAGGGCATCCATATAAGGCTTGGAAAGGTGCCATGCCAATAGAACTATGATACCTGTTGTTGTAAGCAAACTCCACTAGGTAGAGATAGTCCTCCCAATGAGTTTGCCTATCCATCACGTACATCCTCAACATATCTTCAAGAACCTGATTTACTCTCTCTGTCTGCCCATCTGTCTCTGGGTGATATGCTGAACTGAAGTTCAACTGCGCTCCAAGATCATACTGTAGTGATGTCCAAAATGCGGAAGTGAAAACATGATCCCTATCCGAAATGATCTTTCGGGGAATACCATGTAGTCTCACAATGTCACGCATGAACACATTAGCTACAGAAGCTGCAGTGTAGGAAGACCTGATTGGTGCAAAATGTGCCACCTTGGTCAATCGGTCAACGGTGACCATGATAGCATCATGATGATGAAGAGTCATAGGTAATCCTACTATGAAATCCATAGAGATGATGTCCCACTTCCATGAAGGAACGAGATTCTGTTGCAAAAGTCCTGCCGGATGTTGGTGTTCTGCCTTGACTCTCTGACACTCAAGACATCTAGCCACAAAATCAGTAATGTCGCGCTTCATCCTGGACCAATAGAATAAACATCGCAAATTTGCATGCATCTTCTTGACACCTGGATGTGCCGAGTAAGGTGCACGATGGGCCTCTGATAGGATCAATATGCGAAGCTCATCCAGTAGCGGCACATAGATCCTTCCTAAATGTCTCAAAAGGCCATCTGACTCTAGGACATAGCCTGAAAACTTACCCTCCAAGGGTCTCCCTGAATTGATCTCACTGTACACCTCCAGATACCATGAATTAGTGGGGAGTGCTTGAAGTATCTGACACCTCAAATCGATACTAAGAGTCATAGATGATATCACATGTTTCCTGTGACTCAAAGCATTAGCTACAACATTCTCCTTCCCTTGGATATACTTTACCTCAAAGTCATACTCGCACAAAAACTCCATCCAACGCCTTTGCCTAGCATTTAGATTAGGCTGCGTGAATATGTACTGAAGACTACGGTGATCGCTATGTAGTTCAAATCTGTGTCCCAACAAGAAATGTCTCCATCTCACTAAGGCATGAACTACTACAGCTAACTCAAGGTCATGTGTAGGATAATTCAAATCATGATCCTTGAGTTTGCATGATTCATATGCAATCACTCGACCATTCTTCATTAGAACTGCTCCAATACACTCAAGGGAAGCATCTGTACACACCATGAAATCACCTTCTGGATCAGGTACTGCTAAATCGGTGCACTAGTCAGAAGCTCTTTGAGTTTCTGAAATGCTTCTACACACTTTTCTATCCAAAGAAACTTCTTTCCTTTCCTCTGAAGGGAGGTAATAGGGTGTGCTATTCTGGAGAAGTTTTGAAAAAATCTGAGATAATACCTAGCTAGACTCATGAAACTACGAATCTCCGACACAGTAGTGGGTGCAGGCCAATCTACTATTGCCTGGATCTTCGCAGGGTCTATAGAGATACCTTCACCTGAAATAACGTGTCCCAAATACTGTATCTCTGATTGAAAGAAATCACACTTTTCTGCATTGGCATAAAGTTGATTATCTCTCAAGTACTGCAAAACTAAACTCAAATGTTCCTCATGTTCCTTTTGGGACCTAGAATATATCAGAATATCATCGAGGAACAAAAGAACAAATCTATCAAGATAGGAATGGAACACCCCATTCATTAAGCACATGAAAACTGATGGAGCGTTCGTCAGACCAAAGGGTACCACTGTGAACTCATAATGCTCGTAGCGAGTTCGGAAGGCAGTCTTATGAATATCAGCCTCCTTGATGCGAAGCTGATGGTATCCTAACTTAAGATCAATCTTAGAGAACACTATAGCCCCCTTGATCTGATCAAATAAATCATCAATCCTTGGTAAAGGATACCTGTTCTTTATTGTCACCTTATTCAGCTATCTATAATCAATGCAAAGGTGCAAAGAACCATCCTTCTTCTTCACAAAGAGCACTGGAGCTCCCCATGGTGATACACTAGGTCAAATACTACCCTTGGCCAAAAATTCCTCTAACTGCAAATGCAACTCACTTAGCTCCTGAGTGGTCATACGGTACGGAGCTCTAGAGATAGGTTCCATTCCTGGAGTGAGCTCAATGATAAAATCAATGTCTCTCTTTGGAGGCATGCCTGGAATCTCACTCGGAAAGACATCTGCATACTCCTGTAAAATAGGGTGATCTAGGGTCTTCCTCGTGGAGTCTTCCTCATCAAGCTCATTTACCGTAACAGAAAATACCTGACATCCCTTACGAAAGCATCGCTTTAGTTGCATAGCGGAGATCATCTGTAGGGATATAGGCCTCGGTATCCCCACAATCTCAACATCCTTCCCTTGGTCATCCTGACACATAATGGTCTTCTTTCTGCAATCTATACTAGCCCTATGAGAGCCAAGCCAATCCATACCTAAGACCACATCGTAGGAGCCAAGAGGAATAACTCGAAAATTGACTGAAGTCTCAAACCCTCCTATGCTAAGTCCACACTTATGAACTACAGAATCTATGGAAACTTTAGCACCTGAGGCTAGTTCCACTTGCCAACCATGATCTTGCTTAACCGACTCCAGCTTACACTTATCAACTAGAGATGGAGAAATGAAAGAATCTGTAGCACCTGAATCAAATAATACAGAGAGAGGTGTACCTCAGATAGCTCCTGTAGTCTCAACTACTGTCCCCTAATGGTCTGCCTGATGGTGATCCACCACTGCAAATACTCTATGAGATCCACCTGCATTTCCGACTGTAGGCTCAGATGTTGCTGGCCTAGGTCCTGAATACTGAGATGCTCACTGTGGGAAGTATGCTACAATATGACCAATCTATCCACATGAATAACATCCTGTGCCTGTACCAGATCCTCTCCCTATAGGTGGTGCATTTGACCGCTGGTGGCTACCCCTGCTAGCAAAAGACTGGTTGCTCTGTGCAGGCCGAGATTGCTGATTCTGTCTATTACATTGAGCATTGTGATTGATCCTAGAGTTGGATCCACCACCACCACTCTGTGCCTGTGGGTAAAATCCCTTATGTTGTTGAGGCTGCTGCTGAGAATGCTGATGAGAATGCTAATTCCTCCTAGGGAAGGGAGGCTTCCTGATTCCACCAGAATTGTGGTTCCCCTTAGATCCTGCTATAGTAGGCACTCCCACAAATCCTCCTTGCCCAAAGTTGACACTCTTCTCTACTAGGATAGCTCGATGTACCGCATCCTTGAGGGTCTTAGGCTCAAATACCTTAACACCCCCAATAAAACAATTTTTCAAGCCTCGAATGAAATGTTGTGCCAACTGTGCTAGGTTGTCACTGAATCCCGAAAAAGGCATGAGCTCATAGAATTTGCGCTCATACTCTAAAACGATCATAGTGAACTATCTTAGGTTATGGAACTCATCTGCTCTATGCTGCTTCCATTCCTCTGGTAGGAATCGCTCATGAAAACTCTCCAAGAAAATCTCCGAAGTGACACTACCCATGTTAATGCCAAACTTCTTCTCCTCAATAGTCCACCAGGTAGCCCCAAATAACTCAAGATTGGTAATGGAAAACCTCGCTTTGACATTACTGTCAAAGTCCTGCATAGCAAAAATCTTGTCAAGGGCAATAAGCCACTGCTCAGCTACATACCCAGAACCTTGCCCATTAAAGGGCTTGATCTTGGACCTCTGAAGATCCTTCATCTGAGAAGATACTATGGCTCTATGTCGATCCCTCTGAGGACTCCTAGATCTATGTCTATGCTCATGCCCAACCTGGTGTGCTCTATCCTGCTCAAGAACAGGAGGTAAGTGATCAATAAGGGTTCGCATCATTTGCCTCAGATCAACCTTCTCAGAGTCGACATGTCCCTCTTCGTGGTTCTCTTCCTGATGTTCACTGACATGCTCTTCCCTATTCTCTTCCTGAATGGGGCTCTCGTGGATAGACTCATGAACACTAACATCTTTGCCTCGTCCACGGCCTCTGCCATAGCCAAGACTATGGCCTCTAATGGAAGATCTCGTCCTAGATACCATCCTACAATAATATCCAAGACACAAGATGCTAAAAATACCATGAAACATACTACTGAAACACATAGATAGAAGACACATGTTTTGCAAACAAGATATTTTCAATTTTTAGTTTACCTATAATCTCAGTTTAAGTTTAATTTCAGGTTTTGAACTTTTGAGTGTTGAAGTATGAAAAATAGGTAACTAATACTTTACATATTGTTTTAGTTCAACTAGTTTCAAGTTTCAGTTTAAGATTTGCATTTTTATTCAACTAGTTAACACTAGTGGTGTTCCAATATACCCAGAGCTCCCAATGTAGAAACTCGTGCTCTGATACCAGATGTAACGCCTCGCCAAGGGATCCAAAAGAATTAACCTAAAGTTTCACTAAGTTTGGTAAACATTTTTTTTTTTTTTAAATAAGGAAGTATAACATACACATCAAACACATAGTAGCGGAAGCAATAACATGTAATCATCGACAAACATACATTGCAAGTTACATTTCTTAAAGATCTCAAGACGTTGAGTCACGTTTAAATTTAATTAAATCTAAGTCTAACAACTATCACATACAAATGAAAGAATAATCAGAAAGTCCCATGTCCATAATATACATTTATTTCGAATGCCTCTTGACAAACTAATTCAGAATGCTCAATCATCCACTGTACAAGTCACAGGGTATGAAAGGCTTAAAAGAATATACATATGTAAAGATAAAGATACAACATCCTCAAATCCATGATACAAAGTATAGTAAAAACATATGAAACTATTTGCCCATACATGATACATCCATACATCCATAATGATAAAACATCTATCATAAAATCTAACCATCCATCATAATAATCCAAGAACATAGTGAAGGTAAATGTCACTCATGAAAACTCCAGCCACGGTGACCACGAAACGGATCTCAATGGTAAGAGTAAAAGCACTACCACCCGACCGCGTGGAACCTAAATGGTCCACTCCCACCGCGCTGAGGAGATAGTCTCAAGTCCCAAATAGGATAACAAAACCTATAATCATAAATACTCTCTAAGTCCAGGAAATCCTATAAGTATGCTAACTCAAGGGTTACTAAAAAGATCGACATCTAAACCCAGAGGTACCACAAGACACGTAGGAAACCTAATATGTAAGCGGGAAAGTGTCATCGCAAAAGTCATGTAGAAGTTACCCAAGCAATCCCTTAGGAATCCCAGGTCTCTACTAATCCTACGGCCACTAGTATCCTCTCGTACTGATGAGGCATAATATGGAATGCAAGGTCGTAACTAAGCGTTCTCTCTACCCCATCCTAGTCTGTACTAGCACTCAAGGCATGGGAGAGAACATACAATTATCTTGTTAGGTTCATTTTCTCTCATTTAGTGTAAATGTTTTCACTTATTAAAAATGACTTACAATGGGTTTCTCAAGGCAGCCTCTTAGGGCTCCGACCCCCATTGCAAGCCACTTCCTGACTCTACACATAGATAATCTACCCTAGCTCATGAACTCGTAAATCAAAGAATCATAATAAAACCACCTCAGTCCTATACAAGCAACTGAAAAACATCATAAAAAGATAATCCACAAAATTACATCAGTTCTTCATGAGCAACAGATAATATCAAATAGTAATCATGTAATCGCAACAGTTCTCTATCAGCAACTGAAGGCATCAATGATAAGTCACAAAATCCAATGGTTCTCCAATGAGCAACTAGAAAGTAATACAAGTATAACTGATCAAGACTCAGAAATGGTTATCAAATATAACTAATCGAGACTCAAAAATGGTTAAGTTAGGTATCTCAAATATATACACCTCAGCTTCACACAAGGAACTAGAAAGCAATAACAACCAGTAAACACAATCATGTCATAGAGCACTTCACCACATTACCATGGTTGGGTTAAGAAAGGTCGAGACCAAATCATCATGACATCACATTCACAACCCCGAACCTCTGGTAACAACCTAAACTGGTCAACGCTAAACCAACCCCGAAACATTCAAATTACAAAGACAGCATCAAAGTCTCAGAGATTGGATCTGAAAGTATATTATTTCAGTTAAGGTAAGGTTTATGTTTCAGTTTAATGTCGAATTTCAAGTAACAAGGTTTTCATATTTACCCCCTTTACGATTAACCCATTTCTATAATAACTTCCATTAAGTCAATCTTCCAAATCTACTATTTAATCAGATAATATTCATTATTAATAAACTTTAATTAAACTAATTTTAATTAAATTAATCAATAATCATTTGATCTAATTACTTATTTTAATCTATCCATTAATTGTTAATTTATTAATATTTAACCAAAATTATCAATAAATTAATATTTACCATTTATGTGAAATACATTTAATATTTATTTATTAAGTATTAATAAAAATAAAACTTTTATTAATTAAAATATATAATAATTTTATTAATTAAAAATTTTAATTAATAATAAAAATCATTTTTGTAAATAATATATTAAAGAAAAATGAATTAACAAACTATTTCTTTTTTATACAAAAAAAATAAAAAAAAATCAAACACATTTATTATAACCGTCGGCTTATATAAGTCGACGGCCTGTCGCAGTCCGGTGGACGCAGGGCCTGCGGCAGCAGGTACATCGTACCTGCGACGCAGGTCTATCTGCTATGCCGACCGTGGGGGGTGGGCACGGGGTAATTCCCTCCCCCCCGACAAACTTTATATAAATTTTTTATTTTTTTTATTATAAAAAGGAGTACAATTTGTGTATATTAATATATATATTATATATATATATATAAATAATTTTATATTTTTTAAATAAAAGCGTAAAATTTGGATTTGTTTGGATATAATATATATATATATATATATATATATATATATATATAAATTTTTTAAACTATATATATATATATATTAAAATAATTTCTTTTAATATATATATAAATATATGCATTGAAAGCTTGTTTCCTTCTCTATCTTGATATAGAAAAATATAGTCAATCATCCAAACGTTTAATCTAGAATCTCGGTATTAGAATCAACCCTTCCCATTTAAATCTCATGTATACAAAAGTTTATAAACAAGTCTCTGATAAATACCAATATCGTAATGTTTAAGTATTCTTCACAGAGAATATCAGATTTACAAACCCCAGACACGAAGAAGACAGGAAAGGATAATTGCGTAATAAATTAATAATCGAAAACACAAGACCCTACCTGATCCTGATGCTATTTTGCAATCTCCAGAAACTGTAAAAGAATTCGCTCCTCTCAATAACCTTCTTCCCAAAATCTTTCTTTGGTATTCGCCTTCTGAAAATTGCTTCCAAAAGATGTCTCTCCCCCCAAAATTCCCATCCAACTTCGTATATCCCAAAAAATGAACCCCCAAAGTTGTGATAAGAAATTTCTCCTCAAGTCGGGGCACTAATTGTGCATTTACCGGAGAAGACTCTTTGCACAACTCAGCTAACTCCAAATTAACCTTTATTATCTTTTCTTATTCTTTTGCATTCAACTTTCATGCACATTAAGTTGAATTATTAAATAACTTTATTTAATATTTCACTTGACTTCTATTCTTAATTAATTTATTACTTCAATCTTATGTGCACTTTTAAGAAATTAAAATAACATTATTAATTTCTATAATTTAATCTTTTAATTTAATTCTTATATTTAAACTCATGTTTAGATCATGCGATCTAGAATTCTTAATAAATTAATATCTTTCAACTTTTAATTTATTTTAGAAATTAATTGATAACATATTTAATTAATTTAAATAACAATAATATTTAGCATTTATTTAAAAATGACACCAAATATATTATTATTAAATTAAATAAATATTATCCTGTTCTAAATTTATCTTTGAACTTTAATCTCCAACTTTAATTCTTTTAATTAATTAATTAATTAATTAAATATAAATATATCATAATAATTCTCTATTAAATTAAATCATTAATTAATCTTTTTAATTAGACTTAATTAATAGAAAAACAACAAGAACTCATAAAGCAACATACGAAAACCCATCATAGAAAAATACATACCATATCAAACAAAAAGGGTTATAATCACGAAATTACATCATTTGATGCATTTGGAGGGTACTTAACTCAGATACTTGTCCTAATTATCAATTAGGACAATAGGCTAAAGGGTTTAGGATTTCGACTTAAGAGTTTATCTCCCCTCTCTTACCATTGAGACAGTGCGATAGGGTACACTCATCCTGACAATTCAGGGAAGTTGATACCCGGTACCTGCAACCTGCATAAAATCCATGCATGTACAGACACAATATTCTAAGCTAAACAGACAATGGCAGGAAGTGGTGCATCGTGCAGATCCCGACTAGCAGGTGACTACGACTCCCTTCCTTAACCATATCAGAAACACCATACATAAATAAAACAACACGCACACCATACACATGCAGTATGGGGTAAGTATCCATAAGAAGCGCATGGAATAATAAACCATCTAACTAATCATCTTCGACATCTGAAACCATTGAATAATCATCATACATGCATGAAATATAGAGTACCAAGTAATCTCATCATATAATAAACTGAGTGTAAAACAACATCTAATAATATCTAAAATAATAATACTAATCATCAAACATAAATTGGCCTAAAAGTGTTTGGCAATGATATCAGAAATGTAGCTCGAAAATGTGAACTAGGGGCAGGCACTACAATTCTCTCGCTAGTACGCTACCAAACATCTGGAATGAAGCCTCGACCTTGTTCAACTGTCTAGAATGGTGACATGGTTTTGTCCAGTGTGTATCACTTAAGTTGTAAGAGATAGTATATTGATGTCTTCTCACTGTTAATTACAATTTACAATTGGCCTTTTCCATTGGCTAAGTGGCTTCGCACGCAATACAGGACATGCCACAGTCCATTAGCAGTAGTGCTATTACTATTAGTCTTAATTACAATTTGCATTTTCCATCAGTTAAGTGGCTTCACACTCATTATAGGACAATGGATAGTATTAGTGTTTAATTACAATTGGCCTTTTCGGCGTGTACTTGCAATTATGTTCAAGATTTGAGAATATTTTCTAATTTAATGTAATTGAATTGGCAGTTGGATGAAAACAAACAAATAATCCTTGGCACCCTGCCCACCAAGCTGATTTATAGGTGCTTGAGCTACTTCTTTCATCATTGATCATCTCATTTTGGGTAGTCAATAGGTCTGGTTTGTTTGGTGTTAGTCTGCTATAACTTAGAGTTTGAAATTTGTAGTAAAGATGGACAACCCTATTCGCATGAGATGCACTTTGGAAGAGGAGCAGAAGGCCTTTCTAGGTCACGTTCCTGAGGAAAACCTCTTGTCAATTTGCAATGAGGTTGTTCCATGCTCTGGTGTGAAGTTTGTTATTGTTGCTATCAAAATGGTTATGGGGCGTGAGTTTTTGAAGAATGAGAATCGGTATCATGTCAACAGTGACATTACATCACAATTTCTAGCCTCCCTGCTTGACCTCAGAGAAGAAAGGGCCAAAATTGTGCTGCTCCTGAGGAATATTTTTAAACAAGTATATTTCGGTGATGACATTTAAATTGTCACTCATGCAGTTTTAAGAGTGGGGATCCCTTGGGTGGGTGAAGTCCACAAGCTTTTGGAACCTGGTTAGAATGTGGTCCTGCAACCATTTTTACTGGGCTTGACTGCTGGGCAGTTGCAGCACCATAGGAAATGTGCAAGAATTGGGTTGAATTTTCTTCGAAAATGATTTTTCCTAGATGAAGTGGAAGATGGCAACAACTGGCTACAAGAATTCGTAACCATGGTCAATTCTGGTGGTTTCTACGATGAATAGTATAGTAGTTCTAGAGTCTAGGGTTTTCCCCTGATTTTGTAAATTTGTAAATTTCAAGAAATATCAATGAAATTTTTGGAGTTTCAGTTTCATATAAAATTGTATTTCATTGTTATAACTTCTTATGCTTACTTATGCAACATTGCAATATTTTGCATTTTTGAATTTTCTATTGAATTGTTTATAAAAGCCTATGTGAATATAAAATATTATTGGTTACTGCCTTTGGTGGGAAACTAATGGAATCACCTAGTTCCATATTAGTTCTATAATCTAAAAATTTCATTGATATACCAATGTTTGCAAAAGGTTTATTAATTTGCATTTTTTTTAAAATTGAAAAATACAATTTTTTTAAAACTTTATTGGTTCATGATGAAGGCAATGAAAAAATTCAATTGTCTTCATACAAAATACAACTATTTTTTTCAACACCTCTGTTAATGCAAGTATTAATTGCAACCTTATATTTTCTTGTGACAAGTGGATAAACTTTTTTTTAAAAATAATCATTTTCCTAACACCTCTATTAATGAATGCATTAATTTAAATTTTATCTTTTCCACATTTGTGACAAGTGGATAATTTTTTTTAAAAAAAGACAATTAGTTTTAATTGATGTTTATCTTTGTAATTTGTAAAATGTTATTGAAATATAGATATTTTAATCAAATATAGACATTTTAACTCTTTTAAATTGTCAATTTTCAAAAATTATTTTTTATATAGTTTAATTTTATGTTTATTTTAATTTTAATTTGTATATATGTTTAAATTAGAATTTAATTATTTTTATTTTTACATATCTAAACCAATGCTTTTAATAAATTTTCTTTTATTTTTTATTTATATATATATTTTTATTAGATTATACATTTATTTAACATATATAATATTTACTATATTGATATTTTTAATTTATACTTTAAAATACATAATATTAAAATGTATCAATTTTAATAAAGTTCAAATTATTTAACTTGGTATATTATCAACTTTATTTATTATAAGTATGTTTTGTTTTTTTAAAGCATAAATGTTATTTTAAAATTAATTTATGTTTTTTTTAATGCATTATATTTAACCTTAAGAATATTGTCCAACAATTGGATGAATTTATCACTTGAACAAGATATATCAAACAATTTAATAATTGAAATTAATCAATTTAACTATTTTAAAAAAATATTATACAATTTTATCTATATCTCATGTATAATTAGTTGATAAATATCTTTGGTATGATAAATGTTCTTTAGGATATCATCTAATTTTCATTTAGCATGATACTATAATGTTATTTATATATTCTTTTACTATTTTAATTAATATACATCATTGCAGTTATATAATTTAATAATATACTAACTATACTCATAATTTAATGGGAGTGGGACACATGACCCACGGGGCCACCACAACATTCACCGGTGTCATTGGATGTTTATAGATCAACAACTGAAGTTGTGTTTTAGGATGAAAGGAAAAAGAAACCATGTCATTTCAAATGTGTCCCAAAAACATGACACGTGTCACTAAACTCCTCGATCAACCAACAAATAATGATGTAGTTTCAATTTGGTGATGGTGTGACACTGACACATCTGACTTGTGATGTGAGTCATCCTGATACCTTACTAGCTTAGTTAATGGGAGTGGGATCCATGACCCACGGGGCCACCACACCATTCACCAGTGTCATTGGATGTTTATAGATCAACGACTGAAGTTGAGTTTCGGGATGAGAGGAAAAAGAAACCCTGTCATTTCTAACGTATCCCAAAATCATGACACATGTCACTGCTCAGTTAACACATTGACATAATCACATTCTACTTGTAGTTAAAAGTGACATTATGAATGACATTAATACATTATGACGGGTGAGGTAACACTAGTGGTCCATGATTCCACTCACATTTAAACTAAAAGTGTGTTGTGTGACAAGTGTGATGACTATCGACTATAGAGTACAAATTGTACAATTTTGGTGGTTTAAGTTTCTTTAATTTTGCAGTTATACATTGTCTGCAAATTTACAAATTAGAAAGGGGTTACAAATTACAATTTACAAAGTTACAACGCAACAAAGTTACGGATTCTTAATTTCTAGGTTGAGGATTGTATTCTGAGGAAAGCAACAAACTACAGTCTCTCAGCTCTCTACAAAAATCGAAACTAAGGGCAACATGAATGTGAACGGGTAAGTGTAACTACTAAAATCCTAAAAATTTACGTCCCGCATTTTAAATTTTATGACTTAAATGTTTATATTATATAAAAAAAATTAGTCTGTAATGTTTTAATTTTCAATCACCCCTGTAGGCTTGTAGTTGTGTTTAAATATTTACCATGATGGGCAAAAAAAAATACCAAGAATAACATGGGCAAAATAATAGAATTCCACAATATGTTTAAAACACAAGGTTTCAGTGATTTATTCCATGATATACATGATCCTATTACTCATGGAAATAAGGGTATAATGGAGATAAGATTTGCACTTGAAAACAAGTGGAACGATCCAAATAAGGCTTCAAAATTTTGTTCATTTAACCCTAGTGTAAATGTAAGTGTAAATAAAATTGCACCGTGGCTAGCTAGGTCAACACACATGGCGTTGCCTCAAGTATTCTCTTGGCAAGAAATTGTTATGCTCTACGCTGAAAATTATGATGAAAATAGAAAAGAAATTGTGAATAAAATTATTCAGGAGGAAATTTTGTCCATAATTGAGAGTGAATTTTCTAGTTTGTTGAACCTATAGTCTCAACAACAACAGTCAAACGTACATAGTGACCTGGGAAGCTGGCAGATGATTATAAAAAATTAGATGTAGAACAAAGAGATTCTTATATCAGAGGAATAACAAGCAGTTGTAGGTTGAGTCCAAATCACATGCCTCCTGATGATTTTGAATTTTTTGTGCCATGGGCACAGGACTGTATTTCTTTGCTAGCATTTTGTTTGGGATTGGATAGTAACAAACAAGTGGATGCCAGCATTCTTGGAATGCTTTATCATATTCATTTTTAAAAAGAACCAGTAAGATATCATTTTATTGAGCACATTGTTCATTGCATGCAAGATCAATTACTAATGATTCAAAAAGGTTCAGAGAAGACATTTAGATTCACAACCTACTTGTGCTATCTTCTCCTAGCAAAGCATCATGCATTATTTGAGGCAAAAAAGCTTTGTAGTCAGACTCAAGGCCAAAATCCAATATATGAGTGGACGCCTCAGATAAGGATGATTGATAACATAAGGAACTACAACAATTTTGTAGACTTCTTTTTGGCACCAATGTACCATAAAATTATAGGCACTCCAATGCCTAGATTCCCTGTTACTTTTAGAAATTGCATTCAACTCAGAAGTGAACTACAATTGGATGACTAGTACTTAATGGAAGAGTACACTGTGTTAAGGTTTTACGTTCATGGGTAGAACCCTACAAACTTCCAATACATGTAACAGAGAGGGTATTTTCATTGGAATATGTACAAAAAATGGAGAGCATAGATGTACTCTTTCATGGTCAGCAAAAGAAAAAGATATTTACCTCCTTGCCATTCTCCTTTGGAGGGTTCGCATTTGAGAGAAGAGGATTCAAAGTGGCTAAAGCCTTTTTTTCAATTTTTTGATTTGATGTTGACAATCACTGGCAGTATGACCCACTGAACATAATTGGAGCAAGGCTTAAGGGAATTGGGACTTCTGCAAGAAAATACCAACATGAAAGTATGCCTTTGATTGAAAATTTTAAAAACATGGACTCTTGGGAGGAGGTCAAAAAACAGATGGAAAAATATGTTGCTAAAAATAATATGTTAATACAGGAATTGTCATCACACATAATGGCATTGCACAAATAGAAAGGAAAAGTGCAGGGCATGACATCATCCAATTTCTACAAGAAAGCTAATAAACCATCTACAAAACCTATTCCAAAAGAGCTAATGAATGATTGTATAGATGCTGGATGGAGTTGAAGAAAATTTTTGTCAATTTTGGGAAATGAGGAAGAATCTCGGTGAGGCAAAGACCTCTTTAGATCATGATGAGGTTGAAGAGGATACAATATTTGATGAATTATGGAATAAGGAGCATCCACCTGAATCACATCACAATGATACTGATGATGATTACGATGACCAAGATTCTTTGAATCCCTCATGCAGTACAAAAATTCATAGAGGAGTTGATGCATCCACCAAACTTCTATATAGCAAAGGAGTAGAAATTGTAGAAAAAATGGGCTACCAAGGTTCTAGTGGTCTAGGTCCCAGTAGAGAAGGGATTTGGTTACCACCTCAACCACTAGCTATAGCACAAAAACATGGTCAGAAACCAAGCCTTGGGCATGGAGATCAATCATCAACTCAGTCAATTCCATCCACATTAGATTCATCTCAGTTAATTAAATTTGTTCCTACTTCATTTATAGTTCCACTTCCAAGCACTCAGATTCAATCCAAATCAACTGTCACTTCCACAGCTGTAGATATCATGGGTACAACTACAACCAGTGGTCCAAAAAGGAAATTGTATATAGATGCAAAAAAATTTGGTCTCGAAGATCAAGAAAGTGTAAAGAAGCATAAGGTTATGACAAGTATTAGTAGTACTACTAGTACAACAATGCCAATGGTGACTATGAGTCAAACAATTGCTCGTCCTTCATGACAAAACCCTTAAATAGTCCACAAACCCCACTAATGGGTTTAGGTGTTGGTTATCCTCATAGTATTGGTGGAAGCTCGTACATCAGAGCAAGTGCTACTACTATTTCACCATTCAAACATTCAATTGTCTCACAAAATCCTAATTTTTGTTATAATGAATTTGTAACTAACTATGAAAAATTGAAAAACAAGAATAGAAAAAATAGTAAGACAATGAAGATGGAAGCAATTGCTACAGCTCATGATGAAAAACTTACAACCAATAGGTTATTTCCCACATATGACCCAGATAAAAATATGATGGAATTCATGGTTGTTATGCCCCCTGCTAGAGGTAACAATCCACCAGAGAGTCAATTAGATCCATCTGAATTTCAAGTTAGCACCCTCCAAATGGATTTATCCAAAATTAAAAATGTGGACAAGATAAATGTGTCCAAAATGACCAACCAAGTGTTCTAAAATTCAGTGATGAAGTTGAAGAGAGAGAAAGGAAAGCTTCAGGGCACAATAGATAAGTTAAAGGCAGACCTGGCAAATGTAAAGGCAAGTGAGAAAGCAATAGTAAACAGGTGCAAAGAATTAGAGAAAAGGATAAAAAATTCATCCTCTAGCTCTAAAGAAGCAATTGAACAAAAAGAATAAGTGGACACAAAACTGAAAACTTTGAGGGAAAGTTTGGAAAAAATGGGAAAAAACCTTCAGGATGAAAAAGACTCTTCAACAAAGTTATACAGAAACTTGGAGAATGCTGCAAATGTAAACAATAAGTTAAATAAAGAATTGGAAAATAAGAGGCTAAAACAAAAGAGTGGGAAAAGAAAGCAAAAGGGTGGGAAAATAAAGCAGAGCAAATAAGAAAACATAGTGAACACTAGTACTCATAAATAAAAGAAGACCTAACAAAGGAAAATGATACTATTAAAAAATATGAAAATGGCTTGAATGACCGTGTAAATAATACAGTAAAGCAAATAAAAAATTACTTCTAGGGGCAAATAAAGACTTCTGCTGATAGGTTGTGTGATTGGTTCAAACTCTACGAAGCTCTTACAGATGTTTTTGGGAAGCTGAAAGAGCAACTTGAGAAGAACAATAGTTTTGGTTAGAGATAGAAAACTACAAAATGGATTATGGAAGAAATCAACAGCACTGCTAATAGGCATTTGGCAAGCAAGGGAATTCAGGACCGCATTGGTTCAATAATAAAGGCAACCTCTGTATTTCATAAATGTCAAAAACTAATAGAAGAAGAAGAAGTTCTTGCTTTAATTTGGCCAAAGCTCACCAAGATGAACAATAAAATAGAAAAATTGATATCTCTTGGTTTACTGAGTCCTGGACCTGATTTCTCAACAACAGTTTTCATTGGAAGAGAAGTTTACAAACAAAAGTTGGAGGACCAAATAACCTCTGATTAAGGCAACCTTCCTCAGGACAGAACTCATGAATGCATTGCAAAGTGCATCAAAACATTCACAAATTTTCATTCACTAGTGGAATGAACATTGCTTGAAACTCACTCTTCCAAGTATGGAATGCTGACGAGAATGCAAGTCATTTACCATAACATCAAAATTTTTTCCCTTCCAACCGAAGAAGAATGGAGCATACTACAGAAACTTATAGTCTATATGTGAAAGTACTTTCAGTTTCAATCATCTCTATATCTTTACTATATATGAATATCTTTCATATTATCCTACATACTATAGTCTAGACTCTAGAATTGATTTTAAAGTAACAAGTTTGAACTTTTTTTTTTGAACAGGATCAATGTTACAGTCTTGCAGATGCTATTGCCTATGCTAAAATTGCTAATTTACTAAATCGACCTGTCAAATGCAGAAATGTACAACTAAAATTGTAGAGATGTTGTAGACTTGTAGATGTCTTACTAATTTAGATTTTGAGACTTCACATTAGGCAAATTGACCTGAAGCTGTTGTTGCTCCCTTGTTTCTATAAAAGGGAATTCAGGGTCATTGGCTTACAGGAATTGTACCATATTAGTTGAATATTGTAAATGAAAATCATTAATAATTATTAATTGTGGAATTGAATCTATGATTCTATCTAATTTTCATGTTTTCCAATTCAATGTATGTTGAATAAATGAATAAAATAGAAAACAAAATTTCATTCAGGAATTTCAAATTCAAATATGAATGATCATTGATGACATTATATAAACTACACTCTATAGTAATAATACTCTTTGTTCTCAAATTTTAATGATGAAACATAATACATTTTATTTTCTTGCTTTTCTAAAATGAACATTGAATGATAGGATATCATATAGTAGTTAATAAGTTCAAAAAATACCTATTGGTTGCCACTGCTAATGTAGAAAAAAATTCCTAAATTTTCCAATTCATCTCTATGTCGTCATCATCATCCAATTCTAGTAGTCCAATTGCTTCATTATTCTCTTCATTTTCGTTTGTGTCTTCTTCAACTTCAAGTTCACTCTAACCTCCACTTCTATGAGTCCCAATCCCATGGCCAGTGGCACTACCAACTATACTTGTCCCACTTGGAGTCAATATAGGAGATTGGTTAATGGTGTTGCCCAGTCCGACCCTTCTTCTTTTGCATCTTTTCTTCTAGATTTCCATTGCTTTTTGAAGAGGAAAAGTATTGACATTATACCTAGGTGTGTATACCCTCAAGCATGATTCCAAATTCTTGTCTAGTTTGTTTCTTAGCTTTGATTTTAGGAAGCCCAAAGCACTAAAAACTCTCTCATCCTCCACTAAACCCAATATCATGGTTTGAATAGATCAGCAAGCTTGAAGTACTCTAAAATTTCTTCACGCAACAATGTGCTCTATTTTAGTTCTGTCCAAAGCTTTGTTGCCAAGCCCTCTTCATGTGGGTTACGCATTAATTGATATTGATGCTTCATGGTCCTTGCAAAGGTGCCTAATTGTTGTCTAAGAAGACCCTCATCTAATATTATGTTGATAGTCACTCCATTGAATTCTATAGATTTGTAAAATTCCTTTATCAAAATCAACAGCCTTCTATGATAATCTTATTGTTGAAGGACCAATATTGAGGAAAGACAATTGCCATGGCCTCAAGTAGTTGATCATATGGGAATCGTGATATTATTTTAGAGGAAACTCTATAGGCTATGTCCCTTGCAGTAGATGTTATAGACTCGACGATCTTGGTAAAATCTTCCCTTGTAACTCTTGTAGCTCACTTCTTTGGGGTACAGTAGTACATTGGTATCTAAAAACCCTTGACACAAACACATAAATCTCCATTTTCAATGATCTTTAAATAATTATCAGGATCGTCCAAATTTGTTAGTTTTTGCTAGTGATTAATCTATCATCAGATAAATTTAGGTCAGTACAATAGAGACTATCGAGGGCTCGACATGAAATTTTATGCAACTAAGCATATTCTGCAATATACATGGCTCTTTGCTGGGCTTTTCTCATAATGAACCTCATTTCTTCTAGCATGGGAAGAAGAGATGCCAAAGTCAAAAGTGTCTCTAGATTGGTTAACCTCCAAAGCAGGTCACCACATCTAGGATTTTCGTACATCAGTCCAATCAAAGATTGATATTCAAAAAATACTTGATGCACTGGTCCATCCAAAGAGATCCATCTGGTATCAACATCTTTTAGAAGATTTTTTCCATCAGTAATTCCATCAGAAAAGTGCTAAAATTCTCTAAAATGCTTGGGACTTCGACAAAAATATGCATACAACTCTTACTAAATCTTCAACCTTGTTTGCTGAAGGAAACTTCTTCACAACTCTAAAAGCAAGATTCATCCTATGGGCCATACAGTGAATGGAAAAAACATATGGTGAACAAGAATCCTGTATCTTTGTGCAAAGACCATTCCTTTGACCTTGCATTACTGAAGCTCCAACATAGACCAACTTCTTCGCTATCGTCAATTCATCTGTAGCTCCATATTCAATTAAATTTCTCTCTACTAACTGAAATAAAGTTTATGCTGTCACATTGTCTCTCAATTTAGCAACAGATAGTAGATGTGGTTGGTGGACATTATTCTGTACAGTATAAACATGCATGCATACCCATGACATATTATCTATTGTCGTAACTTTGTCTAAGGACAATGCAATAAAAGTTGACTCTTTTATTTTTCTTTGTACATCCTCTATTTCAACCTGTGCAATACAACTTGCCCATTCCCATCCACTATTTATTGACCAATGACTGACTAGATAGTTAGGAACTTTCAAAAAGTGTAAAAAACCACGCATTTCTAGATAGTCTGTCATTGGAAACCCTCTGCTCAAAATATAGAAAACATTACTTAATTGAACAACTTTTCCACGTTCTTCTACTTCACTTGCTTTTGCAAAAATAGCATTAATAGAACCTTGAACTTCACCAAGCTTCGTCGGATATTTCTGAAACATATAATATTCTTCAACATTCCTTTTATGTTGACATTGCTCCTTTTTTTTATATCTTACCACTTTTATTTCCTTACCATCTATAGTTGAGGTTTCATAAATCTTACCAACATGTTTCTCTATAGTGTCTAGTTTAAGTTGCAACCACTTTTCCTTGTTATACTTCCAACTAAAAATTGCACATCTGCATTCTAATGGTGGCTCACCTACAATTGGATTGTCCACGGGCTCAATGAATGGATACTTTGCTACCCAATCAAATTTAAATCTCTTGGCCATCTCCCAGTGACGATCAATTTTTTCTTTCAATTTTCCTCTCCCTCTAGTGTCACTATTACTACTAATTGCACCATCATGATCACCAAAGTCAATTGATTCATCTTGGTACTAGTTATTTATTGGATATTCTTCTTCAAGGTCATCTTCATTAGAGATATCAGGTTTCGCAACTCCGTCACCAGATTTATTAGGCTCCCCAATTTGTTGAACGAACTGCTATGTAGGTTGAGATTGTATAGGATCCTTTGATGATGTACCTTCCTTACTTTGACCAACACTATTGCGTCTACCCCCGCCAAAGTATGAAGATATATTTTTTCATTTTTTTGGCCTCTCTTGGACATCTCCACCTTCATTAGTCCTACTCCTCTTCCTATTTAAATTTGACTGTTGCATCTCCTTCAAATTAAGGCTACAATAAAATACGATGGAATCGTAGTCGTAGTCATTTTGGTTCTCTACTGATCACAATACTATGAAGAAGGCTCCTTCTTTCAGCATGTTTCAATAATGAAACTCATGTCTTAAATAGACAACTACAAATAAACCATTTTCATTTTGGCGAATGGGTTGACCATTACATATGATAATAACTAATATTTGGCAAAGCCCACGTAATTTCAAGTAATCGAGTTGGCGAATAGGGTGGGAATTTGGGACCCCATTATGTGTGATGCATGGCGAATTGGGTCCTAGGAAAAATAAAAATTTCACATAGGAAAATGGGAGTTTGGCGAATGATGATCATCGAAAGAGACACTCAATTAATTCCATGGCGAATAAGAGTAAACATTAAAGAGAAATATGGGCAAAGAACTTGACTAGCAAACTGAAATTACGTAATAATAGTGGCGAACATTCTAACCACTATATGAGTCTTTTATAAAATCTGTTTGAACTAGTCAACTAGTATACGGTATTTTTTTCGCCAATTTCTATAGCCCGATCGGGACATATTCACCAACTGGCAACTAATTGCCACTAAAAAAATCCCTATTTAGGATTTAATATTCTAAAACAATACAAGCATTTTTTTAAAAAAAGTTTAATAAAGTTTACTTATTGCCTCTTTTTATAATTTGAAGGACATAGAGAAAATATTATGTAAGTTTATTTAGTTTATAACACACATAAATAATTTAAGTATGTATTTAATGTTTTATCAATAAAAATTTCTATTTATAAACTTATTTAAACACATTTATTTCTATCTACTATACAAAAATGACTAATATCTACTATTTTAGGCTTGCAACAAGTAATATTTATTGTTATAGTTTTAAATTTTATTTTAGTTTTTTTGCATAGTATTGCATTAGCCACTACTCGTTGATTATTAGAATTACTTGACACATGGATATATATGTATATACCATCATCTTTCTCAAACAAAACAATCATTCTTTTTTGGTCTAAAACTTGTGTCAAAAAATGTTAAAAAATAATGGGGCATTCAGTAGACATACTGAAGACATTGATTGGAATCCCTTGCTTATTGATAGCACAAATACAAGTAGTAATTAAAAAATCCCAATGTATGTATTTGAGATAGAAAAAATAAATGTAATGTAGAAGAACATTCCATTTGCAATCCACTTGCAAATACTTTTACTATTGCACCCACCACAAAAATTCCTTCACTTTGTACTCATACAAAATTTATGCTTGTTGCTCAACAAATGGAAACAGATGCAAATAGCAAAGAAATAATGCAAATATCAAGTCAGGATTCAACTAAAAGTGTGAACAACCCCTTGGTTGGAGTTGAAGCAACTACTTTCATATCAGAAGCAAGTAGCTCTATGAAAAAGAAAAAATGTTTAGCAAGTAACGTACATAGCCTATATTTGATTGTTTCAAGTAGCTTCCATGACATTCTAAATAACTTCAAACCAAAATGTCTTTCTTTGCCTCATGTGGATGAAATGGATGTCATACAACTTTTGAATAGTTGCGTTGAGTTAGAGGGGTTGTGCACTTTCATTAGGGAGATCTACTATGACCAACACTATGCAAATGGTAGTACACCCTCAATAATTGATGCATATGAGAAGCAATTGAATAAAATATGATCATTTCTCTTGCCTTCCTACTATGTAACTGGATGACCATTCCTTTCATCAACTTTTATACAAAAACTATCAAGGTTCCAATTTTCAAAGTATGTAACCTTAGTATAGACATGAAAGTACATGTTTCATATATGTAATAGAATTATATATCTTTAAATGGAAAATTACTTCTAAAAATGAAAATTGTTCATATGTTACATAATCTTACTTTGAATTCAATACATACAAATCATGTTAACGTACTCAATTCTACAAAAGAGAAATGCAAGCCTATTTCCTTTCTCATGTGTAATTAAAGGACTTGAAAAATAACAAAAAAATGAATTATGTGAAACAACATGCTACTTTGGAAAAAATAAATCTAAATTATTAGGCTCGAACTACTTCACTTAAATTTTGGATTTTAGGGACACAAGTGTTGATCCCTACATAGCCTAATCATATCATATTGGCTTACTTGTAGGGTCACGTATTCCTTTTCCATTATAGCTCAGGATGGTGACTTTAACTAGAGATGAACTAGATGTAATTCTTTCAAGTTCATCTACTATTGATCCATAGTTACAAGTTACATCTTTACACTCTATTCAACAACCTCATTCTACAATTACCAAATGTTGAGTTCAACTCTTGGATGGCACACACACCCATTTAGCTATTCTTCCAAAAAAATACAATGATTTATTCATTGAAGAAGGTTTGGTAATGGGCACAATTATTTATGTAAAGGAATATTCTTGCAAATTGGTCAACAACTTCATGTATGCCATTCATTTCCCACTATCATTGATTAATTTTTTGCTATTTCATGTTAATGTCTATTTTGAACTATGAACTCCTTTCTTCATAGGAAACTCTTTCTTAAAAATATTCAGATAGTTTTAATTAATGCAACAATAATTGGCTCTTCAATCCACTCCTCCAAATAGTGAACTACCATCATCCTTCAACTTCTGAAGATGCACTAGTGTCCTCCTAACATGCAGATTACTGTGTGCAAAACATGGCTCCATTCCTACCGCTTGCTATTAAATCCTTGACTCCATACCATAGACATTGGTCCATTGAGAGTGGAGTTTTAGAGGAAATTTCAATCCATGAATACTAAAATGAAGATAGTGATGGAAAGGTTTTTGGGTTTGATTTCATTGACAAATAAAACTCTAGAATCTACATTACTTTCTTTAATGAAGTAGAAGATGAGTTCTACAATATTTTTTGGCCTAGTTGTCTATACAAAATATCAAGTGGTCACATCAAAATAATAAAATATAGTAGTTCACCAAACCCATATGAAATTCACCTCATATAATGATATCTCCATCCACTTGTCTAGACTCTACAATATCTAAACATAGCTTCCACTTTAGGAGCATAGATTCACTAGACGTATTTCCTATCATCTCCCTTGTAGATGTCATTAGCATACTTATATCTTTCACTCCTACATCAACCATACAAAATAGAAATAACATTTCAACAAATAAATGTATAGTGACAATCAACGATATGTCAAATCATACCATAGAAGTTACATTATGGGGTCACCACTATGAAGTTGAAGGAAAGGAAATATTTGATTTGTTCCTATAGCCAACCCCACCTATAATTTTAATAAAATCTACAAATTTAGTATCATGGAATGGAAATAAACCTTGATACTACCTTCTCAACATCCATTTAAATCAATCCAAACCTTTCGGAAGTCTCTGCATTGTAGCTTTAGTATGCAAGTGAAGGAAATGACCGTCCTTGTGTGCCCTCGTCCAAAGGCCATATTCTCCAGCACACCTTTAAAAATCTTCTCTATTTAAAATAAAAGGTTTCCTAAAATACCCCCTATTTGTGTAAAATCTATTATTACCAAATTGCACTTAGACAAATTTAACTACCTTTCATGTCCACTGGTAGTGGACAAGAAGAAATGTAGGGAAAAAATAGTTCACACTTCAACCAAAAAATTTTGGTGCCCTAAATGTTGTAGGGACTTGTCTACTATATTCTCAAGATGGGCTTACAAGATTAGATGGGTGGTTTGCTCAATACTACTGCATTTGAAGGACCATCAAATGATTTGATAGGGATACTAGTAGAAGACTTGTAGCTTCTTCTAGCTAAACTTGATACTACAACAAACATATTAGATGGCATCATCAATAATTGATTTCTCTTCGAACTTTGCATCAGCATGAATCACTTTGGAGGAGAGAAAACGAAGAGTTTTGTTGTAATAGTGCTAAAGCATGCATAGTATTTACAATTAGAGATCTCTAATTATAGTAACATATACATCTTTTGTTGTTTCTACTCTAAATATATATTAAGTTGTTTTCTACAAGTGTCTAGAAACACATGTACTGAGGTTCCCTCTCATTTTGTACTATAATTTATGTACCTTTAACTTCCCAATCAGTATATAAGTCTAGCATTTGGGATATTTCATATTTTATATATGTTGTTTATGCAACATATGTTAAAACATATTATGTACATTTGTAAACATCTACTTAACTATTTGAATTTCTAAAATATGATTATTTATACCATTTACAAATTTGGCTATCCAACTATGATTATTGAGCACAAGGTATAGTACATGACATATTGTAATTGATGATGTTATTACACAATTCAAAACTTGAGGAAGAAAAAAATTTGTATCGCATTTATATTTATTCTTGTGGATTAATTATTAAAGTTGATGAGAACTATAGATCTATCATTTTTCGTATTCCATTTTGTGCAATGAATATTAAATATGGCTTGCAACTACAAAAGTTTCTCTCTATCTATAATAATAATGAAATTCAAAATCTATGCTAGCCAATCTCTCCATCTATATATCTATCTCCTTATCATAGCCTCTTGTTATGTGATACACCTTTCATATTTGTTATGTATCATTGTTTCAAACCAAACAACTTGCTAGTTGTGTATTTCTAATTCTATTAAATATAATGATTTCGAAGAAAATATTGAAAAATGTGCCCTCTATGTTCATTAAATTCATAACATAATATTTTCCATCTTATTTAATATTTTAATAGGAAAATGTTCACTTAACCTACCTAATGTCAATAACACTAATTGCAGGAATACCTGGTCTCTCTTTATGGCTATACAATTAGAGATGGACATATGCAGTGCTACAATTAAAGAGAACTATGCTCAAAGTAATTAAAAGAGAGGAGCAAGGTACCAAGCAACAAAGGACACAATCAAAAAGAGAAGATGAGAAAGTTTTAAAAAAATCTTTATGATGGAGCATCCAGTTCCATCTAACCTAGTTGCCCCATGCTATATCATCTACAGGAATGCAATAATTAATTCCAAAATGTCACACAACTGAATCAGCTAGAGAAAAAAAAAACTTGCCCAATTTCTCTGAGAACTATTACACAAATAGAGATAATTTTCATGGTGAATTTGATAACCTTTCCAAAATTTCTACATGCTTGATCTACATGGAAAGATACCCACGAATATAAACAAAAAAATTGAATGGATTAACTAGTCATTGTACATGCACATCAGAAAGAAATAGCAATTGATTCTTAGAATGGAATAATATGATCCCTAGTGACAAGCCACATTGTTTACAAATACTAACTCAAGTTGAGGTAATGTTGATAGCAAGAATAAGCTCTATCATTCAAGTTACTTATGCAAGAGGTGGGAAACTACAATATAGTGGTCATATTATATTTTTTCCTCAAGATCTTTCTATAATTGCAACACTTTTGCCAAGGACCATAGATGACATGGATATTATTATTGTTAACAAAGAAAACATAGACCATAAAAAGTATAGTTGCATGGTAAGTAGAGATTGCATTTATGCAGCACTAAACTATAAAATATGCAATCATCCATATTACAAAGATGTAAAGGTAGATGGGTCTAAATTGGCATATTTGCCAATGTAGTCCAATGGCATTTTGAACCTTCTATACTCAAAAACTATAACTCCACTCCATAATGAAAGATCTATAATTGAAATGAGAAATAGAAGAAGATCCAATAGAGGAAATCATGCACAACAATTCATTTGTGCTAGACCTACCCAATTCATGCAGAGAAATGGAAGAGTTCTAGTCTTTACTACAATTAGGAGAAGGATGACTCAATCCAACCATACAATGGCCAAATTTTTCTACATCTCTGATCAATGAATACACAACTGAAGTATTATTTTCAATGACTTTCCCATGTTTATCTCTACAAGGGAAGTTTTCATTCAAACCACATAATATAACAGATGTCAAGCTACATGAATATGCTAATCACATCATCCAATACCATGATAATAGGTTTGGCCAGCACGCACATTTTAGGTACTTCATACTTAATATCCTTATGTATCATTGAAGCCAGGCCACAACACAAGTATTTGTTTGTAAGCAACTTGATAGTTTAATACTAGCATCAGCAGCAAACCAATGCCTAATATTAAGGACTTTCCTGATGAAAAACTTACCAACAAACTCATGTAATTCAGCTCATTAATTTGTGGAACATGCCCATTATAGAGTCAATGAAGTGGATATCTTTTTGACATGGTCATTCAAATAGGTTTTCCAAATCAATTTTTCACTCTTAGTGTATTACACACCAAATGCCTAGACTTGCACGAGACCATGCCATACACTAAACCAACACACCCTAGTGCATAAAAAAGGTGGAGGCTACAAAGCATTATTCAAAATCTACATCTTGCAGCACTCTATATGCACTATAGATTTATAACATTATGAAATGAGGTCTTAGACAAGCTTCTCCATGCAAAATATCACTAGTATAGGTATAGCTCTACAACACTTCCACTTTCAACAATTTTGTTAGGTACAATGGGTTCATCTAGCTATGTCAAGCACTAGACATTAGTAACTTATAATAGAATGATAGCCAATCCATAAAAAATGCACTTGATTTCATCAAAAGATATGTATTTTCATGGAACCCACAAAGTGTAAATTTGCACAACCAAAAAATACATTGATCTCTTCTTAATGACTTGTTGGATACAACAATGATCAATAACACAAACCAAATAATAGACTACATTGAAATAGTAAATTTTGTGCAATGTCACAATATATGTACCCTCCAAACATGCCTTAGGATGAAAGGTTGTACTTCTACATGTCGATGTAAAACCACTTGGAGTACATATGAAAATCGAAAACATTTTGTTGCCACAAATGGACTTGTAACCCATGCCTCTAGTCATAATGATGACTATCTAAACCTACACTATCCACAAACACTATCCATTTGGAGGGCCAATTTAGATTTCTAGACCATCCTTTCAATTGGCGTTCTAATCAAATACATAGTAAAATATGTAGCAAAGGGTCAGAACAAGTCAGAAATGTATCACTCCATGTTGACCTGAATCTCAACCAAACTAAACTCTGAAAAACTAGTGCCAAATACTTTTTAGAAAATTCTTATGAAAAACCTTATGGATCATGATATTTGTGCCCAAGAAAATAGCCATCTCTTGCTCAAATTACCACTCTCCATATGTAGCAGGATATTTGTATCTTTAATTTTCAACCAACAAAACCACAAACATGTACCAATTACACCCCTCAAAGAACCAACATACAAAAAGAAATTTGAAGCATACATCTCATGATGTATAAATTTAGAGAATACTTCACTTATCAAAGTAACTCAAATATGGACCTTCAAGAATAGTCCAAAAATATACAATGGAGAGAGCGTCTCACCAATGCTACTATATGTGTGAGTCCATGCTATATAGCCATCCTTGCAAAGGAAGAAAATAATTATGAATCCTTTTGTTGGACTTAATTACTACTATCAAAACTATTATGCAACGTTCAAATAGATATAGGTGCATCAACTAAGAAAATTCAAAAAAATTGGGAAAGTTATGCAAGACAATACAAACCCCAAGATGTACACAGAAATTGTCATTAGCCAATAAAAGAAAATGAAGTTGCTAGGCTAGAAGATAATAAAAATATCATACTAGATAGTATCACTAATGAATGGAAAGTCTTGAAAAGACAATACCAAAGCTTCCCTATCCACTTAAATGACCTACAAATCCTAGGAAGCCATGATTTTGATTTGAACAATAATTGGGAAGATCAAGAATTGAGCACTTTCCAAATTAAACTATCTACAACATTTATACAATCAAATCACCTAGCATTTCATGCCCCTCAAATAGCTATTACCATACAAAAAAATGTATTGCTAGCAGTGCAAAAGAAGCCACATAATATTATTGTAGGACATCTACATTCCAGGACTATATAATTACCTTTAAAGATTATTGTTCAAGGAACAACATGCATGGGAAAGTCACACCTCATAAAAAGAATTAGATACACAATAGTCAACTCAATTCCACATGGATAGTCACCAATGATATTACTAGCACCTATATGCATATTAGCATTCAATATTCAACAATTGACAATTTATTCTGCACTCTAAATACCAATCAAGGAAATGGCACCCCATAGGGACTAGCGCTTGAAGCCTTCCAAGAGAGCATGTAGTTCATTCTCTATGTTATAATAGATAAAATGAGGTTTATTGGACTAAAGTTAATAGAAAAAAATGACATGTAATTGCAACAATAATTCCCTACTCATAATCATAGTCCCTTCAAAGGATGCTCAGTTGTTGTATTTGGTGAGTTGGGATAACTTCCACCAGTGAAAGATATATCAATATATGCCTCTAGCTCCTATGGTGGCACACTATGGCATAGCTCCCAAATTATTGTTACATTAGAAAAAATATTTTGACAAAGTGGAGATAGTATTTTTCAAATGTAGTTTCATGAAATTCTATCAATTTATGAAATGCAACATCAACAATTGTAGATTGGAGGCTTCTAATGTCAAGATTAGGATCCACAATAACCTTGAAAGAGAACACTCTCTTCTCATCAACCATACATATTTTCTCCATAAATGATATGGTATTACTACATAAAAAATGTATGCTACACTCTTTAGAAAAACTAGTTTCCCTATCAGACACAGATAAAACTAAAGGTCTAATGTGTTCAAATCTAGATGAAGAAAAACTTCAATAAAAGATCCTCCTATGCATTGACCAAAAGGTCATGCTATGTACAAACTTATGGTTGGAAACTAGACTTTTCAATGGTGCACTTGGACAAGTCAAAAAAATTGTATATAACGATGGTGAAAAGCCACCTCGACTCCCTTTATTTGTAATTGTTGACTTTAAAAACTACATTGGACCACCTTGAAACTACAACAACCCACAAAATATTCTAGTGCTACTAATAAATTGTGGCATTCATAGATAAATACCTTTGAAAATGGCATGGGCCCTGACAATACACAAGTCTCAAGGGCTTACACTACAAAAAGCAACAATTAACATTGGAAACACTAACTGACAAGGGCTAACATTCATAGAAATATCAAGAGCACGTGAACTTGAAAACCTTTGCATTCAACCCTAATTTACATTTGAAAGATATGCATGAATGCAATAAAACTTATTTTTTACATGATGAAAGAATAGGAGATGCACCTTCTAGCATTATCAAATATAACTCCTTCAATAATATCAAATTTGGAAAAGCTAGCACAGGTAAGATTGAATTTTTTTTAGATGCATACAATTAAAATTAAAAGCTTTTAATTCAAAGATAATTAGTATAAGATATTTTATAATTAAAATTTTGTAATCTACGTAGGTTCAAATAACATTTCATACACACACAAAAATGGACCAGACATATTATAGTACTATAAAGAAAAATTTTGACTATATGGACTGGGAATTTACAAAACCATGTTTTCATATTTATGGAAATTGAATAATATTTTAAAATAAAATGGTGATCTTGTTTGGCTTTGAAGAGGATTTCACATAAATTGTTGTTCCTTTCACACTCTTTCTTAATGGTCAAGGTGCTTGTTGATTACCAAATATACTATATTTACTCTGATGAATAAATAAAATCTCTCATTTTTGTTACCTATATCAGTATTAGGTAAGACAAATATTTGCACCAAAACTTGGCATATCTATTGCACACTAAGGTCTGATTTCTAGTTGTATATTCATTCATCCATGTTGGAATATTTGTCGTTAACTAGTAGTGAAAGAATCTAACCAACAAATAAAAAGGGCGATCCAAGTTTTCTTATTTTCCACCTCTATCATTTCTAGGGTTTTTATTACTTTGAAAAAAGAAAACCCTAATGTTTAGCATTCCTTAAGAACTAATATATTTCTCCAATGTTTATGACTACTATGTTTCTTAATTTGTTAGACTAGAAAACAAAACAATAAATTAGCGGTGTTCATATTCTTCAGTGGACTTATTTTTAGTATACTACTTGCATTTCATTGTCAATAGTAAAAATTAACGTTCAAAAGATCAACAAGATCTAGATCTATGAGGTAATTTATCAAGAATTAACTTACTACTTGTGATAATATTCAAGAATATATATGAATATTTCTTTTCATGATACCATCATAGTGCTCTAGATAATTATCTAGAGAATATCTTATAAAAATATATACAATTTACTACTATTATTGAGCATACATAAACTTGGCACATGCAACTTATCAAGATAGAAAAATAAAAATCTTGTAATCACATTAATTATCATGTAGCATCAACAACCAACCCTATTTTATCCCACTTCTCTTTTAAATTCAAAAATTGTGAATTATTCCTCATTTCTAAGCCTTGTATCATGTCGTGCTTTGATTTCAACTAATATTAATATATTGAGGCTTCATCGTATCCATTCTATAGACTCTTCAAAACATTTTACACCTTCATTTGGCTCAATATACTTTTATCAACACCATTTTCAACTCAAGCACATTACAAAAAATTATATATGTTGGAAAAATGAAGTCCAAGATCTTATTGATTTAGATAATATAGCATGTTAAATTTACATCTTATTGATGTACATACAATGTTTAAATGGCCAAATGAGCCTATTTCGCATGCAAATAAATATTGATCAAGTTGTAATCCTTCTTATTGCAACTTGCATATGACATGATCAAATTTCAAAGTTGGATTTGTGCTGGGTAAAAAAGGGAATGGAAGAAGTTAAGAGGCCCCGTAGAGAGGACACTCACTACTTGGCCCATATAATCCACCTCAGTATGATGAATGCTTCGAGTGTAGTGTTTCATCTAAGTTGTTAGTAGTTGATGCTGACTTGACTAATCATCCTCTTTAGTTATTAAAATATTTTCATATCTATGACATGCATAGTCTACTTGTTCATGAATAATAGTGTGCAAACAAATGTATGCATAGTCAATATGAAAATTTTAGCTACCCCCAAAATTTATGAAGTTTAGTCAAAACACATTTCCTCTATAATGAAGATTTGTGTGAATTAATAGAATATGGAGAGTAGAAAGAGACACAAAGGGAGAAAATGGGGGAATGAATATGGAGATGTAGAGACTTAAACCATCTTGTGACAAGATTATTAAACATACAATACAAAACCCATGAGACATGTCTCCATTTCCAATTTTTTGAAGAATCAACCAAGTTATCACATATAAATTATTAAATGGTAGTGGATGTATTACCCCACATGGAAAAATCTAAGGTTGACAATCTCCTACTCAAACAAAATTAATCATTGTTGCAATTCATAATTGAACTTCAATTTCTTGACTTATGATTTTATTTGAAACAACATAATGAGACATGTAATTATTTTCAATCTTTGAATAATCAACCAAGTTATCACATAAAAATTATTAAATGGTGGGTGTTAGTATTTGCCCACATGGACAAATCTAAGGCCATAAATCTCCTACTCAAACATAATTAATCACTATTGCAATTTACAATTGAACTTCAATTTCTTCACTCGTAATTTTGTTTAAGAAAACATAAGGTGGAATAATGAGAGTTACTCATGTGTTGAGTGTATAGTATGTGCCAAGTAATTTAGGGGTTGAGCAAGTAGTGCATGCCAATTCATTCAAATGCTGAGTGACATCATTGAATTCATAGTTAGTTCTAAGAACTAGGGACTTTAGATGTTGAGTAACATAGTTCTATCATAGTTTTTTGTACTAGCACAAACTACTATGGAAACCTTTTTTGGGCCTACTTAAGGATTAAATTATGATATTTTAGTGATAAGGATAAATATTAAGTGGGATCCCTATGTATAACATGCATTAGATCAGTTAAAGGGAAGGTTTAAGTGGCAATATGGATGAATCATAGCCTTTGATTCATACCTAACCCTAAGTGACCTAGGTCTTATTAAGGAAGACAAACCCTAAATCTTTTAAAGGATATGGAAAGGAAATGAATGAATGATCAAGGAGAGTTTTGCATCCATAAACCAAGACATTCATGGTGACCAATGTATTATGATCTGAATTGAATTGCAGAATTAGTTAAAGGAAAATAGAGGAAGGAAATAGTGAATAGTAGAGAGACATTTGATCAAGAAGGATCAAGTACAAAGTAGTAAAGATGTGATCTATCATCAAGCAATAGAGTGCTAATGGGAGGATCTTTACTGAGACATTCTAATAGGTGAATCGATTAAATCTCTTAAAAGAGTATTCCTAACAGGTTGTATTGAAATTCTCTAGCAAGGTGCTTACTTAAATGTGAGTTGAAGTCCTTTAACCAAGTGTACTTCTAATAGGGTTTTGAAATCCTTTAATAGGGTAAGACCTAATAGTCTTTGTAAGATTTTAATAGATTAGACCTTTCATAGGTTAGATCATGTTTCATGATCAAACATTGTAATCTTCATTGGATATACTTTATTACTGCAGTAGTGAAGATTTGTGGGTTTCATCCCCACCTTAGTTTTACCTTCTCATTGGAGGGTTTCTGGGAAATCATATCTTGTGTCATGTATGCATGAATTCTTACTTGTTTACATGCTTTAGATGTATATGCTTTACATGGTATTTTAGTTTACTTATTGAATATATGAGATGGATGTGTGGTGAATATTTTATGGGATAAAATTTAAAGCACTGATTCACACCCACCCCCCACTTAGATTTTACATTTCCTATTGTAATTCCAATAGATTAATCATGAATGTGATCCAAAATGTAAATGAAAAAATCCATTAATTCTACTTTGAAATATTTTTAAAAAACAACATTTTTTCTATTCATTATAGCTCCATATCCTATATAATTAAAAGCATTGTAGAAATGAAGGAAAATCTAGAAAGTTAGTTAGTTTGACCATTATGGAACTAATTCTATGAACTTCATATTCTAGAGTCTTAAGCAAGACCATCCAAGATCTTTTTTTGAGAGTTTTGTGAGGCTTTATATAAGAAGAGAGCAAAAAAAAATTAGCCACCCATTTTTTTCTCTAACTAATAGAAAATGAAAAGTGAGCTCTGTCTTTTGGATGTTGGTTTTTGCGCATAGTGTATAGTGTATAATAACCAAGGTTTATATTTTTTTATATTACATGTTTCCAAGAGTGCCTTTTCTTTTCTAAAATTTTGGTTCTAATGATATATGAAGATATGAAGTAAATATGGACCTCATCCCAATTTACACATCCAAAAACACCACAACTTAACTATCACACTATGCCGCTACTGACATTAAGTTAGTTGTTTAACAGTTAATATTTTTATTTTATTACTATTGTAGAATTATAAGTTTATTTATAAGAGTTATTATATGTTTTTTAATTTCTTACATATATTTTTGTTTTCTAGAGGACCTCTTGTCCTAAACATATGATATTCCATTATAAATCTACACAAGAAAACATTAGGATGCCTTGAAGCCCCACAAAACCATTCCGGAAATTGCACCCCAAAGACTACTTTCAGATTGGCAAGAATTCAAGTGTATGTAGTGCAATATAAACCTTGAATTTGAACTAATCCATGATTCTAGTTTTCAAAGACATTTGAGTAGGTAGTTAAATATCATAGTAAAATAATATAAAAAATTTTGTAATGACAAACCTATTCTATGGGCATACATTGAACAATCTAGATTCCATTCTTCTTCTGCAACATTTTGTAAAGATTCCACATCTAATGGATGGACACACACTATAAAAAATTTAGGAGGATTTTCATAGGCCTCAATGCATTTTTTCTTATTTGACCATCCAACTCCTTGACAATTGAACGCCCCTACAACTCCTATGCATGCATTCATATTCCATATCTTAAGCAAGATGTAAAACTAGCTTATAAACACATTCAAACAAGTGAGAGATGATCGTAGAAAAAACTAGAATAATACATAAACTAGAGATAAAGTCAAGGCTTATATAGTGTAAATGATATCAAAATCACCTTTTTCTATCCCCACTTGTATTAACAATGAGACAATCTCAGGTGTGCCTTTTTAGAAATCTTCCTTAGAGAACTAATCCATCAGGGAGGACGATCTTTTTCTAGACCTTAAAGTCATGATCGTGAGGTCTATCACTATAAGATTCAAGATGCTTTTTGGTAACAATAACTTATGCTCAATCAATGAGAACCGATACTATAATAAGATGGAAGTACAAATTCATGTGCACACATAGATATCAATAGCCCTAATGAACTCTAAATTCTGAGGTCATAGTTAAGGAGGATTAAAAACATGAATGTCACAAGCTCTTACTCTAAAATAATGTGTAGTTAGTTGGTATAACTTTATACTTGACTTATATTCCATAGCCTCCAACAAGCCCTGCTACAACATGATATTTTGTTGTAATATGTTTACTCTACAATATAGATGGAAGAATAATTAGGTCATAAAATTCTTAGAGTTCTTTTTGTTAAACCACAGGGCATTTCTATATAAAATTCTCACTTACATGAGAGATATCCCAATCAAGCAGCATAACCAATCCTAAAAGTAGGTTTTTGAAGGCCACATAAGTAATATGTAGAATTTCTGATGTTGGATTCATCGGCATAAAATCTTATGATGCTCTTACAATAGAAATATTCTTGGAACTACTTAAACATTGTTGAAATATTGAATGTGGTAGGTTTGCCCCTAGAGCCAAAGACCCACCTACGACCTTGATGGCCTACAATAGTCAAAAATTGATTGCGGTAGGTGAGTTCAAATTTGAAAAGAGGGGGAAAAGATTTTTTAGGGATAAAAAGGGAACATATAAAATAAATTTTGTTTAGATGGGTTACAAAAGAGATTACTTGGAAGAGTTGCAAAGTGGAGAGGAGCAGTTAAGGAAGTTGATCAACAAATCAAGTCAGGGTTCAGAAGACAGAAGCAAGTTCTAGTTTCATGATTGTAGTTGCATGTGTTGGATCCATTTTTGGTTATTCTATAATTTTTATTGATTAGACCTATGAAGTACTAATTTCTCTAAGCATTCTTGTATGTAGCCATTAGAGCTATAAGTTTAAAGTTTAAAGTTTTACTAGTTTGAGGATTTTAGGGTTTTTTGGTTGAAGACAAATGCTCCCATATGTTGTAATAATTTTATCATATTTGAATAGAAAGTAAGAAAGTGTACATGTGTTGTTCCCTTTTTCTATTCATTATTGCATAGTATTTTTGAATTTGAGAAGTTCATAGTTGATAGCTTCATCCTTTGGCTCTCTACATTTTATTGGTGGAAAAATATAGGTTTTATGTCTAGTCTACAACTGACTCAGTTTTGTCTTAACCAATTTATCTCTCTATTGTTTGTATCAAGATCATTCGATACCCTTTGTCAACCAAGTTTACTTGGCAACAATTCTACCAAGCTCCACCTTCTAATGATGATCGAGCTTACTTGGCATACACTATGCTGAGTTGCCCTTGTGTGTTGAGCTCACTTGGCTTCTTCTTGTGCCGAGTTCACTAGATAACCACTACCTATCACTCAGCATCCTTTGGTGTCGAGAAAAAATTTAGGGTTGTGATTTATTTTTTACATGGTATCAGAGCTTTGAGGCTGCACATCCATACTGAATTAGGGAATTTTGTTTCCTAAGATATTTGACATGGTAAGAGATATGGGAAAGATATGGTAGCAACCTTTAATGGACAAAATTATAATACATGGCCAAAGAAGATGAAAACTATAATTGTTCCAAATGATTTGTGGGAATCTGTAATTAATGGGTTCAATGATGTGACAGTCCCAACTCAATATGTTGCCCTAAAAAACAACCAAAAGACTCATTTGGAAGAGTCAAGGGGAAAGGATGCTAAGGCATTGAGTTTGACTGAGGCAACAATGACAAAAACTATTTTTCTTAAGATTGCAATAGAAAATTATGCAAAGGAAGCATGGGACATCCTTGAGATGAACTTCAAGGGGATTGATAATGTCAGAGTGGTGAAGCTACAAATGATCATAAGAGATTTTGAGAACCTTCAGATGAGGGACAATAAACCTATTGTAGAGTTTAGCTCACAAATCTTTACTTTGAGAAACTAGCTCAAATCAAATGGAGAGGATTATGATGAGCATAGGACTGTAGAGAAGATACTGAGGAGTTTTCCTCAAAAATATGATAACTTTATGATGACCATAGAGGAAGCAAAAGACCTTACAACATTCACCATCGATGAGTTGATGGGAACTCTTTAAGCCCATGAGCACTAGATAAATAGATCAACAACTGCTTCCCAAGAGCAGTCTTTCAAGACTCAGGAGAATTCAAGAGGTAGGGGGAGAGGTAGAAATGGCTTTAGTAGAGGCTCAAGAATTAAAGGTCATGGAAGGAATGGTCAAAGGAATGCTGGTATAGAAATCTCAAGATGAGTAAACAAACAAGAGGGAGTAAGCACCTCTCAAAACAACTCTAGAGGAGGTAACAAAAATTACAACTCCAGTAAGAGCAATGTTGAATGCTACTACTATCATAAGTATCACTAGTACAAAAACAACAATATATGATTAAATAAACTACTAAAAATTGTAGATATATGACCAATTTTGATCATGTGACCACTGGTAGTTTATTTCCGTTCATTAATATAACAACCAAATTTATGACTAAACTATTTTAATCATTAATTTGGTCTTTGATTTGATCATTGATTTTCTTGTTGATTGTTATTAAATAATAGTTTATTTGGTGGTTTATTTGGTAATTTATTTGGTGATTTATTTAGTAATTTGTTTAGTAGTTTATTTGATAATTGATTGTTATTAAATAGTAGTTGATTTGGTAGTATATTTGGTATTTGATTTCGTGGTATATGTGGTAGTTGATTTCATGTTAATTTGGTAGTATATTTGATATTTATTTGGTAGTTTATTTGGTAATTGATTTGGTAGTTGATTTTGTAGTTGATTTGATAGTTTATATTGTAGTTTATTTGGTAGTTTATTTAATCATTAATCTAATCATATTAGGGCATGATGGAATTGAACCACCATCCTCCCACTTGTAAAACAGATGCTCTGCCATTGAGCTAGTGCCCTCTAAAATATAAAAGAGAAAAAAATTCAAATAAACAAGAGCAACAATTCAATTAATAAAAAAATGCCTATAAAACAACAAACTAAAATATCATAATTCTGCCTAAACACTAGTGGAGAAATCAATCAAAATAGTTGCTATTCAAATTATGCAAGATTCATGCCCATTTAAAAAATTAAAAGTTAAACATTAACAATTCTCTCTCCCACCATTATTTTTGTAGTGGATATCTATCGACATTTCTTTAGATAGATTTATTTAAGATATCTATACTAGTTTAAACATCAATCATTTATGTGTTGCCTTATCAAACCTACATTCATTCATTCAATCATGGGCAAGGAGAAATATATAATGAAAGAGAGAGAGGATAATCCAAGCAATCAATTTCTTGGAAACAATATCACTTGATAAATATATTTAATAACAAGTAGTTTTAGGAATATTCTTGTTTGGACTATATATTTCAGAGATACATATTTCAATTAGAGATTGTTTGTATGTAGACATTCCAATAGACCTACATGCATCTATATATCAATGATCTAACATGCATTTTATAATTATTTGACTTAACAATAATAGGAATATTTGTATAAAGACTTAGTATAAAAAGTGTGTATAAGATGTAATATATGTTTTAGTTTTATTTCTGCTATAATCAACAACACGCGAAGTAATCATAGTTGTAAGAACGGTGATGAGGCTACCTTCTCAGGACACCACCTCATGACTGTGACTGGGGAGCCCCCATTGGACCAAAGGGGGATAAAGAGGAATGTCTTTGGGATTAGGAAGTATAGGCTTTCAGGGCACGCTACTATGAAAGCTCATTGCCAACCTTACCATGGTTAATTGGGTATTGAATCATTAGACCATTAGAAATAGCGAGATGAAAGAGAATTTTGATATGACCTCACACTAGCTAAGCCACCTCATATGTATGGTATGGACCACATGAGGCCAAGGGGGGTTATAAATCCACCCTCGGGCCTAGGGTAGGAGGTTTTTGGGGCACAACATCAAGTCACCTTACCTTATCACTTATACCATTGGGTCACTCTCAAGGTAACTCCAACAATAAATTGAATTGATTTGTATCCCTCATATATAATATTTCTAATTTTAGGATATCTAACTAAGATAATATTTTATAGTTATGAAAAAATTTAATTAATAGCCTTGTGTACTATGATTTATAGGAAAATATGAGACTAATTAGGGAAGGGACATTACACGCAGCTTCCTTTGGCAGTGCTTACCAGAAGATATATAGTATATATATCAATCTATCCATTATTTTTTCATTCCTACCTCAAATTCTTCTATCCATACCAACATCTCTAGGGATAAGTTAAGGCATTCCCTTTGGTTGAGCACTTGATCATGTCTTTAAAGGATTCCATTCTTTTTCTGACTGAACTAATCTTGCTTTGCTTTGGGTTTCTGTCATGCTATCTGTAGCATATACTCCTACTCACAAATCCTACAATTGTGCATTTTAGTTCTTGCAAATAAGCAAGATTTATGGTTCACTTTAGCCATCACCATTCTCATAACACTACCATGGCTAACCCTAAGGAAAGTTATAGCAAGCCATACCAAATTTACCAAATTCTAGTTTGAATTGTAAAGCTTTTATGGTCAATGATTTTTCCCACTGCAAACCCAAAGATGAACCAGGAATAGATCCAAACCTACATCCATGCTCGCAATGATAGACCTAGTAACATGGTATAAATATATAAAACTATAGATGCAAGTATACTGGTGTCTCCTGGTGACTACAATCTTAAAATTTAGTACAAGTATAAGGTTTATGGTGTTTCAAATTCCCTAGTCTATTTCACTTATAGGATAAAGAATTTGGATACATAAAACAACAATTTTCTCCTTTTCTTTGTTTTTCTCTAACTATTGGAAAATTTCTTAGAGCTAAATAAAGAATTAAGAAAAACTTGAACACATTGTGTTTGGTAGAAGGAGAAAATAGTAACACTAATTATTGAGCAAAAGTAGAGTGAGATGACTCAAAACATAAGAAGTGATTAAACAATACATCAAAAATGCATGTAAAATAAAATAGAGATCATTAATACTAGTTTAATAAGAGAATAATTTATTTTCCATGGTTAATTTATAAGAAGAAGCTTTGAAACAGAAAGGACCTAAATTATATAATACACAACACTCAAAACACAAAAAAACATTGTAAAAAATGATTGTAAATATAAAATACAAATCATTAATACTAGTAATTTAAATGAATATAAGTATTTCATGTACCACTCTCGTAGCATTATCAAGATTTGACTATTGGAAAAATTCAAACCCTCATGGCTCTCGTGCACAATAATTTCTTGGTAGATAAACATTTTTTGTAATCCCAAATTGTTCAAGTGGAATTAAAAGATCTTATGGTCTATTTCTGTGCTCAATATTTCACATAAGGAGAGTGGTGGGAAGAGGTAACCTGTCTCTACATTCATAACTACACCTAAAGATTTTATAATTTTATCTGTCTTTGACAGATCACTAGCATTGGATGTCTTCTTATTGTGGCTATTGTGTATATCTATTCATGGTAGATACATTCTATCCATTCTACTGACTTGGGTCTTTTCTAACAAGGGAAATTACATATGTAACAACCTCTAATTTCATTCATGAAGAGAAATTGATATTTTGGCCTGGGAAGAATTTGATACCTCATCTCCAGCATATATGTTATTATCTTTTTAAAAAAATTCTATTTAGTAGAACTATGATAGGGCTCCAATTTGTTGTCACGGTTCTAAATGTGTTGGAATGCATAGTAGGGTGAAACTGTATACATAGTTTTTATTTCTAGTATGAGACCACTGAAAAATGAGGACCCTAGAAAGATGTATGGATAGTTATTGGCTTGAAATCTAGAGGACTTTAATCCTCTAGAGGTTGCTGATTACTATATCAATTACACATGTTGGGAAATTGGCTAAGGAAAATAGCCAATATATTGTTGAGAATGATCAATTAGAGAATTGTAAAGAGGTAAATTAAAGGATAGATTACAATATCCCATATGGTCATACTCAATAAGCATTGGATTGTGATAAGATATTGCATGAAATAACAACTAAAAATGCCTTTTTGGAGAGAGAGAAGGTCAATAACTTCCAGAAGAAACAAGAGAAGTTGAGTGTAGGGCTGAAGACTATCAAATTTAACATTGTTTCAGATTTTAAAAACAAGATACTTTGGGAGGCAATGTCATGGGTTGATAGATTTTCACTATTCATGGTGGAGTTTATTATGCACTCAAAGACCTTAGTAGATTACAAACTTGATACATTCAATTATTTTTGGCTAGTTGAGCACTCACTAAGTCCGAGTTTGCAAACTATGGACTACTCAAATCACCCCAAATACTTTTAACAAATTTTGTTGTAAAATTCATGTAGAACTAACTCAGTGGATAGAATATACAAATTGAAGCAAACTTGATCAAAGGGTCTAGCATGTTTTTGTAATATATGAGACAAGTTTGTTTTTATGATTAAACTTGTTAAAAATATTTTGGTATTGAGTTTTCTCATGGCTATATTCATCATGCATTGTTGTTACAATAGGATTGGTCATGATTGTGAATTCATTATGCATGATGAATAATATCTTCTTTGGTTTGAACCCAAAGCTAGGAGAAAGCCTATCTATGCCATAAAATTTATTTTTTTAAGAAAAAAAAGGTCTTAAATTGAGATCTCTAAAGAGAAAATGTGTGGTTTTATCATGAGAAAGAATATCATTACCCATCTTAGGTGAAGAAATATTTCATTAATGTTCAAGTAGGGAAACCATAGTTCACTTATGCACACCACATGAAGTCTTAATCATTATCATTATGTATCAAATATAAGAAAGCATGAAAGATACAAGCCAAAATTAAGGTACAAAAGTAACATACTTGGTGATGAGTGTAATCCATTTGAAATAGGAGGTGCATTTGTTGCCTACATCTTTTGCATAAGTTCAACCTGTTGTTGTGCCACCTCATTGAACTTCATGATTTGTTGCTTCACAAGTAATCTTGTATAGTATGCTTTGAAGAGGTAAACATTTTTCTCTTCCATCTTTTTCCACACTACAGAAAAGTAAAGATAAAAATTTAAGAAAATATAATTTATTAACAACTGGATAGGAAGTTCATTGTAATTCTTAAACATTTAGATGGAGCACCAAGAGATCTGGGCATAAAAAGAACCCTGAAGAATCAGCTGAGGAAGGTTCAAAAGAACTGCCCAATTTCTTCTCAAGTTCACCTTCTATGGGAGGGACTCTATTGCTGTCACTTTTAAGAGATGAAAAATCCTCATGCATAGAAGAATCACTCCCAAATGTTTCTTTATTATGACTGTCAATGTGACTATCTTCATTATCTTCCTCAAAATCCTCTAATCGCAGTACAGATGAAAACTTGATTTCCTCATCTTTCTCTGATTCATTTGCAAAGTGTGAAGACCTCTTTCATTTTACACAAATAGAAAAATTAGTAATTAAATCATGAACCCAATTATAGATGTAAGAAATTATGTTAATACTACAAATAAATAATATCAACATACATATTACAATATAGAAAATAGTTGAAAATTAAAAGATGATTGAAGAACATGTCATAAAATCTTACTTCTACTAGATGGAAATTTTGAGTAGCTTGATCCTTAATTTCTCATTCAACCAATTAAGCTCTACTTTTCAAATCTTACATCTATGGTTTCTTTTCAAAAAATTTAGTGTAAATCCCCTCATCAAATGTGCTTTCCACACCAAATAGATTCTTGTTTGTTTCAAGTTGATCTAAATTCCTTCACTCAAATAAATCATTAGATAATAGTAAAATAAAACCTTCAAGTGAATTTTTATTTCTTGCATTCTCCCTTCACTCAAACTTTTGTATAATAACTTCTTTCCTCAAAACATACACTACTCCACAACTAATGAGTTTATTTAGAATGCTTTTCCATTTTTGATCATTCTACCTATTGCATATCAAATGATTTTAAAATGAATCGACAATAGTGGCCTCAAAAGATGCACAAAATTGCTCCATGGAATCACATGAGATACTTATACAGAAAAAGGATAAAACAAATCTAAATCTAGATTAGATTAGAAAATCTAGTAGAGTGGAAGAATCCATGTGGTGCATAGTAGAGTGGAAGAATCCATGAGTGACCTAAGCACTCATAACTACAACATCCAACAACAATCCACTTTCAAATATCATTTGACAGATGTGCATACCCTATTATAAAGTTACCATTTTGGCACAAGCTGATAGAATACTGGAAAAAGTTGAGAAATCTGGAATTGCAACTTCTTAGAATATTGAAAGGCTTTTTCAACAAGCCCATTTTTTGAATATCCTACAATCATCACATTCTATATGACCACATTCTATTGAAATATTTTTGAAATAGATGAGATGCTTTGTTTATGTTTTGCCATTTTGAATACATGTCTTTTAGGGCATTTACATCTAGAATATCAAACAAACGTGCTATTTTGATTATGCTTTGATGGATGTATGTTCCCTGTTCTAAAGCTCCCATTTTGGAGTAGATTAGAAAGATGCTGGCAAAGTTTGTGAAAATTGGATTTACACCTACCAATTGCACCTGCTTGAAAACCTCCAAATTCTTTTCAAGAACCTTATTCTATGCATATTTTGCAATCATAGAATTCCATTAGACTACATCTCAAAGAGACATTTTGTCAAATAGTTCCCATGCCTATTGTATCCTTCGACATTTGGCATACATGTCTACCAAGGTACCTCTCACCACAACATCAAACTATAATCAGCTTTCAATTATTCTTTGATCAATATCCATGACCTATTCTAAAGCTTCCACTTTGGCACATGGTTGGAGGATTCTAGAAAAGCCTATGGAGTTTGGCTTTTCACCAGTAAGTTGCATTTCCTAAAAAACTCCAAGGCATTTTCAACAAATCCAATTAGAGTATGTCCCAACAAACCACATTTTGTCAAACCGCTAGTGCACCATGTTTATCTCTCCACATTTTGCATGTATATCTACAACAAAACTTGCAACTACAACATCTGATAAAAAGCACTTTCATTTACACTTTGATGGTTGGTGAGACCCTATTCTACAACCCCTATTTTGGCATAGGCTAGGAGTACACTAGAAAAGGTTAAATGATCTAGTTGAAGATGAATTATTCTTTGATGAATATCCATGCCCTATTCTAAAGATTCGACTTTGGCGCACACTGGGAGGATGCTAGAAAAGGCTATGGAGTCTAGCTTTTCACCAGCCAGTTGCATTGCCTAAAAATCTCCAAGGTATTTTCAACAAACCCAATTAGTGTCTATCATATAATCATGGGATCCCACCAAACCACATTTTGTCAAATAGCTAGCATGCCATGTTAATCCTTCCACATTTTGTATATATATCAAACTACATCATCTGATAAAAAACACTTTCATTTACACCCTGATAGATGTTAAGACCCTATTTCAAAACCCCTATTTTGGCATAGGCTATAAGTATTTTAGAAAAGGTTAAATGATTTGGTTGAACATCCATTCATTGCATTTGTTAAAATAGAGCAAGAGCTTCATAGAAAACTCATTTCTTTGGTAAACTTGTGCCAGTGAAAACCTTATGAGTTTCCACCAAACCCTCGCATTAGACGTAAACCATGTTTCTCTTCATACTATAGGCATGCACCAAGAAATCCACACCCATCCAAAAAGAAGAAATGCTACTCTTGGTGAGGAGATGAGGGCATGAGAATCTTCATTATCATCTATGAGTTTTTGGTTCACATCAAATCTCCTTGAACCAATTTCCCTATAGTAGCATTTTACATTTCCTGCCAGTAACAGATAAAACTATTGCATCACTTCTCTAAAAAAACAATTAGGTATCGACTAGAGAGATATAAAGCATGGCCTCACTTGCCATATTCCATTAAGCATGTAGAGAGGCTAAGATGGGAATGCAGAGTGCAAAGAGGAGGAGCTGAGGGAAGTAGATCTAGTTGCACTGGTAGCCTATAAGATTATTTTTTAAAAAATGTGCATGCATGTACAATGTTGTAAGTACCTCCAGGTTCAACCATCCCTCAGTGCATAATGTTATGAAATTGAGACGGGCACTGCAAATGAATGCCATTATAAAAGGAAATAACAAATGCCATTATAAAAGGAAATATTGTAGGATCAATGTTGTGAAAATCCTTTTAAATTTACCTTCATGTTGTTAGAGTACATGACAAAAATGAGCATACTTTTTAGGTAAGGCAACCCAAACATGTTGTTAGAGTTGATGAAAAAAATGAGCACACTTAGTAGGAAAGGTAATTTAAACTAGTACGTGTGCTATATATTTAATAATATAATGAAATACATAGATCTTGATATAAGATAAGGGTAAATTTTCACATGAATTATTATAATAATCTTTTATCATTCTCTTTCACTAATCACTTTTATTTTATTTATTAAATCTTATCAATCAATAATCATGTATACTTTTAATACATGCTCATCCTATAGACTAAATCAAACATGAAATTCAATCTACAATACTTTTCATACTATTTAAATTTTAAAAAGAATACTTATGTATATATCAATCTTCAAACAAACTTTAGACATTCTTCACATTTAGTTTTCAAAGATTATTTACTTATTTCTTTATGCTACACCAAATTTTAAAATAATACTGTAATTTGTTCATTCAAATGAACAACTGTATCTTTATACATCAATCCTAAAACTAAATAGCATGAATATGATTCAAAAATCCATATACGAATTTTTTTTGACTTTTATAATATAATAATTGAAGAAAAACCTTACAAATAAATAAATAAAGTGGTCCATTTTTTGTTTTATTTTCTTACATCTCTTAGGAAAAAGAGCACTTACAAATCAATAAAGAAAGAAAGAAAGAAAGAAATGTTATGTTAAATGTTTAAGTTGTAGAAATTATTAACAGATATTACTATCTATATGTTTGATACATAAATTTAATATTTGTTTCCATTTTAGATTAAAAGAACATTATGTATTTTCATATTTCAATTCATAGTTTATTCGTAAAACTTTTAGCTTAGTAATTTTTAGCCTCTTTCCAAAAATGAGCATATCTAATATAGGAAAATCTCACTCCCAACAGTGGTTCCAAAAGTAATATGTTAATCATTACAAAGAGAACACTCCAGTAAACATGATTGTAAATGTAGTTTGAGAAAAACATATTAGTGCATACATTTTTTTTAAATAGAACCCAAATCTACGTACATTATTTCACTACCTCAATATTAAATAATAAATTAAACTAATATTTCAAAAACTTCTCTATAATGATGCTCACCTTCCATGATCATCAAAAAAATTTCAATTATAAATTAATCAATAATTCCCATATTTATGATCTTGTAAAATTATCAAATATATACTAATAATATAAGATTACCATGTGATCTTGGAGGTTACAAATTCCCTTACAAAAATTCTTGATCAGTTGGTGTCTATCTGAGTTCATGTCATCAATCAATATCTATTTGAGTTTATTGTAAGTTGGTTTTTTTTTTAGTTCATTATTGAGTGCAATAGGAACTTCTTATGCTCCAAGCAACCTAGGTGGCCGAATGACCTAGTTGGGTAGGATTCTCATATAGGGGTTTAAGCTCAATGCATAATGATCAAGTCTAAAATTAAAATGAACATATAAATAATAGTTATTTATACTTGTAAATTACAAAAAATAAGTAGCCTTCATTAGAATGTATTAATATGATAAAAAAAATTCATTGATCATTCATTTAGTCATTTATTTTGGTGACTAATTATAGGTGAAAAACTATTTAGTCATTCAATTGATCATTTATTTAGTCACTTATCTTTGTCTAACCTTGTAATTTTACCTAGTAACCAAATTAGTCATTTATTTAGTTGCCTATACTTATAAATTGCAAAAAAATTTAGAGTTTGATCACTTTTAGTCATGTGATGAAAACTTTTAGTCACATGGTCATTTATTTGACATAATTCTACTAGTGTATGGGTATTATTCAAGTGAGTGCTAGACGAAGCAAGGTGATCAATCAAAGTAGAATGCTAATGTGGCTAATGTGAACATGGGAAAGGTAAACAATCCCACAACCTTTATCATGTGCAATATTGGTAAAGAAGGAAGCCCTAAGGTATGGTACCTAGATAGTGGTTGTAGCAACCACATGAGTGGTAATGAAAGTCTATTTTCTTTAATTGATAAGACTTTTAAGTCTGAAATTAGGATGGCAAAAATGGAACCATTCTCATAGTGGGCAAAGAATCTATCATGGTCTACACCAAGCAAGCTGAGAAGAAGGAGATACAAAATGTGTATTTTGCCCCCAATATGAAGCATAACTTGATGAGTGTTGGACAACTCATTCAAAATGGATACAAGGTACTAATGAAAAATGACAAGTGTGTCATTCATGAGAAGGTTGGGAGTAATAGATTACTTACAGTAGTTGAAATGACAAAGAACAAGATGTTCCCATTGAAGATAGAGATATGTTTCTCTTTTTAGGTTAGTGTTGCACCTCCCAAGCATGCATTTATAGAAGTAAATCAACAATCATCTCTTAGGTGCATAAGTGAAGACCCCTCCAAACTTTGGCATCTCAGTTATGGACATCTTGACTTTGTTGGACTAAATTTGTTGTCTAAGAAAAAGATGGTAGATGGTTTCCCTGTAAGGAAACTTGGCAATAAAGAATATGACTGTTTCCACATAACCCATAATAAATCTAAAATAAACACGAAATTAAAATCCACATGCAAGAGAATAGACAACATACCCACAAAATTGTGACACAAGATATACCCTGGGAAACCCTCATTGAGGGAAAAACCCAGCCTCCAAAAGCATCCATCACAATGTATTATTCAGCAAAAAATACCATTTCCATACAACCATGGAAGCCTTCATGGCCATAGCCACAACCGAGAAAACTATGTGAACAAGCATGAATCCACACATCCCATGCCATGCTTTCAACCTTCATAAATGCTCCCTTGGCTAACCTGTCAAGCCTTGTCCCGCTCGACTCTTGCCTTTTGTCTTCTCCTTGTCACTCTCTCTGTCTACAACAACTACCCTTGTGGTTGCTTATATAGTAGCAAGTCCCACAAAACCACCAAGTGGGATTACATAAACCATGTGCTACCTAACCCACTGACCCCACATTTAATATTGGGCATTTAATTCTTTTCCTCAATATTAAATAATTATATAAAATATTATCACAATGTTACAATACAACTCATCAAGAATATTCCATGGAAATCTTTACATGTTGCACGTCCATCTAGGTACAACATTTCATAATAAAATAAAATAATAAAATAACAATATTATGCAATGTGTGCAACACCCATTATCTCAACAATCTCCCACTTGTTGTATACATTGCATAGGGTCAATCTGTAGCCACATAAATGAACAAGGGAACAATCCCTCCCAGCACATCCACCATCATGGATCAAAATACACCAAGTGATCCATCTTGGTACCCGCAACAAAATCAAAGTATCCAGCATCTCGAACATGAATGATCTCACCTCCTATTATACCACTCCGACTGGACATACATAGAAGCCATCCAAAGAGAAAGCCACCCAACCTGTCGCATTAGAAGATCATAAAATCTTGTACCAACTAAAATTCCAAGCACAAAAAACCTGATCCAAAGGTAATCACATGTATCCGTAGTTGTCAAAATATCCATAGCTGAAATAGCACCCACACCAAGTGCCAAACACATCCAACTATCCATACCTCAAAGGTATAACAAGTGAATCTTGTATCACCGACATATCCAATCTAAAACCTGCAATCACAAGCCTCAAGAGCAATACCTACCACATATATACCAAGAAGCTCCCACTGCAAAAGATAATGTCAAATCTATAACCAATCCACTCACAACATCTCAAAGAAGTGAATCCATGTAGTATCAAGGACATCTACAATACATAAACTAATATCTTGCAAGACCAACTCTCATAACAAGTCTCCAATGCTCTCCCAAGTTCACCACAACCAACAGAGGAAAGAGATAAAGGAATAACCATGTCATCTCTCACATGACATGCATGAGCACAAACCAGTGATCACAATCTCTAACCAATTTCAAATCCAATGTAGGCAAAACTGAACATCCAGGAAGATAACCAAGACCAGAGAAACTATGCAAATCATAACCTGTATCATGTCCTTCTACACACACCTCTAGATGTAAACTGTGCAGGTATGATCTCCTCCATAAAACCCCAACAAGAAGCCTCAACAACACCAAAGCATACCATATAACTAATCATGGATGTAAGCCTCTCACAAGAAGATCAAACTCAATAAAACCATTCCTAATCCAAGGAATATGCCCAATAAAACCATCTCCCAAACTCAACCAGCATAAGAACATATTCACATAGAGATAACCAATGCTAAAACCATCTCTCAAATGAACCCTCCAGAACTAACTCATGTACCATAGCTCAAGATCCATATCTATGAAAGACAAGCATAAATATAATGCAACTGAGAGAAACAATGAGCTATACCTCTCAAGTAGCAAACCACTGAGTAGAACAAAAGTGGGGAATGAGAATGCTCATCAAGATACCCAAGTCTCCAACAAAGACTCATCTAAGAACAATCTCCTCTCAAGTCCATATCAGGTGACTGCCCCTCGGACTTCCTACTGAAACCATCAATCGTCCCAACAAACACTTCTCTAATCCAAGAGAAATCAGCATCACCACCATCTCTAAGTATCCATGAGCACCTATAACCAATCAATCCATGCCAACTCCAAATGCAACATAGCAATATCATGAAGTATCTAGCTTACGATTAGTGTACTCAATACCAAGAAACTAAACCAAGATTAATGTCAAAAGTTCCAACCATGGCCTCAGGAACATAAACATGACAACATGATCTTACCATCTCGACTAAAGAGATAACATGCTCCATATGAACATATTATAACATGTCACAACTCTAAATGCTTATCAAGAGTATACCATGACATAGTAATGAAACCATCCTCATACCAAGGATAACATGCCAAATAAAAGCATAAACCACACCTTTGCCAAGAACCCTGTGAGTCCTCAAGATGAAACCATCTCCACACACCATGAAGAAAACCATCTCCACACACCATGAAGAAAATCATGTCCACATACCAAGAAGAACCATCTCCATACACCATGAAGATAACCAAGAACTCCATCAGTCCTCAAGATCTAACCATCTTCAAACACCATGAAGATAACAAGTGCACCATGCAAATGTCAAAGACGCTTTTGTAGCAACAAGATCTAAGACAAACCTCCAACATCTGTAAACACTCAATAAATATATCAATGCCAACAACTCTCACTCAACTGTGGTACCAAGTCACCTATGGCATCATAAAATCCATCTCCTATATGAAGATCCAAACTATACCAGGAACTAATCCTGCACTGTCACCCCATCACTATCACAAGCTCCCACTAAACTGCGTATCCAAGCTATCCATGACATAATGATGAAAGAAAAACCATCCTCTAACCATGAGAATCAACCAAGGCATCAAACTATCAAAGAGCTCAAAGTGCACATCATGAGCTCCTCAAAAGAAACCAAATAACCATGATCCTCAACCAAGAAGATATACCACGATAACTGAATCCAAGCTAATAAACATCAAGGATGTACCTATATAACCAATCATGTCATGCCAAAATATATGACACCATGATCACATCCATGAACTGAGCATTTGGCTCTCAAAGTGTCCAACCTGTCAGCATAAATGGTCAACCACAATCCTCCACCATGACTGTACCTAGTAACAACATCTCATCCCTTCTACATGAAGATAAAATCATAAAATCATGTGACTTAGGGCATATACAACCCAAATCCAAGACACCAATCTGAATATGCATCAATAATGAAAGATCAATGGGCAAAGACAACCCATAACCAAGCCATAAATGCAACCTGTAAGTACAGACCGCTTACAACACTGCACAACTTGTAGACTCAACAAGTCATCATACATATCCAAACCAAACACTGATAACCATATCATCATGAGACCAATCTGAAATATGAACTGAGTATACAATGACATCAAATCTTAAATCTCCAATACTATAAACTCACAATGTTACCATAGTCAAAATATACCTATAAACTGTTCAGATCAATATATCATCAAATTTATCACACCAAACCTGCACCAAATCTTAACCAATGTGTAGAGCTCTCCAAGAGCTTTCCGTTGACTACTCGAAGTTCAAAATCTGACTCCGTATGCCCAAGTTATGCCCCAATTCGTGCTCAAAATAAATAACATCTAACTTTAGGGCTCTTAAAACCTAACAAAATCTCAAAATTACAAAACCAAACCTATGTCATGTTGTAGTGCTCTAAATTAGCTTTTCAACACCTATAAGAACTCTGAAATTTGATATTCTGAGAGAAAGTTATGACCGTTTTACTAAGACAGTCTTTTTACCATTTTCAGTACGATTTTTCATTTTTAATTTTTTTTTAGTGACGAAAATTTTGACGGGATTAAATTTGATGGCCATCATGGGCTAAAACAAAAAAATTCTTTCATTTCCTCTTAACATGGCCAAACTAGAGCATATTATAAATCAAAATTTATCAAAATGTCGACCCGGATCCAATGGTGAGGTCTTTTTTTACCCAAGAGATCATTTATGCAAGCTACCTCCCAAAACCCTCATTTAAATGAAACATCCGAAAAATCCTTTTCTCCAACAATTTCACATGCCCAAATCTTTTAACATCCCATCATAATAGCAAATCCAAAACTCTCAAATCTGCAATAAATCATTCATATATCTTGCCCCTTTCTTTTATCCTCTCATGCATTCCCATGGATTCAATCTAGGGTTACAATAATAAAACCATAGCTCTGATACCACTTGTAAGAAAACTTGGCAATAAAGAATATAACCATTTCCACATAACCCATAATAAATTTAAAATAAACACAAAATTAAAATCCACATGCAAGAGAATAGACAACATACCCACAAAATTGTGACACAAGATATACCCTGGGAAACCCTCATTGAGGGAAAAACCCAGCCTCCAAAAGCATCCATCACCATGTATTATTCAGCAAAAAATACCATTGTCATACAACCATGGAAGCCTTCATGGCCATAGCCACAACCGAGCAAACTATGTGAACAAGCATGAATCCACACATCCCATGCCATGCTTTCAACCTTCACAAATGCTCCCTTGGCTAACCTGTCAAGCCTTGTCCCGCTCGACTCTTGCCTTTTGTCTTCTCCTTGTCACTCTCTCTGTCTACAACAACTACCCTTGTGGCTGCTTATATAGTAGCAAGTCCCACAAAACCACCAAGTGGTATTACATAAACCATGTGCTAAAACCATGTGCTACCTAACCCACTGACCCCACATTTAATATTGGGCATTTAATTCTTTTCCCCAATATTAAATATTTACATAAAATATTATCACAATGTTACAATGCAACTCATCAAGAATATTCCATGGAAATCTTTACATGTTGCACGTCCATCTAGGTACAACATTACATAATAAAATAAAATAATAAAATAACAATATTATGCAATGTGTGCAACACCCATTATCTCAACATTCCCAAGAATTGTAGATTTATATGATAAGTGTGGTGCTTGCATATTAGGTAAGCAACATAGGGTTCCCTTTAATTTTGGAAATTCTAGAAGAGCTAGAGTACCATTAGAATTGGTGCACTTTGATTTGGTAGGCCCTATGAAAACTACTTCTATTGTGAGAAGTACTTATTTTATGACATCCATAGATGATTTTAGTCATAGGACATGGGTCTATTTTTTGAAGAACATATCTAAAGTATTTGGTAAATTTGTTGAACTCAAAGCCCTTGCTGAAAAAGAATGTGGAAACTATGTAAAGGTCCTTAGATCAAATAGAGGAGAGGAATATACCTCCAATATATTTGTAAATATGTGCAAGTAGAATGGCATCAAGAAAGAGTTGACAACAACTATACTCCACAGCAAAATGGAGTGGTTGAAAGGAAAAATAGGACCATTGTTGCAATGGAAAAAAGCATGATGAAAATAAAAGGACTCCCAACTGAATATTAGGGAGAAGCTATAGCCACAATAGTATATTTGATTAGACAAGATTCCTCTTGAGGTTTGGTCAAGGAATAGATGGATAATTGAACACTTAATGTGTTTGGATATGTAGCATATGCACATGTGCCGAAAGAACAAAGGCAAAAGTTGGATGACAAAGATGTGGAGTGCATCTTCATAGGGTATAGGTCAAAATAAAAAGCTTATAGATTGTATGATCTAATTGACAAGAAGATCATCATTTCAAGAGATGTGGAGATTCCTAAAAGTCTGTCATGGGATGGCTCGGTAGATGAATTCTCAAGCACTTCAAGTAAAGTACCAACCATTGAAGAGGAAGAAGATGACATTGGTGATTAGCAAGAAGATGGAGCAACAAACATAGATTCTAGACAACAGTAAAAAGGCAAGTAACCTTTAATATGACAAGAAATATCTCCAAGCACATCAAGATAACCCTGAGCTAGTATGCAAAATAGTAGCAACAACAATATTGAGAATTCAGATACCACTCTCACCTCCCTATTGCCAAGAAAGACCAAAAGTCTAAGGAGGATATACTAAGAAAAAAGGTATGATGAAGATTATGATAAGACTGTAAATTTTGCATTATTTTCTCATAGTGATTCAATTTATTTTTAGAAAGTTGTGAATGAAGAGAAATGGTGTAATTCCATGGATGAGGAGATAGATGCTATTGAAAGAAATGAGACATGGGAATTAACTACTTTTCCTCCCAAGAAGCAAGTAATTGGAGTGAAGTGGGTATACAAGACTAATTGCAATGCTAAAGAAAAAATAAATAGGCATAAGGCACATTTAGTGGTCAATGGGGTACAAGTAGTAGTATGGAAGAGATTATGATGAAACATATACCCTCGTTGCAAGAATGGAAACTGTGTGTGCTTTCATAGTAATTGCAACCTAGGACAAGTGGAAGGTATATCAAATGGATGTGAAGTCTGCCTTCTTGAATGATGTATTGAAAGCAGAAGTTTATGTGGATTAGCCACCTAGTTATGAAGTTGCAAGTGAAGAACACAAAGTGTGTAGATTGAAAAGAGCTCTACATGGGCTCAAGCAAGCTCCAAGGGCATGGTATAGTAGGATTGACTCATATTTGATGAGTAATGGCTTTAGAAAAAGTGATGGTGACCCCACATTTTACATCAAGGCAAAAAATGGTAATGTGTTGATTGTTGTCTTATATGTAGATGACTTAATCTTGACTAGAAATGATAATTTCCTAATTGGAGAGTTCAAAGAGGCCATGAAAAATAAATTTGAAATAATAGACATGGGTCTCTTGAAGAACTTTCTAGGCATAGAAGTAAAACAAATGCATAATGGTATTTTTATCTCTCAAGAAAAATATGCAAAGCAGATCTTGGAGAGATTCAAAATGTAGAATAGTAAGACAACCTCAACACCAATAGCAATAGGTCTAAAGTTGAGCAAGGAAGATTGTAACAAAAGTGTGAATCCAACACTATATAAGAGTATGGTTGAAAGTTTGATGTATTTGACTACACCTCAACCAAACATAATTCATGTATTAAGTTTGATTTTTAAACTTATGGAAATGCCAAAAGATTTCCATTGGTAAGCAAGAAAGAGGATCTTAAGGTATGTGAATGGTAGCAAGGGATTTGAGATTTTGTATACCACAGTAAATGATTTCAAGTTGGTGGGTAATATAGATAATGATTGGGCTAGAAGTTTAGATCATAAGAAGAGAACTTCTGGATACATGTTCCATATTGAATTGAGTGAAATTTCATGGGCATCCAAGAAGCAACTTATTGTTGCACAATCTATAGCAGAGGTTAAATACATAGCAGAAAATTTAGCAACATGTCAAGCTATTTGGTTAAGGAGGATTTTGATAGATTTGAATGAAAGGCAAGAGGATGGAGTCACAATTTACTTTGATAACATCTCCTCAATTTCATTTTTTAAGAATTCAATCTTCCATGGGAGAAGAAATCATATAGAGATCAGATATCACTTCATCAGAGAGTTCAAAGAGAATGGGGATATCAAAATAAAATTTTATAAGTCTAAGAAATAGCTAATAGACATATCTACTAAGCCTTTAGGCATTGAGACTTTTGTACACCTAAGAGAGTGTCTTAGTCTAGTTGATTTGGATAAGGAGTGATCCTTGTTTGGTTTAGCTTGGGACAAAGGGGAAGTGTTTAAATATTGAATGGAGTAGGTTTACCCATAGAACCAAATACTCACGTACCACCCTGACAACCTGCAATAGTCAGACATTGATTGTGTTAGGTGTGTTCAAATTTGAAAAGAAGGGGAAAACATTTTGAAGGGAAACAAAAGGAATGCATCAGATTCATTTCTTTTTGATAGGTTATAGAAGAGATCAGTTTGAAGAGTTGCAGAGCAGAGAAGAGCAATGAAGGAAGTTGATCAACAGATCAAGTCAGAGTTTAGAAGACAGTAGAAGTTTCAGTTTTGTGTTTGTAGTTGTACATGTTGGATCCCTTTGTGGTTATTCTATAAGTTTTATTGATCCAGCCTATGAATTAGTGATTACTCTAGGCATTTTTGTATGTAGCCATTAGATCTATAAGTTTGAAGTTTAAATTTTAAAGTTTTACTAGTTTGAGGATTTTAGAATTTTCTGGTTGAAACTGAATACTCCCATATTTTGTAATAGTTTTATCATATTTGAACAGAAAGCAAGAAAACAAGAAACCATACCTATGTTGTTCCCTTCTTCTATTCATTATTGCATAGTATTTTTGCATTTGAGAAGTTCATAGTTGATAGCTTCATCCTTAGGCTCTCTACATTTTAATGGTGGAAAATTTTAAGTTTTAAGTCTAGTCTACAACCCACTCGGTTTGGTCTCAACCAAGTTACCTCTCTATTGTTCTTACTGAGTTCATTCAGTACCCTTTGTTGACCAAGTTTTCCTAGCAACCATTCTACCAAGCTACACCTTGCAATGGTGACCAAGCTCACTTGACATACACTGCACCGAGTTTCCCTTGCATGTTGAGCTCAGTCGGCTTGTTCTTGTGGCAAGTTCACTTGGCACCCACTGCCTATCACTCAACATCCTTTGGTGCCAAGCAAAACTATCACTCGGCACCTTCTTGTTCCAAGCAAAATTTTAGGGTTGTGATTTATTTTTTAAAAACACTTCCTCAGAGTTGGAACTTAGAGGTCAAAGTTTTCTAATTAGCCAAGGTAAACGATGTTAATCCTTTAAATATTTATAATTTTATATATCTTCTGAAGTTGAATTGTCAGAAGAAAAAAATGCAGTGAGAAGAAATATAATGAAATGATGGTAAATTGTGCAGAGAATCCCTACAAGTGAATTATTTCCACGGATTGAGTTTCATGACTATGATACCTTGACATGAAATCTTCTTCTGTCATAGATTATTTTGTACTGCTCTCTAAATGGAAATTGCTAGCTGAGACTTGCTCATTTAAAGAAAGGCAGTGTGTATAATAGTTTTCTATTATATGTTTTTCTTTTCAACATAGAGGATTTAAACTTGGCCATACTTTATGGAGAATTCCGTACAAACAAAAATATGCTGGGAAGAAATGAGAAGAATAAAACTCAGTGGAACTATCCTAATTAAAAAACAGTACAAAATTATGATTGTATTTTAACTATTGTCTGTGTTGTGTTAAATTTTTGATGAAATATTATGTTCTTTATTAATGCAGGTCTAGAATATTTTGCGGGAAAAAAGTACAAAATTATGATTATATTTTAACTATTGTCTGTGATGTGTTAAATTTTTGATGAAATATTATGTTCTTTATTAGTGCAGGTCTAGAATCTTTTGCGGAAGAGTGTGGCAAGCATTGGAGAAGTTTCTACAAATTAGTTAGCATTGAGCGTAGCTTTAGGCGGGAAGATGAGAAATCCGATCTACTAATATTAATTTTTCTTCAAAAATAGTCATCAATAATATAAGCTCTTTTTAAAGAAGCAACTGTGAAAAATTTATAGCCACTAGGTAGGCCTTAGCATAAAAGCATCTGAGCAAAAATAATGCGAGACCAAACAAATCCCATACATTTCCCCTAATTGGAAATCTAACCCCAAAATCAATGGTTTACCTATGCTATTACATATCATTTTAGGGCTTTAATCTGCCCTCCAACAATTAAAGTTCAAAGGATAAGAGCATGTTTTGATTCTGATTTTGAGTTCACACTCTCGAAAAATTCCTGGATCAACAAATCAAAGAAATATAAACAAGAAAACAATTACCATGTCTTTGAAGCAGCGGTTTCAGCATCTACAACTACTGCACTCTTCTATTTATGGCTTTAACTTACATGGAAATTGTTTTCTTGTTTATATTTTTCCATACTGTCCATGGCTACATCATCCGGGTTACTTAAATTTGCTGGTGATTGTACTAGATACTTTAAGGTTGTTTCTTATTTCTTTAAATTTGGAGCATATGGCAGAAGACCATCCCAGTAACCTGCTAAGGAATGGCATACATACACATACCTGCAAAAATGGAAAAAAATATGTTGCAAGTTTTCAGTAATTTATAGAAAGTGCTTTTCTATACCAGACGCTTTGAATATAAAGGAATTCAGATTATCATCATTTACTTAAGGTCGTAGGTTTCTTTGAGAGGCTTAACAATATCATGCAAACCATCAGCCAATTCTTCAGAATATTCTTGAGCATGTTTCCAGAACTTTTTATTTTCCTTGATATCAGCTAGCCTCGTTGCAAACCTGGGAGTGCCAAAAAGGTAGTCAAACATTGAAAAGATTTGTTTTATCCAAGGTTGCACCGGGATGTGGTATTTGGGGTACTTAGGGTATGGGTACAGCTATTTTTCATAATAGGGGATGGGGTACTTGGATATGTCAAATTTTATTTTTAATTATATTTTTATATTTATAGAAAATCTGAAATGGCTTTTCAAAAAAAGAACAGTGATAAGTGTGCAAATGTACTGTAGTGTTTTTAGTTTCAGATTTTCTATATGTTTATAATAAAAATTTATGATAAATGTTTATATGCAGAACAAGAACAGGGATAAAGTTTGCAAATGTAATGTATTGTTTTCAGTTTCAGATTTGCTATATGTTTGTAATAATAATAATATATAATAAATGTTTACATGCATGATAGAGAAGGAAGACATTAAACATGAACAAGAAGGTCGTAAATCATATAACAATGACATATTGCAAATCATAAACTTCTGGCTTGATTAGTGATTGAGCTTATTGTTAATCAATATTGTATCAAAGTTTCAAACTAATTAGGTATTGAATTAAACTTTATAAACAACAAGTCGATACTCAAACAAAAAACTTTTTAAAAAAATAAAAAATCATAATCAAAGTCGTTAGCTATGATGCTCTCCATTGAGTGGGATACATATACTTGGTACTTGGGTATGTGGGTACAAGTACGAGGGGTGTGGGTGCAAGTACCGATGAAAACTTATAATCTTTTCTAGCAGTTACTTCTATGGTGGATTTGAAATATTATTTTTAATGCCTACCTCATCTTCTTCTAGATGCACTGAGATTGAAGAGTTTAAATGAAAAAAATTAAAAAGAATTTTGTAATGCCTTAGATTAGTATTTTTTTAATGTGTGTGTGTGTGTGTGTGGTTCGAGTACAATCTAGTTTTATCTATATTTTTATGTTTTTGGTTAGTTTCATTTCATCGTCTATATCTCATTTGTCTCTTACCATCAATGATTTCAAAACTGAAGGTTTGAAAGATATTGGGTGAAGCTTTTTGTTTGGAAAGATCTCAAGATAAGAAGGGGTTTTCACAGTCAACCATGGCCACAAGCACAAGTTTAACATATCCACAGATCCCATAGTTCAATCAAAAAATTATGACCATTGGGAAATGAAAATGATGGAATTATGTCCTTCTCGAGATTCATGGGATCTTGTTTAAAATGGATAACCAAAACTAACAAATGCAACAACATATAATTCATTTCCTCAAGTCAATAAATATTTATTGAAGGATAATAGGAAGAAATATTCAAAAGTCCTGTTTTTTTATGTTTCATGGGGTTCATGAAAGTATATATCCAAGGATAGTTGTAGCAAAAATGTCCAAGAAAGTATGGGGTATTCTACAAATGGTCTACCAAGGAATAACAAAAGTAAGAAGGGGTTTTGAGTCTATTTATAGGAAATAATTAGTTACAATAGATTCATTCTTCACTCATATCCTTGGAATAGTAAACCAAATTAGATCCCATGATGAGACACTTGAAGAAGAGAGTGTAGTGGCCATAGAAGAGTCTAAAGATCTCTCACAAATATCAGTTAATGTGATAATGTCTCTCTCATTTCTCATGAGCATAGACCAAATAGATTAGCACATACAAGCTTGGAGCATGCCTTCAAGACACAAGTTTCATTCAAACATGATAGAGGTAGGAGAAGAACAAATTTTAGAGGTAGACGAAGGGACTCATATAGAGGTACAAGAAGCAGCCCTTCAAGATCAAGTGGAATAGGTAGCAACCATAACCCAACAAAAGTTGCATTTCAAAATTAGTCTCAAGGACAAAGGTATGATCAATCATCAATCCAATGTCATTATTACAATAAATATGGGTATTATTTAAGTGAATGTGGAATAAAGAAATATGATTATAAATGAAAAAAGAAAAAGGGAAAAGTGTAAAATTTATCAAAGAAAAAAAAACTCAAGAGTGCATATTCTTAGCCTGTAATATTACACAAGAAGGTAAACAGATGTATGATTTTAAGATTTAGGGTGCAGCAATAATGTGAAAGGGAATTTATAAATTTTTTCTAGTTTGGATGAAAGTGTAAGATCTTATCTAACTTTGGGCAATGAAAAAAAGTAGAAGTCAAAGGAAAAGGGAATATCAACAATCTAACCAAGAAGGGGAAGAAGAAACATGTATCTAATATCTATTTTATTCCTATATTAAAACATAATTTAATGTGCATTGGGAAACTTGTTGAAAAAGGTTATATAGTATTTTTATAAAATAGGTTGTGTACAATCTTATGAAAATTTCCAAACAATCAACTCATTGCTAAAGTTCAAATGACAAATAATGGAATATTTCCTTTAAACTTAAGCTTGATTTTAATGTGAAAAATGCTCCAACAGAACCTACAATGATCACACAAGATGCAAAAAAAATGGTATAGTCACACAAACAATATTTCAAGAAGAAATAAAAGACAAAGATTGTCTTTGGCATCTAAGATTTGGACATTTAAACTTTGCAGCGCTAAATTTTTGACACAAGAAAAGTATGGTCAAAGGATTGACCTTCATAGAGAAAATAGAAAGGTTGTGTTAAGGTTGCATCTTAGGAAAGAAACATAGAGAATCATTTCTAGTATGCATGTCAAGGAGAGTGAAGAAACCTTTAGAGATCATTCATTCATATTTGTGTAGACCAATGCAAACACCCTCCATTGGTGGAAACAAGTACTTCTTGACATTCATTGATGATTACTCAAGGAAAAAAAGGGTTTACTTTCTACAACATAAGGATGAAATGTTTGATTACTTTTTTCAAATCAAGGCTCTTATTGAAAAGAAAAATTATCATTAGATCAAAACATTGGAATGTGTAGAGGTGGTTGGTGTAGGGCACCTCACTAATTATTATTTTTTGGAGTTGTTAGAGGTTAGCTGAGAGAGAGAGAGAGAGAGAGAGAGAGTGTGTGTGTGTGTGTTTGTGTGTGTAATAAGCTCTAATATCCCTTGGAATGCAACTAGTCCAAATGTAAGAGCCCAATTGCTCACTAGGTCCTCGATTGGTTAAAAGTTTCTCACTAACCCAAAAGTTGTTCAATAAGTAAAAAGTGATTAGGGATACAAAAATAAGGTGTTTTATTTCCTAAATAAATCCTAGGTATCTTATCTAGGGTCCTAGAAGGGTCCTAGTTGGACCCATTTGATCAAAAGTTGTCAAGTGCAAAAATTGCTCACAAGTTGCAAAGTTACTCAAAAATTGCTTGAGCAACTTTTACAATTTTTACAAAAAGTTACAATTAGTGGTTTGGGAAGTTATAACTACCCATTCTTTGGTATTTAAGCATGAGGATCATAATTTGTAAGTTTAGAAGGTTTTCCATTTAGATTATGCACATGTGGACTAGCTACATAGACAATTTTCTTGAGTTTTTCATTGTTTAATGTTCAAGTAAAAATGTGTACAAATTGGAACAAGAGATTGAGCTTATGATTCTTATAGAATATATTTTCCTTTCTCTTTATCACATTAAAACTTGGATTTAAGTTTCTATGTTAGCAAGTTGTAGTATTTTCTTGCTGACCAGTCTGAGAACTTCCTTCACAGGGTTGTTTCTACAAATATGGCTCTAACCTAATCATCCATGGTAGAAAATGGGTGAAACCTTGTGAAATGATAGGTTAGAAATTATACATATTGGTTTTTCTTTTCTATTTTACTCTTACCTTGCCATGGTTTGATGCCCTAAGCTAACTATTGGGAGTAAGTGAGCAATTTGAAGAAGTTGTTGCAGAGCATGCCCACAATCAAGTTGGGTCAAACCAATGGAGTACCTAGAAGCCCTATCATGTTATGAAGGAACAAGCGGTTTGGAAGGTTGATTTTAGGTTTGAAGATATCTAGAATATTTTTAGTGTTGGTTGGTCTAGAGACCTAAAAGAAAGGCTAGAAACAAGGGTTTAAGCGTGAATAGGATTGTGGGTGTTTGGTAGCTCTAAAAGTTTAGAATCTTGGAGTGCTAGGTGATATACTTCATATTCCTAAGGTTTTTCATGGGGTTATTTTTGGAAAAATGTGGAGTATTGGTACAAAATAATGTCCCTAGACCTAGAAGCAAATGTGCCTAATTATCCTTATTTGGGAGAAGTGAGTTCTTTTTGGTTATTGTTCTGACTAGAATTATCGAGAATAAGGTTAGGAAGGTCATGGGGGGTACCTAAAAAATTAGTATACTTCAACATAGTGGAAGTAAAAGATCCTAAGCAAGGGTTACGATTCTCATGGAATGAAGGGTTAGCAAGAATAGTGCCTTTAAAGAGAGATTAAGTCTACACCAAACCAACTACACCTAGGAGGAAAGTTGGGGGAAGAGTCTTGGAGGCTTGGATTGGTGGAAAGATCAAGAAATAAGAATCATTGGATGATTGAATATTATAACCTAATTAGAAGTGGTTAATTGTTAGAACCCTAGACCCTCTGCATCAGAGAGGCATTAGAGCCAACTTTTAGTTTGGTGTATGTCAAACATTGAAGAAAGTCAAGAGTTAGACATTATGCCACCCAAGGAAATGAGCAAGGGATCCATAGTGGATTTGGTCAAGGATCTATTTGTAAAAGCCAATCAGGCTGATTCAAAAATTAAGAAGAAGATCAAAGAATGGGGTGATGAGGATGATGACAGTCAACTAGGGGAGTCATCTAAAAAGGGTAAGGATCCTAAGGTGGATCAGGATAGAAAAGTATTTTTGGATGCCTTTAAGTCTCTTAAGAAAGACAGTGTGGAACATATTCCTTATGAAATTGGTAGCTTGAATGGAGACCAAATTTTTGATTGGTTGGAGGCCATAGACAATTAGTTTTATTACAAAGATGTTGAAGAAGAGAAGAGGATTAGCTATACCAAGGCTAGATTCTAGGGATCAGCACTAGTATGGTGGAACATGATGCAAGATGATAGAGTAGTAGCAGGGAAGAAGAAGATAGTGTCTTGGGATAGGATAAAGATTAGGTTGAGGGGGCAATTCATACCCATAGACTATGAGACTTAGATATATTAGAGCTCACAAAACCTAAAGTAGAGGGACCCCAGAGTGAGTGCTAAAACTAAAGAAGATAATAAGTTAAGCCTCAAAGCAAGGAGACAAGAAGAAGTAGAAGTTGAAAGAGTGGTAAGATACCTCAATGGATTCAAGAAAGGGATTCAAGATGAAATCGGCATGATGGATGCTAACAAAATGCATAAATGTTTTCAGTTAGCTTTAAGGGTAGAAGAGAAGGCAAGGAGAAGGCATGATTCACAACAAAGAGATAGAGGTAATAGAGGTTGTAGAGGTAGGAGAAACTTTAGATGAGGACCAGGACCAAGTAGGCTAGAATAGACTCAAACCAATGGCAGCTATGGGGGTAACCATAACAAGAACACGTTTTAAAGAGGTGGATATCGAGGAAGGGGACCACCTAGAGGTAGGTTCCAGTCCCAAGTCAAAGGAAGTACTATTTGTATTAGAAAATTTAATTACTATAGCCAAGTGGGCCACACTATGGGAAGATGTCCTAAGAAGGCTTCCTCCTCATCCATGGAGAAAGGAGAAGATGATTGGTACAAGAAGATGACACCCAAAATTTCACATCACCTTTTTCCAAAGCAAGACTAGTATTAAATATTGAGAATTTGATGTTTAGGAGGACTTTGTTGAATGTTCCTAATGTGGTAGATGCACCTCAATGGAAAAGTTTGTTTAAGAACACTTGCAAGTCACATAGAAATATTTGCAGAGTGACAGTGAACTCTAGCTCCACTGAGAACATGGTATCAATATATATGGTAGACATGTTGAACCTCAAGAGGATACCTCACACTAGTCCTTACAAGGTGTCATGGTTGAATAAAGGCAAAAAAATATTGGTGGACAAAAAAACATTTGTGGAATTTGAGATAGAAGAATACAAGGACAAGGTGTTATGTGACATAATGCCTATGGATGCTTGTCATCTTTTGTTAGGGCATCCATGAAAATATGATGCAAAGGCTATACATGATGGGGAACATAATAGCTATTTGATAACCAAGCAAGGTAATAAATTTTGGATGGACCCTTTGAATGAGCATAAAGAGGAGAAACATGTGGGGGCAAGTGTGATATTTTTGAGTGGGAAGGAGATCCTAAAGGCTATGATGAAAAAGAAAATAGTATGTTGTGCAGTAGTGGTAAGGCCTAGAGAAGATACTAAAGAGAAAGTCTAAGTACTTTAAGAGGTGCAACCATTGTTGGAAAGGTACCATGACATAGTAAACAATGGAACGCGTAATGCATTTCCACCCATGAGAATGGTAAGTCATCAAATAGATCTGATAATAGGGGAAAATCTACCTAACAAGGTAACCTACAAGATGACACCAAGTTAGAATGTTGAAATTGCAAAGAAAATACATGATTTGTTTGAAAAAAGCCTAATGAGAAAGAGCTTGAACCTTTTTGTTGTACCAACTATTATTGCACCTAAGAAGGATGGAAAGTGGAGGATGTGTACTTACTCTAGGGAAATCAGCAAGATCACCATCATAAATAGACTCCCTATGCCAAGAATTGAGGATTTGCTAGATAATTTGAGAAGCTCATGCTACTTCTAGAAGGTGGATTTGAAATCATTGTATCACCAAATAAGAGTTAGGCCTAGTGGTGAATGAAAGACAACTCTCAAGACAAATGAAGGTTTAATGAGTGGATGGTAATGCCCTTTTCTTTAACAAATACCCAAAGTACCTTCGTAAGAATAATGAACAAGATGCTAGCAAATTTCATAGGTAAGTTTTTAATTGTGTATTTGGATGACATTTTGATCTTTGGTAGGTCCAAAGAGGAGCATATAAAGCACTTGGATGTGGTTTTGATAAGGCTACATGAGGAGATGTTGATGATCAATCACAAAAATTGCAAGTTTCTAAAAATTGAATTAGTATACCTTGGGTTGTTGTTTCCAATGTGTTTTCTAAAATAGATCTTAATAAGCTCAAGTTCATACTGGAGTGGCAACAACCTAAATGCGTAGGAGATGTTAGGATTTTTAATGGCTTGGCATCTTACTATAGGAAATTTTTTAGAGGATTCAGTCATGTATGTGCACCTATCCTCAACACCATTAAGGGGGGTATCAAATTTTAATTCAAATGGAAAGAGACAATCGATTAAGGGTTTCAAATTTTGAGAAAAAGGATTGCTGCCCTACCTACACTAAGGTTTCGAGACTTCAATCAACTCTTTGTTGTAGAGTGTGATGCTAGTAAGCTACCTATTGGAGCATTGCTAACCCAAGAAGGAAACCCTATGGCATTTCTCTCTCTAAAGTTAAATGAGGCAAAATAGAGGTACTCTAATTATGACCTTAAATTATATGCAATGGTCCAAGCCTTGAAGAAATGGATACACTACCTCCTTCCAACAAAATTCTTGGTTTATATAGACAACCATTCCCTTAGCTTCTTGAATGGGCAAGGGAAACTAAATAAAAGACACCTCAAGTGGGTAAAATATTTGCAAGCATTCACATTTTTTATCAACCACACAAAAGGTGTGAGCCACAAGGTTGTAGATGCTCTTAGTAGAAGAGTCCTAGCCATTCAAGAGATCCAATTATAGAGTTTGGGAATGGAGGGTCTAAGAATCCTCTAAAAGGAGTATAAGGACTTCAAAGAAGCCTATGAGGTATGTGAAAAATTCAAGCAAGGTTTTAAAGTAGATTTTGATGATTACATGTTGCAGGAAGGTTTTGTATTCAAAAGAAACCTATTACATCTTCGACAATGTTTCATGACGGAGAATGCAATCAAGGAAAATCATCGAGGCATTTTATGGGGACACTTTGGAGTGGACAAGACCCTTGAGAAAGTCACTAGGTACTATCACTCGCCTAGGTTGTAAACTAATTAAGAAGATTTGTTGAGAAATGCCATGTGTGCTAGAGGGCTAAAGGATATAGCAAAAAAGTAGGCTTATGCCAACCACTCACCATACCACAAAGGCCATCAGAGTGCTTGAATATGGACTTTGTTTTAGGACTCCTTGAAAGACCTAGATGACATGACAGTGTATTTTTGGTTGTGGATCATTTTACCAAGATGACACACTTCATCTTGTGCAAGAAAACAAATGAGGCTTCACATATAGAAGATCTATCCTTGACAGATATAGTGACAGTCCATGGTTTCCCACTCAACATAGTGAGTGATAGTGATAGAAAATTCATAGGGCATTTTTGGAGGACCCTTTGGAAGATTCTAGAAACCAAAACTTACCATCTTCAATTTGATGGGAAAACTGAGGTAGTGAATAAAACCTTGCGCAATCTATCCTTAAGGTGTTTGACCAAGAAGCATGGTCAATCATGGGACTATATCATAGAGTAGGTAAAGTATGCTTATAATGACTCCATTAATAGGATCAATGGAAAGATTCCACTTGAAATTGTATATGGGACTCACCCTAGGGAGATTTTGGAGATGAGGGATCTCAGTTTACATGTCAAAAGCAGTGCACAAGAAGAGTCATTTGTAGAATAGATGAAAGAGATGCATGAGCATGTTAGAAAGATATTGCAATATCAAGGGGAAAAGTACAAGGTAATGGGAAATTAAATCAGAGAAATATAGTTTAAGAAGGGAGATTTTGTGCTTGCCTACCTCAGAAAAGAGAGAATGCCAAAGGGACAATGAACCAAGTTGGTGATGAAGAAGATAGGACATCTAATAACCTTGAACAAATTTGGGAATAATGCCTATGAAGTTGAACTCCCTCCTAACTTAAGAACTTCACCTATCTATAATGTGTGTGATCTATTTCCTTAGAAAGGTACCATCTTGGTACGGAACAACACACTCTTGTAGATTTGGAAGTCATAGATTGGGTTCAAGACTTGCCACCTCCCAAACTTTTGCAACTAGAACACATAATGGATTTTAAGGTGATCAAAATTGTAGAAGTTGATGAAAGCCAACTTCACAACTTGCCAAGATCTCCTGCATCAAAATAACCTATTGAAGAGAAACCGAAGAAGGAATGGTAGGGCTTGGAGAAACTCAATGGAGTTTATGAAAAATATATTCCAAAAATGAAAAATTAAATTGTTGTAAAATATGATATGAAATTACATTAGGAGAGCCTATTTATAAAGGCCTCTAGGAAGCTTCTAGAATAAGCTAGAAAGTGTTAGCAGATAAGTATGAGAAGGTAGGAACAAACTCATGTATTGTCAACAATTTAATACATAAAAGTATGCTAACTCCTAGATGAAAACTAAAAAATAATGAATTTGTCCTACGTAAACATAAGTAAAGCACAAATAATAATAATTTACTCTAACACCCCCCCTTAAGTGCAACTTAGGGAAATGCACTTAAGCTCACAACAGCTAAGATGAAATGCATAATGGGTACCCGTAATGAGGTCATGTTAGGTACCCATGTACAAATGCAAAGAAATGTAGTGCAATCTCTATAAACCAGAGACAAAGGATGAAACCCAATGGGAAAAACCCCTCTCCAAAGAGAGATAACTAAAAATCTAGTGAAGGACTGAAGAAGCCTCCAACTAGAGTAATGTTCCAGAAAATAGGAGCAAAGAGAAGATCATGAAGAACATCATTGAAGCATGAAGAAGCCACAAACTCTTTAAAAAAGAAACTATTGATCTAAAGAACCTCTATAGAAATAGAAGGCTACAAACTAAGAGTTTTTATATGGTAGATGATCCATCTCACTAAAATGCATAGGTAGCTAGCCACTACAATCACCTAGTATATAGGATCAAATATAAATACATAGCTCACTCCATTGAACCATCAAACCAAGGAAGCATTAGAAACAATAGAATAACCCCCCCTTAATGCAGACAGGGTGAGGTGATAGGCAATTGAAAAAGTGGGCCAAAATCTTCTATAGAAAGAACCAAGAATAGTGAGAGAGAGGAAGAGGTACAAATGCCTATAAAGGCACATATCACTGACACATCATGGGGCTAATGTCATGGAAGGGACATTCACTTGAAAAAGGAAGAGGAAACAAAAATGGAAACAACTAACCCCCCCATGGCACTTTATAACAAAGTGCAAGTACAACTATCTCAAAACAACATTTAGGATCCTGAAATGCAAGAGTGGCACTTTATCTTGATGTATTTCCACAAATATGCTTACAAATGATATCAACAATGATCAAAAAGGGAAAAAATCTTATACAACAGATAGTATAGCTCAAAAGAAAAGATCTAATGCCATGAAAATGATCCTCGGACCTAGAACACCCAAGATATCCAACATATTGCAGAAAAGCAAAAAACACGATAGAAAGAGCATGGGGTAGAATTTGAAAGAAATTAAAACAATTCTGAAAAGTAGATAGAACTAACTTTCCAAAAATATAACATTTTAAAAAATAAGAGATGGGACACACAAAATATGCTTGCTGGAGTGAAAAATAGAACATTAAACTATGACTATAAAAATAGGCAATAAAACTACATCAAAACCAAAAAATACCTACACTAATATCTCCATCTTGGAACCAGCTTTTTGGTGCTTCTTTTAGATTGGAAAAATACCTCTGTATGCTTAAGTTATGGCCAAACAATAATGAGTGGGTCAAAGACCTGAAGATGATGTAATAGTGTTGATGTAGTGTTGACATCATGCTAATGTTAGCATTTCACAAGCCTAAAGTGGATAGCTTGAAGGTCGTCAAGGTAAAAAGAGACTACCATCTAGTTGCCATGTGGTAGTACAGCCTAAAAAAACTAGCATGGTACAGCCATGTGGTAGGTGTCAATATGGCACCTATCCCACATGGCACATGTAGAAGCTACCAAGTGTTTGCGAGCTATAGAGCAGAGGAGCATAGTAGAGGTGGCCACAAGGGCAGTGAACTCAACAATACCACAGAGGAAGGTGGCAGGTTAGTGGGACAATGGTGGCCATGGAGTAGTGGTTGGGTTCCTGTTGCATTGCCCATGGTGGTGACACCAAGGCCATGCACTAGCAACATGGTGGCGGGGTGATGTCCATTGGGAGGTGGCTACTTTGCGACTATTTTTAATTTTTTTCACAATAAATGCATCCATACGACCTCTAGGAGGCAATTTTTTTTTCCTAACAGTACTATAGCCAAAAATCAAAAAATTTATATGGATTCTGACTATAATAGGCCCTCCAAGCACAATAGTAGCATCTATTTGAGCACAAGGTGCCCCAAAAAAAATGCTCTTCCTCCTGATTGAAGAAAAAATCATAAAAAAACTAGAGTTTGTGTCTCTGAATCATGTTATAAAAAATCTTTCAAACTAGGAAGCAATAGGGAGGCTTTTATACCATGTAGAAATTGATGAAAGCCAACTTCACAACTTACCAAGATCACTTGCCTGCAAATAACCTGCTAAATAAAAACTAGAGAAGGAAAGATAGGGGTTGGAGAAACAAAATGGAGTGTGCAAAAAATATATTCCAACAATAAAAAATGAAATTGTTGTGTAATATGATATGAAATTACACTAGGAGAGCCTATTTATAAAGGCCTCTAGGAAGCTTCTAGAATAAGCTAGAAAGTGCTAGGAGATAAGTATGGCAACTAAGAATATGTCCACAAAAGGTGGATTATCCTCCACGTAGATGAGAGGCTAAGCACAACAAGATAGGAAAAAACTCATGTGTTATTAACAAGTCAATACATAAAAGTATGCTAATTCCTAGATGAGAACTAATAAATAATGCATTTATCCTAGGTAAACTTAAGTAAAGCATAACTAATAATTATTTACTTTAACAAAATGACTAGGAAGGGCCCATCTACAAGACCTATTTGGTGAAATACAAGGGACTACCAAATTTTGAATCCATTTGGATGATTGAAGTAGACATATTGAAGCACAAGGTCACCATTTAAGACCTCTTAACTCAAGGGACTTGAATTCTTTGCCCCAAGGGAGTATGGAGCAGGACACCTCCCTAATTTTAGTTTTTGGATTTGTTACTTGTGTGTGTGTGTGTGTGTGTGTGTGTGTGTGTGTGTGTGTGTGTGTGTGTGTGTGTGTGTGTGTGTGTGTGTGTGTGTTTGTGTGTGTGTGTGTGTGGGCGCGTGCACGAGCATGTGCATGTGTGTGTGTGTGTTTGATAAGTTCCAAAAGTCATTGGAATGCAACTAGTCCAAATGTAAGAGCCAAATTTCTCACTAGGTCCTATGTTGGTTAAAAGTTTTTCATTGAGCCAAAAGTTGCTCATTGACTTTGATTGCCTAAATATATCCTAGGTATCTTATCTAGGGTCCTAGAAAGGTCGAAGCTAGACCCATTTGATCAAAAGTTGTAAAGAGCAAAAATTGCTCAAAATTTGCAAAGCTACTTGAGCAACTTTTGCAAATTTTGTAAAATGTTGCAATTAGTGGTTTGGGAAGTTTTAACTACCCATGCTCAAGTATTTGAGCACGGGGATCATATTTTAGAAGGATAGAATATCTTCCATTCAGATTATGCATGTATGGACCTATTGTATGGATAGTTTTCTGATTTTTTTATTGCTTAATGTTCTAGTATGAATGTGTATGGATTAGCACTAGAGATTAGGCTTATGATTCCTGTAGAATAGTCTTTCCTTGTTCTTTTTACTATTCAAACCTAGATTGAATTTTTTAGATTAGCAAGTTGTAGCATTTTCTTGCTCACTAGTCTAAGAACTTCCTTCATAGGGCTATCTCTAGAAATATGGCTCTAACCTAATCATCCACAATGGAAAATGGGTGAAACTTTGTAGATGACAAGTTAGACATTATACATAGTATTTACTTTTCTTTGTTTTAAATTTCTTGGTTACCTTGTCATGGTTTGATGTCAAAGGTTGATTGGTGGAGTAAGTGAGCCAAGACTATTTGAAGAAGTCATTGCAAAGCATGCCCATGATCTAGTTGGGTCAAACCAATGGAGTACCTAGAAGCCCTAAATTATTACCTGGAAGGATCAAGTGGTTTGGAAGGTCTATTTTATGTTTGAATTGATATAGAATTTTTTTTGTGTTGGCTGGTCTATAGGCCTAAAAGATAGGCTAGATACTAGGGCTTAAGGGTGAATAGGTTTGTGAGTGTTTTGTCAATCTAAAAGTTTGGAATCTTGGAACTATAGATGATATCTTTCAGATTCCTATGATTTTTCATGGGGTTGTGTGGAATAATTTGGATGATTGGCACAAAGAAATGTCCCTAGACCTAGAAGAAAATAGGCCCAATTAGCCCTATTTTGGAGAAGTGAGTTATTTTTGGTTATTTTTGTGACTAGAAGTATTGATTAAGGTGAAGAAGGTAATGGAGGATATCTTCAACATTAGTAGACTACAAGGGAGTGGAGTAACAAGATCCTAAGAAAGGGTTAGGATTCTAAGAGAAGGAAGGGCTAGTAGGACTAATTCCTTAAAAGATAGATTAAGTCTACACCAAACCAGGTACACCTAGGAGGCAAGTTGAGGAAAGAATCTTGGAGGCTTGGATTACTAGAAAGATCAAGATAAAAGAATCATTGGATGATTCAAGATTATAACCTTAATTAGAAATGGTTAATTTTTAGAACCCTAGACCCTCATCCTCAGTGGTAAATACATGTTAAATGATTTTCTTAATTTTTGCAAAGAACATGGAATCACAAGAAATTCACAACTATATATAAACCTCAACAAAATGGAATAGTTGAAAGGAAAAATAGAAAAATAAATGAAATGGCTAGAAGCATGATGAAAGTAAAACATTTGTCAAATATATATTAGGCTAAAGCTATATAATGAATATATGTCCAATAAAGAGTGAAATATATGATTCCTGAAGAAGTATGGACCAAATGAAAACATAATGTTTCTCATATGAAAGTATTTGGATGTGTGACATATCCACATGTGTTAGATGAGTTGAAAAGAAAATTGGATAAAAAAGGAGAAAAGTGTATATTTGTTGGTTATAGTGATGACTCAAAGGCATACAAGTTATACAATGCAATCAGAAAAATGGTTATAATCAACAAAGATGTGCAATTTGTAAAAGATGAAGCATGAGATGAAACCTAGGATAAGATATAATTTATATAGAAGCCAATATACCACAAGATTAAAATGAAGATTTTGCATCAGTGCATAATTCAAATGTGACTCCTCCTACACCCATTCATGGTCAATAATTGGGTCAAAGGGCACCAGCATCAAGCATTAGAACAACCCAACACTCACAAGAAATTACATCATCAAATGTGCAACAAACACCATCTCTAATTGGAAATCTTAGTGTTGATCTATCATGTCCACAATCTACAAATTCAAGTGTCATGTCAAACCCAAAATTAGTAAGCTTAAGGAGACAAAAAATTAGAAGTTTGAGAGATATTTATGAGTAAGATAATGGTGAAAATAGTGCAGATTTGACTTCTATGTTTCCCTTATATTCACATCATGATGATCCAATTCAATTTGAAAAAGAAATTGAAGAAGAAAAAGGGGTTCAAGAAATGGATTAAAAAATTAATGTCATAGAAAAGAATCAATCATGGGAACTAGTGAGTCACCCACACAAAAAAAATGTGATTGGAGTAAAGTGGGTTTACAAGACAAAGTTGAATGTGAATGGTAGTGTTTAAAGACACAAAGAAAGACTCGTAGCAAAGGGATATTCACAACAACCCGATGTAGACTACAATGAGACATTTGCACTAGTAGCTCATTTAGACATTGTGAGGACTATATTATCCATAGAATCTCAAAAAAGGCTGGCAATTTGTCAAATGGATTCAAATTAAGAATTTCTCAACATTTTATTTGAAGAAGAGATTTATGTGGAGTAGCCATCTGGGTATGATATTATAGGTCATGAAAACAAGGTTTCTAAGCTCAAGAAGGCACTCTATGCACTCAAACAAGCCCCAAAAGCATGGTATAGAAGAGTTTATTCTTATCTTTTACAAATAGCTTTAATAGGTGCAGTAGTAAATCTACCTTATATAAAGAGATGAATGAGAAAAGTGAGATCTTAATTGTTTGTTTATATGTTGATGACTTGATTTTCACAAATTATTTATCAATTGATATGCTTAAATCAGCTATGCAAAAAGAATTTGAAATGATTGATTCTGGTTTAATGAAGTGCTTTCTTGGAATTGAAGTGAATCAGAATGAAAATGATATATTCATCTCTTAGGAAAAGTATACTAATGGTTTTGAAAAAGGTTTAATATGTTGAAATAAAAATTAATGCCAACACCAATTATTACAAGTTTAAATCTAAGTCAAGATGACAAGGGATCTAATGTGAATCCAACTTTATGTAGGAAACTTGTTGGGAGTCTTGTGTATCTAACAACCACAAGGCAAGATATAATGTTTGGAGTTAGTCTAATTTCAAGATTCATGAATTCAAAAAAAGTTTCACATTGGAAAGAAGACAAAAGAATTTTGAGATATATTAATGGAATGAGAAATTATGGAATAGTCATAGATTCAAGATTAAATGATTTCAACATGATAGGATACACTAATAGTTATTTTTTAGGATGAATTGCTTATAGGAAGATTGCTTCATGTTATGTCTTCCATTTTGGATTAGGTGTTGTATCATGGGCTTCAAGAAACAACCAATTGTCACTCTTTCATCAACTGAAGTAGAGTATGTAGTATGTTAAAAGGTTTTGATGAGAAAAGTATTGAAAGAGTTGAAACAAGAACAAGAGGATGCGACAAAGATATGTTGTGACAATAATTCAGCCATAGAATTATCAAAGGATCTAGTTTTTCACAAAAGAAGCAAACAGATTGACACAAGGTATCATTTCATTAGGGAACTCATCAAAAATGGAGAAATTATTTTGGAGCATTGTAGATTAGAGGATCAATATGCTGACATCTTCACCAAACTATTGGGAAATGAAAGTTTTGTGCATCAAAGAGATTGACTGGGAATCATAGAAGAAAAGTGTGATTAAAGGTATGTCTTGAAATTAGTCCCACCTACCCAACTACTTCTCCAAAGACATCATTTTTCTTCTAGCAATTTTCTATCAAATCATTTTGTCTAAACAAGTTCTATATTTAAAATATATTATTATTATAATCTTTTCTAGAAATTACTTCTATTACGGAATTGAAACATTATTTAAAATGCCTTCAAAAATTTAATGTCATCTTTTGTTGAGTAGATACAACGAGATTGAACAGTTTCTAGTGTGTGAAGATATGTCTAAAAATAGGGGGTTTCTCTAGTAGGGTAGATTAGTCTAAAAATGAAGAGATGAAGTAATATTTGAGAAAACAAGGATTTTCTCTAGCAGATGGAATAGTATGAAAAGTAAATGACAAAAGATAATTTTGTAATGCTCTAGACTAGTGTTTTTTGTGTAATAAAATTATTGCATATCATACATATATATACAGATATATACATATACATGTATACATACATACATATACATATATACATACATAAATATATACACATATATACATACATATATACACATATATACATATACACATACATACATATATATTTGTATATATGTATATGTATATGTATATGCATGTATATATATATACACATATATACATATATATGTATAGATACACACATACATATACATATACATATATAATGTATATGTGTATGTATATGTAGTTTGACTGCAATGTAGTTATGTCTCTATTTTGATGTTTTTGGTTAGTTTCATTTCATTGTCTTTATCTCCTTTTGAGTATGTTATTATTACTGTGTGCTCTCTTTTCTCGCATAATAGATGGTTTGAAAAATGATAAGACCAAATTAGTTTTTGCCCTTTCTTGCTTTACTTTCCCATGTTTTGAGCTATTTTTAGTTTTATCTTCACTTAAAGGGTATGTGCAGGATCACGGTCAACCAAACTATGCCCTTAAGTGGCAATAAAAAATTAGAAAATCAGGGTTATGTCAACTTGATGTGCAATTTTCTACTTGTTATTAACTTTATATCAAAAAGTTGAGAGAAAAGAATCTCTAGAAAATTGAATCTAGTTTCTAAACTACTTGGACTTATCTCAAAAAAATAAAAATTGGTTAGTCAAAATTTTGAATTTTAATGCAATATTACAAAAAAATTAGAACAAAAATAAGAAGTAGATGTATGTCTGAGCACCTTAATCAAAATCAAATGATAATATTTTTTAATAATATTCTAAATATGAGAAGTAGACTCAGGCCTAGATGTGACTCTCATGTCTGATCACCTTAACTAATTCAAAATTCTGTAAAATTCAATTTTTTATTTATTTTTCCTTATAGTAGAAGAAACATAGAATGTGATGCATCTTTTGGATTTAAAAAATGTTGTACCATTTGAAAGTTACTGTTGTTTTTAATGTAGTGTCTCAGTCAGCACTTTGTACATAACTCCATTAGAAAATAACTACTAATTACTTACTAAACTCATAATTTGAAAAAACTTACATTTATGGAAAGATAAGAACATTCTTATGAAGCCCTTTTCATTTCATCAAATTTTGGTGAAAAACAAGTCATCGGCTACATGTTTGAAGTAAAAATCACATAAAAACAGGCCAAAATCATATTTTTAGGATGTTTTAAAAGTTGACCATATAGGTTTGGTATCAAAAAATATAGTAGACCTTATAAAGATATCAATTTTTGTCATTTAATATCAGGGTTGGTGGGAAAAATGTTGGAATAGATTTTGAAATGGTTTAAGATATTTCAAAAGTACAAATTTTTCAGATCGCCACTTTTTGGCACACCATAATCCTGCATGTACCCTAAATCTAAATATTAATTTAAAAATATTTTCTATTATAAATGTAAACATATCTTCAAAAAAATAGTTTTAGTTATTACACCTATGAAACTATTTGACATAATAATTTTTTATCAATTTATTATTTTCTTTATGTAGGATTATTTTATTTATTTAACATTATTTATTGAAAATAATCACTTTTCATGAGAAAATGTTAAAACATTAGTAAGCAATTTATTGAGGAGCTCCTTATTTATTTTTATTTTTTTTAAAGCATTTAGCTTTTTTTTATTAGTTTTAGTATGAACAAATTTTATATTTAAAATGAATATTATTCTAATCTTTTCTATTAGTTACTTCTACGGTGGATAAAAAACATTATTTTAAATGCCTTTAGTTTTTTAACCTCATCTTTCAATGAGTAGATATAGTGAGATTGAATATTTTCTAGCATGTGAAGATAAGTATAAAAATAAGGGGTTTTTTTTCCTGCAATAAGATAGATTAGTCTAAAAATAGAAAGATGAAGTTATATTTGAGAAAACAAGGGTCTTCTCTTGTAGGCAAAACAATATGAAAACTGAATGAATGGAAAGAATTTTTCAATGCTCTAAACTAGGATATTTTATGTAATCATGTTATTGCATATCTTGTGTGTGTGTCTATCTAGTTGTGTGTGTGTACATATGCATCTATATATACATATATACATATGTATATACACATACATATATACATATGTATATATATGCATATATATACATGTATTATTTTTTATGTTATCATGTTATTGCATATCTTGTGTGTCTGTTTGTCTAGTTTTATATATATACTCCTTAATGTGCTTAGGAAGACTCACATCGCAGTGAAACTTTCTATCAACTTCCTCTAGACCTTCTTGATATCATCTAACCACATATTTGATAGAGATACCAAGAAAATCATCAAAGATTTAAAACGGGAGCTGTTGAACAAAGCCTATCATTTTTCTTGCAGAGGAACTCAAGGGAGACTTGATAGAATGCATATGCATATATATATATATATATATATATATATATATATATATATATATATATATATATATATATAAGTTTTTCTCTATATCTATTTTGTCTCTTACCATTAGTAATGGCTACCTATATGAATTAATATAATCTAATATTCAAGCATGTTATTATTATTTCGTGTTCTCTTTCTCTAACATAATAGGTGGTTTGATAAATAATGAGATAAAATTGTTTCTCATCCTTTCTTCCTATATTTTTTCATGTTTTGAGCCATTTTAATTTTTATCTTTACATAAATCTAAATATTAATTTAAAATTATTTTTTTATAGAAATTGAAACATATATTTGATGGAATATTTTTATTTTTACAGCTACCTAAATATTTGACATAATAATTTTTTATCAATATATTATTTTCTTTATGTTAGATTATTTTCTTTATTGTGACATAGTATTACAATGTTATTAAGTAATTTAATTAGTTTCACTTTATTATCTTACTTTTTTTAAGCATTTATAATTTTTACTTAGATTTTGTATGAGACTTTTTTTGGAGGTTTTCAAATGATAATAAAATGATTTGATATTGATTGTTTTTTAAAATTATTTTGCATCAAAACATCTTTCTTAATTTAAAAATCTATCTTATTTTATTTTTACAATTATTTCTCATCAAGAATCTTTTTTGTTTTATAAAAGATATTACATTATCATTTATGTTAAAAAATGAAAGTTTAGGGAAACTAAAGTTTTAATTTTAATAAATATATATAATGATTATATTTTTCTCTATTCTTATCTCCATTTCATTCCCATCTTCACTCTCTATGTCTAGATATGCTCTTTCTATTTGTCATTTCTTTCTATCTCCCCCTTTCTCTAAGCGTCTCGATATCTCTAGATCCCACTATTTGTTTCTCTATATTTAGTTCTATTATTGTTTTCATCTATCCTCCTTTATCTATAGTCATGCATGTTGCTTGTCCAACGATATTTCTCTCTCTTGTGTTTTTAACCTCTTTCTTTACCTCTACACTTCTTTATTTGTCTCTAGAGTCTATACCTTCGCCTCTCAACATTTATTCTTTCATCTCTATTTCTTATTGATCTTTTTATTGCTTAATCTCTCTACCTATCCTACCCCACTTTATATGTATATCCCATCCTCTCTCCTAATTTATGCAAAAATTGTATGAATCCTTTGCTAAGATGTTTTTTTTCACATTGCATAATTGATTTCAAACTGTAATTATTATGCTGAATTTTTTTTCACACAAACATCAATGCTTTCCCAATGACCTACCAAATGAGCTCATATAGTACATGTCACAACTTGTCATATGACTTATTTTTTTGCACCTACATGGAAACTATGTTGCAACCTTGTCAATTTTGACTTGGTCAAAACTTGATTCAAGTAGGAATAAATAATGTTATGTTGATTATTACTTAATGATGTGATTATTTTGCATGGATAACTAGTTTAATAATGCACTGGGGTATGTGTAGGATCATGATGTACCAAACTATGGCCTTAAGTGGCAGTGAAAAACTAGCAAATCAGGCTTATGTCAACTTGTCACATAATTTAGAGTGGTTATGTACTTCATATCAAAAAGTTGTAAGAAAATAATCTATAGGAAATTGAATGTAGTTTCTAAACTACTAGGCCTTATCTAGAGAAAATAATAATTTATTAGTCAAAAGTTTTAATTTTAATGCAATAGTACAAAAATTTCAGGGTAAAAATAAAAAGTAGGTGTATGTCTAACCACCTTAATCAAAATCAAATTATAATAGTTTTTAATATAATTATAGATATAAAAAGTAGACTCATACCTAGATATGACACATATTTTTGGGTATTTTTATTCCAAATAAATAATTAAATATGAATTTTCTACTAAAACTTTTTTGGGAAAAATAAAAATCTTGTGTCTGACCACCTTAACTAATAGAAAATTTTACCAAATTTAATTTTTTATTATTTTTCTTATACTAGGCAAAACATAGAATGTGACACAACTTTTACATTTAAAAAATGTTATACTGTTTGAAAGTTATAGCTATTTTTCAATCAGTATGTCAATCAACACTTTACAATAACCTTCAATGAAAATTAACTAATAAATACTTATCGAACTCAAAATTTGACAGCAATTATATCGATGGAATCTCGAGAGTGATATAAAAAAACCTATTTGTTTCGTTCAATTTCGATAAAAATAACATTGTCAGATGGCTACCCGAAGCCTGAGTGTCAGTGAAACCCTTCTCAAACAAATTTTTTTGGTTGACTGAAGAAGCTTGGTAAATACTAGGACTAATCAGATATCCAATTTGAAATCAGATATCCGATCACATCCAAATATTTTCCACACCAATTTGGAGGGATATTTGAGAGGGGAGATTTTTTTCAATTTTAAATATGGAAGGAGGAAAATTTGAGAGGAAATAAATTTAAGAGGGAAACTTTAGACTGTTTTAGACGGAAATATATTTCGAGAATGTGTGGACATTGATATTATTATAATGATAATTATATTATAGTAATATGTATGATTATTATTATTAAATATAATATAGATATAAATATAATAATTATTATTATAACTAAATATAATATAGTAATATATATAATATATATTATTATTATTAAATATATATAGTAATATTATATGACCAATTTACTATATATAATAATTTATATAGTTATTATTATTATTAAATCTATAATGTAGTAACATTTATGATTATTATTGTTATATAATCTAATAATATATTATTATTATATTAAAATATACAATATTACATAATTATAAAATATAATATTGTCATAAAATGCATTATTTCGATGCATTTCATGACAATGTATGTCCCTAGGGCCCCTAGTGACCCCTTTCGACACATTTCCAATGGGTCCCTAGGGGTCTTAGGTATATACATTGTAATGGAATGTATCAAAAGGGGTCATAGGTCATCCTATGACCTCCTTCAACCCATATAAATGACTCTAATATGTTAGTATAGGTCCTAGGACCCCTAGAGAGATATGTCATCATGGAATACATCGAAAGGGGTCATAGGTCATTTTGTGACTCCCTTCAACCCATATAAATGACCCTAATATGTCCCTACAGGTCCTAGGACCCCTAGAGACATATGTCATCATAGAATGGATTGAAAGGGGTCATAGGTCATCTCGTGACCTCCTTCGACCCATATAAACAACTCTAATATCTCCCTAGGGTTCCAAGCACCCCTAGGGACACATGTCGTCATGGAATGGGATGAAAGGGGTCATAGGTCATCCTGTGACCCCCTTTGAGCAATATAAATGACTCTAATATGTCCCTAGGGGTTCTCAGACACCTAGGGACATATGTCAACATGGAATGGGTCGAAAGGGGTTGTAGGTCATCCCGTGACACCCTTCTACCCATATAACCAACTCTAATATGTCCCTAGGGGTCTTAGGTCCTAGGAACCCTAGGGACATATGTCATAATGGAATGAGTCAAAAAGGGTCATAGGTCATCTTATGAACCCCTTCGACCCATATAAATGACTCTAATATGTCCCTAGGGGTCCTAGGACACCTAGGGACATATGTCATCATCAAATGGGTCGAAAGGGGTCATAGCACATCTTGTGACCCTCTTCAACCCATATAAATGATGCTAATATGTCCCTAGGGGTATTAGGAACCCTAGGGACATATGTTTTCATGGAATGGATCGAAAGGGGTCATAGGTCATCCTTGACCCCCTTTGACCCATATAAATGACTCTAACATGTCCCTAGGGGTCCTAGAACCCTAGGGACATATGTTGTCATGGAATTGGTCGAAAGGGGTCATAGATCATCTTGTTAACCCCTTTGACCCATATAAATGACTCTAATATGTCCTTAGGGGACATAGGACCCCTAGGCACATATGTCATCATGGAATGGGTCAAAAGGGGTCATAGGTCATCTTGTGACGCCCTTCGACCCATATAAAGGACTCTAATATGTCCCTAGGACCCCTAGTGACATATGTCATTATGGAATAAATTGAATGAGGTCATAGGTCATCCTATGATCCCCTTTTACCCATACAAATGATTCTAATATGTCCCTAGGGTTTGAAAGGGGTCATAGGTCAGCATGTAACCCCCTTCGATCTATATAAACAACTATAATATGTCCCTAAGGGTCCTAGGATGCCTAGGGATTAATGTCATTGTCGAATCCATCGAAAGGGGTGATGGTCATCCTATGACACCCTTTGACCCATATAAATGACTATAATATGTCCCTAGGGATCCTAGGACCCCTAAGGACATATGTCATCATAGAATGGGTTGAAAGGGATCATAGGTCATCCTATAACCCCCTTTGACCCATATAAATGATTCTAATATGTCCCTATAGATCCCAGGACCCCTAGGGACATATGTCATAATAGAATGTGCCGAAAGTGGTCATAGTTCATCCTGTGACCCCCTTTGACCCATATAAAATAATTTCATATGTCCCTAGGGGTCCTAGGACCCCTAGGGACATATGTCATCATAGAATGTGCCAAAAGAGGTCATAGGTCATCTTGTGACCCCTTTTGACTCATATAAATGATTCTTATATGTTCCTAGGTGTCCTAGGACCCCTAGAGACATATGTCATCATAGAATATCTCAAAAGGGGTGATAGTTCATCCTTTGATACCCTTCAACCCATATAAATGATTCTTATATGTCCCTAGGGGTCCTAGGATCCCTAGAGACATATGTCATCATGGAGTGTGTTGGAAGGGGTCATTGGTCATCGTATGACCCCCTTCAACCTATTTAAATGATTCTAATATGTCCTAGGGGTCCTAGGACCCCTTAGGTCATATCTCATCATGGAATGTGTCGAAAGGGCTCATAGGTCATCTTGTGAGCCCTTTCGACCTCTATAAAAAATTCTAATATGTCCCTAGGGGTCCTAGGACCCCTAAGGACATATGTCGTTATGAAATCTATCCAAAGGGCCTGTGGCCCCTTTCGACCCATATAAATGATTCTAATATGTCTCTAGGGGTCCTAGGACCCCCAGGGACATATGTGATCATGGAATGTGTTGAAAGGGGTCATAGGTCATCCTATGACCCCTTTTGACCCATATAAATGATTCTAATATGTCTCTAGAGGTCTTAAGACCCCTAGGGACATATGTCATCATGGAATGTGTCAAAACAGTTCATAGGTCATCTGACAACCCCCTTTGACCCAAATAAATGATTTTAATATGTCCCTAAGGGTCCTAGAACCCCTAAGGACATGTGTCATTATGCAATATGTTGAAAGGGGTCATAGGTCATCTTATGACCGCCTTTGACCCATATAAACAATTTTGATATGTCCCTAGGGTTCCTAGGACCCCTATAGACATTTGTCACTATGAAATGTGTCGAAAGGCATCATAGGATGACCTATGACCCCCTTCAACCAATAAAATGATTATAATATGTCCCTGGGGGTCATAGTACCTATAGAGACATATGTCATCATGTAATGTGTTGAAAGGGGTCATAGGTCATCCTACGACCCCGTTCAACCCATATAAACTATTATAATATGTCCCTAGGGGTCCTAGGAGTCCTAGAGACATATTTCATCATGGAATGTGTCGAAAGGGGTCATAGGTCATCGTATGACCCCCTTTGTCTCATATAAACAATTCTAATATGTCCCTAAGCATCCTAAGACCCCTAGTGACATATGTCATCATAAAATGTGTAGAAAGGGGTCATAGGTCATCATATGACCCCTTTCAACCCATATAAATGATTTTAATATGTCATTAGGGTTCCTAGGACCTCTAGATACATATGTCTTCATGGAATGTGTTGATCCATTTTGACCCATATAAATAATTGTAATATGTCCCTAAGGGTCTTAGGACCCCTAGAGACATATGTCATCAAGGAATGTGTTGAAAGGGGTCATAGGTCATCCTATGACCCCCTTTGAGCCATATAAAAAATTATAATATGTCCTTAGGGGTTGTAGGAACCCTAGAGACATATGTCATCATGGAATGTGTCGAAAGGGGTCATAGGTCATCTTATGACCCCCTTCTACCCATATAAATGATTCTAATATGTCCCTAGGGGTCCTACAACCCCTAAGAACATATTAGAATCATGGAATGTGTCAAAAGGTGTCATGGGTCATCTTGTGACCCCCTTCAACCCATATAAAAAATTCTAATATATCCCTAGGGGTCCTACGACCCCTAGGGATATATGTCATCATGGAATGTGTCGAAAGGGGTCATAGGTCATCCTCTAACCCCTTTCGACCCATATAAACAATTATAATATGTCTCTAGGGTTCCTAGGACCCTTAGAGACATATGTTATCATGGAATGTGTCGAAAGGGGTCATAGGTCATCCTTTGATCCCCTTGGCCCCATATAAATGATTGTAATATGTCAATGTGTTGAAAGGGGTCATAGGTCATTCGGTGACCCCTTTTGACCCATATAAATGATTCTAATAGAAATAATATAGTAAAAATATAATAATATAGTAAAAATAATAATAATATAGTATAATAATCATATATATATATATAATAATAATAACAATAACATAGGTCATTATAATAATATATTATAGATTATAATTTATAGATAATAATAATATATATTAATAACATATATAATATATTACATTACTATATTCAATAAAAATATTTTAAAAATAATAATAATATATATTATATTTCTAGATTATAATAACAATAATAGTAACATAATATATTATTATATATTTATAGATGATATTTGATATCTTTACATATTTCATAACTCAAATTAGTCATATAACTCACAAATTCATTTTTCCCTCCATTTTTTTGCCACCAGTATTGGATATCCGATTTGATATTGGATATCGGATATGAAATCTGATTTCATATCAGATATTTGATATAAAATTGCATATCTGATCTTAGATCAGATATCTAATAAGGCTTGGGCCTTACTTTCCAAGTTTGGTACCTAGATAGGTGAAAAGAGTTAGAGACAATTTTGAAGCACTTTTAGATGTCTTCAAACTCTATTTTGTTCACATTGCCACTTTTTGGCACACTATGATCCTGCACATACCCATTGGATGTTTTGTTTATATATTTTTCTTTAATGTTTGAATCTCATTTAAATGATGATGTATGATTTATGTTATGTAGATGATATGATGTTATGATGATGAATCATGTTATTATTCTGATGGTTACTAACTTTTTTTTAGTTCTAAGTGTTTGAGTGATCACAAGATATCAAAGACAAGGGTGTGATTGAGGTAGAGAAAAGTTATCTTTTCAGAAGGGGACGGATCAATGATCCTTTTAGCTTACACACACACCACTTAGAGTATATTCTAGTTTTATATCATGTTATGATTAATCTTTTCATTAATTTTTTTTTTCATAATGATACTTGATCCAGCTAAATGTGATGAGCGTATCTGTGAAAAGATAATACTTTCATCTTATTCTATTTGGGAAAGAAAGAATATGACATGTGTATGATCAATTTCATTTATTTAAAGTTCAAGTTCTTTTATTTCTTTTATATTTGTCTGTGTGTGTGTGTGTGTGTGTGTGTGTGTGTGTGTGTGTGTGTGTGTGTGTGTGCGCGCACGCGTGCGCGCATGCTCATACGCGTGCATGTGTGTGTTTAAATACTTGTACAAATAATTTAAACTATTCTATTGTTGGAAATGATGAGAAAAGGGTAAGACCTCTAGAAAACAAAGAAATGAGGGAGATTATTTGTATTAACCATTTTAGCGGGGGGGGGGTAGTTACAACTATGATGGAGGGCATTCAAAGAGAATTAATGACAAATAATGGGAGTAACCATCATGGCTGGAAAATATTGATAGAAAAAGTGCTTCAAAGTTTTCTTAAAGGAGATATTTTTTGGGGATACCATAGATAGGGAGAGAGTCTAGCAATTAGGAATGAAGATGGCTCTAGAGCAGCAAATGTTTGGAAGACAGGATTGAAGAGACCAGCAGTCAACATGTTCTTCCTTGTTTCTCCATTAGCAAATTCTATAACTTTCTATGTGTTAATTTATTGTGCAGTGTATACAATTATTTTTACTATTATGTGGTTGTATGTGAACTTGGTTGAGCATGTAATAGGGTTTATGTAATGTTTGTTTTACTATATTTAATTCATGCTCTTGTGGTTTGCCAAACTCTTCGAAAAATACAGCAGTGAGGTAAAACTCTTGTCCAAAACCATGTGGACATCACTAGGAAGGAGGTGTGATACATGTGGTGTTTGAGGTTTGATAGCTTCCATGTCATGTATGGATATTTGGGAAAAATTTGTTCTATTATCACACTACTCCCTTGTATGAATCTTAGTGTGAAGTAAGGAAAATCTCCTACAATCTGTAAGGATCTTATTTCCTAGTTCTTCCTATAGATTTGAATGTTTTTATTTTGATTTCTAAAATGAGTTGTTATTTTTATGGTTAGTTCAGGTTTTGAATGACCTTTTGATGTTAGAAAAACCACACAATGACCTTGATAAAGTTTTAAAAAATAAAACCCTAAGTACCCAAAATTAGTAAAAAGGCTCTTTGACCATGAACACTTCATTATACTGAGAACATCTATTGTACTTATTATTTGGACACATTTGTTGTTTAGGTTAACCTACACTATTGATTTGTGTTCTTTTGCTAATTTGAAACCATGTTTGAGAATAGACTTTCATGTATTGGTGCTTGTGAGCAATTTTTTTAATTTATATTTTGACAACTAAACTTGGAATGCAGGATCAAAGTTTCACTAGTAGATTGCTATGAAAACTCTAGATTTCTTCGTGGACTCAAAGTTTTTAATTCTTAGTAATTTAGCTCAGTAAATGAACATTAGAAAGTATTGATATTTGATTTCACAAATTTCTCTATATGCTATTGAGTCAGTTAGTATATGCTTGAACACAAATATTCTATGAATATTTATACATAAGGGAATCTCTAATAAAACACCTTAATTGAATGGTAAGTGAGCCCACCTTGTTGTGTATTTAATCTAAGTTCTTTTATTTTGGTTTTGCCTCAAAATGTTAAGATTCATTATTTCAAATTTAACCATCTATTTGAATTAGAAATTCAAAGTTGTATATGTTGTGTGATTTTTAGCATCTTCTAGGGTCAAGTTAAATGTTTATTAGAATAAGATCCAAGTAGATGGATGTGCACAACTTAAATTTTTCCATCATTTAGTAGTAGTTCATTGTGACGATTATAACTTTGAAATAAAATGCTATTTTACTATTCAATATGAATTCTTAGATAAGATATTTTATTAACTTACTGGTTAGAAATTTATAGAAAGATAGTTTTCATTGTTGTATATGGGTTTAGAGATAGCCTTTTTTGCTGGAAATCTAATTGAAAAGCTGATTGTTGTTGAAGATCAAAGAGCGAGATTGTTGTAAAAGAATATTTTTCAATCATTGTTTTGTCAATGATGTCAAACCTGCTATTTGTAGGAATGATATTTTCTTATAAGATCCAAGTGCTATCACCTAGTTGATTGATGAAGAGGATTTGATCAACAAGATGTAACAAGAGCACCTAAGGGAAAGGTTGAGTTATGATTTTGTAATGAAGTGGAAGGATCAATTGAGACAATGGTTAAGTAATGTATTGATGACATACTCAAAGATACAGAGGTTGGTTACACTTAGAATTATTGGAGGAAGAAGTTGTAACAAGGTTGATTGCAAAGCTTAAACTAAGATCATTAGTGGATGTCGAGCAAGTTAGTTGAAGCTGAGAAAATTCTTAGTAGAAGCTGAGTAATAGATATTTTTAGTGTATGCCAAATGATCTTCAGGCGCCCAGTATCAAAAAAAATTTGGTTGGTGCCGAGTGATCTTTAGGTGCCAAGCATCAGGGAAAATATAGTTGATGTCAAGTAACACAGTATGTGCTAAGCACTAGTATTTCAATAGTACTAAGCTACTGCCTTATTTCAAAAGATGAAGACTCACCAAATGTAAGCTGACATAGTGCTTACATTGAATTTTTTGAATAAGTTGGAGGATAAGGATGATGAGTTGTTTGCACAGAATACTATGTAAATAATTTTTAGGCAAATTCTAAAGGATTATTCAAAAAGTTTATAAAGAAAACAAAATATGGGTTAGATGCAATGAATCCTACCTAATCCATGTGAATTGAAATTGAAAAATGAAAGAATTAAGTAGGAAAAGGTACTCCAAGATTTCTATTTAAGAGGTCATAGACCAAGAAGCAAAGACCTACTGATACTGTAGCTACTGAAGTGCCAAAATTTGCGAAATAGTGAGGAGGGTGTCAAGGAGGAGACATCCAGGAGAAGCAAGAGAACAAAGGCTCTTCGTCTACAAGTGGTCATGAAGAGATGATTTCATTGGTACACTGAGTATGGAGACTCAAGCAAACAAAGCTTGAAAGAATGAAAAGCTGCTAAGAGTTGCAGAGATTGAAGGCTAGGCAAGGGTATGGGCTAACAAGTGATCTAAGATCTGCAAGAAAAGTTGTATGTTGTAGTTAGGTCAAGATTTTATAATACTCTCTAGAAATTGTATTAGATCTGAAAATCTTATGTACTTAGGTTGGCCTAATAGACATTTGTAAATCCTTTAAGAGGGTGACATTCAGTGTGAATCTTCTAAAGACCTTTAACCAAGCCCACTTCTAACAAGATGCATTAATCCTCCAACAAGGTCACATTTAATAGTGTATTGTAAGCCTTCGACAAGGTAAGCCTTTTATAGGGCATCACTTCAGAAGGGTGGAAATTGAGTAGCATGTTACTCATGGTTTTTCCCATATTGGGTTCCCACATAAATCACTATGTCATGTGTTGATTTCTTATGTGCTTTACTTGCAAGTTGATTTACAATAACGTGCTAATTAGATAAGTTAAAGCTTGGATGAATAAATGGTTGAATGAGTTCACTATACTTAGTCAAAAGTTTGAATTGGACATTTGAACCTTGAATAACTAATTAACTACCCCCTCTCAATTATTCTAAAGGAATTCTAACAATTGGTATCAAAGCCTTCTGTAAATTTAGTTTCAAGGTACTACAAGCAGGAAGATCAAGATGTCTAAGAGAGAAGTTTCCAAGCTCAACAAAGACAACTTTACTGCATGGTAGAGTTTGATGAAACTGCACTTTGGATCAATAGGTGACTATGCACTGTAGAACCAAAATCAGTATGTAAAGAACATTAACAAATAAAGTAAACATTCACAAACCAAAAACTAAATTCACATATATGCTTAGACAAAGGAAGAAAAAAAGAAGTGCAAACCTCACAAGAAAAAGCACTCCATGCTTTCTTGATTCTGTAGATGTGTCCTTTTGCTGTGGATGTATGCTCAAGATGCTCAAAAGCTGCTTCAATGGAGATGGGTAATGGCAAATTGGTAGCTTTTTGAGCTCTCAATTTGGCATTATAAGGGTATGGTTGATGGCTTTGGTTCTCAAAATAGCATGGTAACTTTAGCTCAAAGATTGTTGATGAAATGGCTTGGGATGGGATTCAATTTATAGGCTAAGGGGTAGAGGGATGGAGGGCTTAGATGCAAGGATAGATGAAGGCTTAAGGAGGGCTAGGATGCACTCAAAGGAGAGCACATGGATTGTGCTTGTTTAGCACCAATGGGAAGGTGACACTTTTCATAAGGAGGATGAGTGTGAGAGGGTAGGGTAAAGGGTTGGTTAAAGTCATGATGAGTGGGGTTGAGTATGTAAGAGGGATGTAAGAGGAATGAGTGTGGAAGAGGGAAGAGTGTGGAAGATGGGTGTAAGAGTCTTTATGTTTTGTAAGAGCACTCATGAATTAGTGGTTGGGTTTTTTTGAGGGGAGACTTTGGTTTGGATTAGGAAAGTCTTAAACTTGTTTAAGGAATGTGACAACATTAGGGGTTGGATTAAGCTTGGGTTTAGGATTAGATTAGGGATGTTAGAGATGTGCAAGTGGATGGCATTAATGAGGGTGGGTGAGTTAGTGGCTAAGCTTGGTTAGTATGGGTGGATGGGGTGGATTAGGCTAAATGGAGGATTAGAGATAGGTTAGGGGTTTTTGAATTTGAGGATTTCATTTATCAAATAGATTTATTTAATAAATTGGGATTTTTGGAATTAGATAGAAGAATAGAATTTAATTGATAAATAATAGATTATTTGATTTATCAATTAGGACTATAGATGATTAATTAAATTAATCAACTAGGGGATGACAAAGGATTAATTAAATAGAAATTTAATTAATAATGCCCTTTTTAGATAACTAAATAGGATTACTAAAATAGTGTAATCAAATTTAGGTGTCTACATGCACAAATACCAATTGGAACAGAACATGTAACTCTAGGAGGAACTCTTACTATAGATGATTTGAACAAAAAAGAGCATAACCAAGCAATGTTTTATATTGCATTTGCAATTAGCTACACTAATTATGATGACATCAAATATTGTGACACTACATTCAAGATATGGAAAACCTTAATAGAAATCTATGGAGGAGATCAAAATGTCTAGAGAGAAAAAAGATATTTTAAGAGGAAAGTTTGATGACATGAAGATGGAGGAAGGAGAGAATGTTGCTCAGTACGCTGCAAGAATGAATGAAGTGGTGAGTGCAATAAGAAGTCTAGGTGGACAATTGGAAGAAGAAACAACTATCAGCAAATACTTAAGAACTATTCTCCCTTTCAATGCTATTAGAGTTTTAGCCATCCAAGAGCTGAGGTGTGTACAAGGGAACACACTAACCTTTGAAGGAATAGTTGGAAGACTTACTGCATTTGAGCTATCCAATTTTCATAACTATAGACCTGAAAACCTTGAATCTACTTTCAAGGCCAAAATGAGAATAAAAGATACTAAGGAGGACACATCAAGCAAGAAAAGAAGAAAAGGAAAACATCCATCCAGTGATAGTAGTATAGATGAGGAAGATGTGGAATAGTTAGAAGCATTATTGGCTAGGAGATTCCATAGAGGTAAGGGGAAATTCAAAGGTAAGATCCCTATTATGTGTTTTAATTACAATGAAGTAGGGCATATGGCTGCAAGATATCCATAAAGGAAGAACTATAAAGAAGGAATAAAGTACAAGAACAAAAGAGAAGATGACAACAAAGATTACAAGGAGAAAGGCAAGAGATGCTACATTGTTGAAGAAGAATCTGATGAGAATGATGATGAAGTAGTCTATGTGGCCATAAAGGATGAATTAGACAAATATGACGATCAAGCAAAAACATTGGTTACCTATGTGAACAAGAATGGCAAGTGGATCATAGATAGTGGATGATCACATCACATGATAGGAGATAAAAGTAGGTTCATTACCCTTACTCAATATGATGGAAATAGTGTTAGATTTGGTAATGATGCCCCATGTCAAATCAAAGGAAAAGGCTCTATCAAACTTATAGAGAAAATTTCATGTGATAATGCATACTATGTTGAAGGATTGAACTATAGCTGTTGAGTGTATGGTAGTTAGGAAATGTAGGTTGCAAAGTTTAATTTGGAAACAAAACTACCAAGATCTATGACACTGATTGAAATCTAATAGGAAAGAGTGAGAAAACTAGAAGTAATTTTTTTTACCTAGATATGGAAGATGAAAAATGTCTTATTGTTAGATTTGATGATGTCTAGTTGTGGCATAAAAGGATGTGGCATGTTAACTTTGATAATTTGATTAGTATAAGCAAGAAAAAGAAAGTCAAGGGATTGCCCAAGTTGAAGAAACCTAAATAAACAATGTGCAAACAATGTCAACTAGGAAGATGACTAAGTCTAGTTTCAAAAGCAAAACATACACTTCCACTGAAGTACTAGAGTTAGTCCATACAGACTTATGTGGCCCACTAGAAGTGTAAAGCTGACTAGAAGACAGATACATAATGCTATTTGTAGATGACTACTCCAAGATGATGACTATTGTGTTCTTAAAGAAAAAATTTGATGCATTCCAAATGTTCAAGTGGTATTTTCCTAGAGTTGAAAAATAAATAGGAAAGAACCTGAAATGCCTAAGGTCAAATAGAGGAGGTGAGTTCACATCAAGAGAGTTCGAAATATTTTGCAATGACATAGGTATCAAAAGACAAACATCAACACCAAGAACTCCACCACAGAATGGTATTGCTAAAAGAAGGAATACGTTAGTGATTAACTATGCTAGAACCTTGATGATGGAGAAAAATGTTGCACTAAAGTACTGGAGAGAAGCTATAAGTACTGTAGTCTAAGCATTGAATAGATTTCAAGTCAAGAAAGGTAAAAATGCAACACCTTTTGAATTATGGTATGGTCATTCACCTAATGTTAAACATTTCAAAGTATTTGGTTGTAAATTCTACATTCTAAAAGATACTAGAAATGGCAAGTTTGATGCAAAAAGTGATGAATTCATATTTCATGGATACTCCACTAGAAGTAAGGCATATAAGTGTTTAAATGTTAAGACTAACAAAGTTGTGGATAGTGTAAATTTAAATTTTGATGAGCATGTAGAAGTTCAGATTGATGAGACAAAGAAAATAGAGGATTATAGATCCTTTGTATACTTCTATGAAAGAATGATAGTTGAAGACAATGCTGCAAATTAGGTTGGGAATCAACAACAAACTTTAGTACCTGCCAAGTCTCAGCTTGTGAATGTTGAGCTGCATTCAGAAGCCAAGCTGTAGTATGCAAAAAATGCACATTTTGATTCTAAAAAAAAATATGCAAGAAAGGAATGATGAAATGCCAAATGAAGATGAACCAAATGACTCTGAAGCTAAAGGATCAGACATAGAGAAAAGGATTGAACCCAGATTGGCCAAGTATGTAAGAAGACATCACCCTACAGATCAAATCATTGGTGACTATGATGCAAAACCAATGACAAAGAATAGGCTCATGAATGAATCATGTCTGCTAAGCAAGGTTGAACCCAAAATAGTAAAAGATGCACTACAAGATGATGACTGGTAAAAAGCCATGAAAGAAGAGATAGATCAAATTGAGAAGAACAAAACATGGCCTCTAGTTTCTAGACTAGATGATAAGAATGTGATTGGAACAAAATAGGTTTTTGGAAACAAACTCGATGAAAATGGTGAGATAACAAGAAAAAAAAGTCAAATTAGTTTGCAAAGGCTATGTATAAGAAGAAGGATTGGATTATGGAGAGACATTTTCCCTAGTTGCAAGAATGGAAGGAGTAAGAACATTACTTGCATATGTTGCATATAAAGGTTTCAAAGTGTACCAAATGGATGTGAAGTCTATTTTTCTAAATGGTATATTGAAAGAGGAAGTTTACATAGAAAAACAAAAAAGATTTGTTGATGAGAAGAACAAGGACATGGTTTGCAAGCTACACAAAGCACTTTATGGATTGAAGCAAGCACCTAGAGCATGGTATGACAAGTTGCACAAATATCTTGTAAAGATAGGATTTGAAAGAATGGATGACAATAGCAACTTGTATATAAAAGCTGAAGAAGGTAAAGATATTTTTATATCAGAAATCTTTGTTGATGATATAATATTTGGAGGAAAAGATGTTTTATGCAAAGATTTTTCTAATCAAACGAAGCATAAATTTGAGATGTTAATGTTTGGAGAAATCAAATCCTTTGTTGGATTACAAGTACATCAGTTAAAGGATGGCATATTTTTGACCCAAACCAAATACATCAAGGAAGTACTCAAAACATTTGGGTTAGAAGAATCAAAACTAGTCAACACACCAATGGCAATAGGCCATAAGCTATCCAAGAATGGTGAGTCTATTGAAGTAAATCGGACATTGTATAGGTCAATGATTGAGAAGTTGTAATATGTTGTACATAGTAGACCAGACATTGCATTAGCTATTGGAATAGTAGCAAGATTTTTTGCAAATCCAAAAGAAAATCACTTAATGGAAATAAAAAAAATATTAAAATACCTGAAAGGAACTGATGACTTTGGTTTATACTACAAGAGGAATGAGAAGTTTGAATTGAAAGCTTACACTAATGCAAATTGGGGAGGTAACATTGATGATAGGAAAAGAACTCGAGGAGGAGCACTTTTCTTAGGAAAGAAATTGATTACATGGACAAGTAAAAAGAAAAGTTACACCTCACAATCTACTACTAAAGCTAAATTGTTGGAAATAATCAAGACTAGCTAGGTTACTGAGAGGAGAGGGGTGAATCAATAACTTTAAATTTTTTTAAATCAATTTAGTACTTAATCCATTCATCATTCATTCATCTAATCTACTATATGCATGAGAAAGATAAACAATTATAGCACGTGAACACAAAATTTTGGTGACCCAGAAACCTTCCAAATAGAAAGTAAAACTAAGGTGGGGGTGATACCCACAAAAATTTACTACTATAGTATAAAGTTGGCATGTTAGGGCTTACATTGATCACTTCTAATGATCTGTCCTGTTAAGAGAAATTTGGACTGCTAGATCCACCTTGTTAGAGGATTTACAAACATACAATAAAGTATGCACTTTGTTAGGAGATTTATACAGAGACTATTAAGTCTACCTTGTTAAAGGATTTACAAAATTTATTCACCTATTAGGATGAAATAGTGGATCTACTTAAAACTTGATTGCTGATTTGATCCTTGAAGTACAGATCACCTCTTGTGACTGATGAATCTTTACTGCTCCTTGTAGACCTTGTTGAATACCATGCTCTACTGCTAATTCACATTTACTCTTCTTCAAAGCATTACATGTCCATTCCTTGATAAGACAAACACATTGAAAATAACATAATACATTACATATATACCATTCCAATAATTACAATTGCAAGGTCGGCCAAAACACAAGCGAACAAAATATTACTGAGTCGACAAAACAGTAGAAAACTTGGGTTCTTCAAGCTGACTTGGTGACCTTCTAATACTCGGCATCGTCATGCACTTGGTAGAAGTAGAATCTCGATCAATAACAATCACACAATGTAGCTTGGAACTCAATACCCATTGGAGACTTGGTAGATATAGTGTTACTCGATAAAAATTGAATCCTTCATTTATGTTTCTTTCACTTAGTAAAAAATATACATCCATCACTCGGTAAACACTACATATGCATCACTCGATAAAAATTGGCTTGCATCACACAAATTGATGACTCGGTAGACACTGTGAAGCTCGGTGAACACTATAGGCTCAGTAGACACTGCTGGACTGCACACTCACTCAGTAGCTTCAGGAATGATTAGTGTGAACTACTTAAGTGATGAACCTACAAGGTAACCACTAAATTCTTGTTATACACTATAGACTGAGTGATGAACTCAATAATCATTCAAAATTGAATAAGTGTTGTCACTAATGACAAATACAATATAATGCCAACAATCTCCCCTTTTGGCATTAGTGACAAAAAAAAAAACACTTATGAGCCAAACTTTGTGTACACTGACATACTGGATTTGATTTTTCAAAATTGATCTTTGTAAACCTGCTTTATATACATTTCTTACATGTCTTTACATATCTCCCCCATACATATGGCATGGTATATACATAGCTTATCACTGTACATATATCAATCTATTATATTCTCCCTTATTTTCTCCATTGTCTCTTACTCCCCTCTTTTTTGACAATAATGCCAAAGGTAATCATACTTATATAGAGAAACCAAAATGTGAGAGAAACTCAAAATGTACCTTAAGAATAAGAGCTAATGTCTGATCCTAGTTCTCTTGCAAAATTATGCAACTATGAAGTGCAACATGGACTTCTGCTAATAGTTCAATCATATGATCTGCAACTAAAAAATTGTTATCACGGATCAATGTTTTTGAATAAGCAATGTGCTTTTACATTGTGTCCATAATAGGAAGGATCATGTTCTGGATGCCTATTATTGTAGACCAAATCCTTGCTTCCTCTCTCAATAGTTCTACCTGCATGTCTAATAGGAATTTGATCTTTATGTGATGTGCGAAGCTTGAATTGGGATCAAGCCACAACCTTTGAGCACCGGCCTTCAGATCCTCATCAATTTTATTCAATTTTACCTTTATTTCTTTTTTGTATTTGGTAACATCACATGGCTTGGAAAAAAGGGATGTTACATTTGTAAAATAATTCTCAAGATTACCCAAAATTGTAGAAAGTTCTATCTACTTAATGGCTATTTGCTAAGCAATATACTCAAGCAAATTATTATCAAACTTTTTCTCTGCCTTTTCTATAAGCTTCTCTTGGCCAAAAGTGTCCTCATTGAACTTATGTATGGCCTCTTCTAATTGTAACAAAATGTGTTGAGATGAATCCACATCAACACCTATTGCCTCAAAAATTATAGTTTAAGCACTTTCAATTATAGTGAATTCTCTATCTCTCTCATCTCTAAGTTGTTTCTACCTTGCTCTTTGCTCTAAAAGCTGATTGGCCAATCTAATTTCATCAACTGTGGCAGTATCTAGATCTATCTTAGGTATAACAATTTCCTTGTCCAAGTCCATGTCCTCATCAATTGCCTTGCCAGTAAGTAGATGTTTTAGTGGAGTCTTTTTTTTTACTTCAATGCTTACTTCCTTGGATTTAGAAATAGAAACAATGGTTGATGAAGTTGGACTAGTAGAAAAGCCTTCAATTGGTCCAACTAGAGGACAATTGAGAGAGGCACTAACTATATCCAAAATTTATCTACTTCCCAAAAATGAAGTATCAATAGGTAATGTACCAACTAGAATACTTACAACTGAAGAACTAACTAGAACAAAAATTGGTGTAGTTGAAGCTATGGATGACAAAACTGTAGAGAGAACTAGCAAACTTACTATACATGTTGAAATAGAAGTTATCACCATTGAAGAACTAGAAGCTATATATACTACTGAAGTAGATGACTTGGGAGCTGACGAAGAGGGTTGCAGCTTAGTAGATGAAGTGTTTGACGCTTCCATTGAAGATACTTGTAGCTAGGACATGATAGGTGATGATTGAGCTATCTATGTGGCAGTTGTGCTCACAGTCTCACTTGCAGAAGCTATCTCCATAGTAGATGTAATAGTCTTTCATGGAGAGTGAGGAAGGGATGCAATAACTTCTGTTGCAATTTTTACTAGATCTTCTTCATCCTTGTCTTCCTCTTCAGCTTCATCATCATCCTTTAGTGCTTGATAGTCCTCAACATCAAAAGTGACACATGCAGCATTATCTTCTTCATCATTGTCACTATCATCATCATCATCTTTGATTTCTACAGGATTATTACTAGGCTTATGCAGATGATAAATGTTCTTCCACATTTCTGTAGCAGCCTTAACTATATGCTCAATATCTTTTATCAAAATTAAAGAAGTATGAAACCTAATTTTCATCTTGTCTTCATTCTTCTTCATTACTTCCTTTACCTCCACATTGGTAAGGCTTGGTAGCAACTATCTCAAAGATTGTTCATATATATCCTTTGTAGTTTGCATAGTTGATTCCCATCTAGGCTGTAATCTTGCTAGTAACTCATTACCAATTTGAGAGGCAATTTGATTTGGAGAATATTTCCATTTTCCCGTGTTGGAGAGTACTAGCTCCTCAATTTGCATTTTCTCAGCATCTATTCTAGTTTCATACTTTAAAGCCTTGAAGTTTGAGATGCATGCACCTTCTTCCATTTATTTCAATCTTTCTTGGAAGGTGAGAGGGGGCTTACTGAATATAACTTCACTGCCTCCTTTCTTCTTTGATCTTCTGGTAAACATAGTTATGGAGGCTTTGGGTGTCTTGGTAATTATTACCTTGCCCTTCTTCTTGACTAGCTCTGCCTTTTTCTAAAATTCATCTTTAACTTCTACTTCTTCTTCATCTTCTCCTTTTCCTTGGGTAAGAATGAGAGGGCTAGTTGCAATTTTCAATTTGGCTATCTTCCTCTTTCCTCTACTGATAGCCTGGGGTAGCTTGATTTCAAGCTCAATTCTAGCCTTTGCCTCATCATAAGTTCCAAAAGTGGATTTCTTTGGATCTACTGCCTCATTAACCAGTGCTTCAATAATATCACTAGTTTCATCAATATTGACCTCATAAGGAAGAGGTTTCGCCCATGCAACTCGGGGCTTGACTACTTGAATGTATACTCTATCACAGTCAACCATAAAGCATACATCATCTTTGTAATCTTCAACCAATTTAGGTGGAATTCAAAACCTATTATTCATCCTTTCCTTGAAATATTCAAAATAATTATTCATAATGCTATCAAAGTTTACACCCATTTTTTCTACAAACTCATTTATATAATATAGAATAGGAATATCTTTTCTCCATAGAACAGATCCATTGGAGGGAAAGAATTTTTGTACATAGAAGAAAAGACATGTCAACAAAGAACCAAGTTTTTAGGGATTGTTCTTTTATGACCTAATGCTATCCATATTTTTTTTTAGTTGGCTTAGTAGTAGTTCTGACAGGTCAAATTCCAAATTTTTCTTCACAACTTTGAATGCCAAATCCACAACCTCACAAGGCACACTGTTCAAATGACTAGAGCTATAAATCTTGTGAGCAATGATGTGAATGCCAAACCTTAATTCAATGTCAAAAAAAATGCTAACCTTCATACCTTTACCATCCCATTCGGCTAGGGTTTTCTTCTAAAGTTCATCCCAACCTAGGGTTTTGGTAGTTTTTGCTTTACTTAGCATGGGGAGACCTGTAATCTTATGACTCATCTTCTTGGTGATTAATAGTAGGTATTCTAATCATAGTTGACCATTGTGCACATGAATGAGGATGTACCTAATCCACTTAATCTGGAAATTCCTCGGCATATGCGAGATATGGGTTAATCTTTTTGTCTCTATATGCTTATGCTTGGGTTTCAGGGAACCATCAACACACATTTCTCCTAAGGAATTTTCCATCTCTAGGGTTCTAATCTCTTGAATAGAACATTTGAAATGTGTGCGAATATCATTGATAAAGAGTACCTTTGGTGGAATTTTCAATTGAGCTCCATTGGGGTCAAGTGACTCTACAATTGCTGGAACTAGCTTGAAATTTTGTGCTTTCCACTCCACATCCTTAACTAGCATTTTTGAAACTCTTTTTTCCTTGTTACTGTTGCTCCTCTTGGATGCCATTGATGCTCAGTAAAAGATAGAAATCTTTCAAAAAAATCCTTCACTCTAAAATTGCTTGAAATAGCCCAGATGCACCTGAAATTTCTTAGCTTTGATAATTTTGAAAATGCTATGAGAAATGAAATCAAATCCTGCCTTTTTGATGAAAATTTTGCCATTAATGCTCGATATGAAAGTAGCTATGATGACATAGTGCTTAACAGGCTATCATTCACTCACTTGCTCAGTAGAAACTTGTGATTCAGTGATCAAACAAAACTTTTGTTACTCCCGATCTAACTCGGTTGAGTCTATGATTGACCTTGCTCGATATGACTTGATTTCTTGTGACCTCTTTGTTTCAAAAATACTGATTAGATATTTTTCTTTCTTTCATTTGGAACTGCTCTAGATATAGCTTGATGATACAATTCCAGATCCTCCTTCATGAAGCTAATTGGAAATGGTGGAGTCACCCACTTCTTGAGTGACGTGGCCATCATTTCAACTGTTCTACTCCGTAGATTTAGGAATCCATTGTTGTCTCATCTGCTTCCAAATGTTATCAGCTTTAGCTTTCTTTTCATCTTCAATTATTCCTATATTCATGCAATTCTTTGGTATATGACCGAGTTCAATGCATGTATAACATCTTATTGTTGTATCTCTTTTTCTCAAGTGATGCCCTGAGCAGTCTTTGCCAATGTGTCCATATTCTCCACAATAAAAACATCTGCACCATGTATTGTAATCCCATCCAAATATTTCTTTAACAAGTTGTTCAGCTAGATTGAATGATTTTGATCTGCATTGGAATGCCTTATGACCATGCTTCTTGCATTTGTGATATTTACCTTCAAATTTTTGTTTTTCCCTGCATTCATTAGCTTTGTGACCATGCTGATTGTAGTTGTACCATTTTCCATTGAATTTTTCTTTTCCATTGCTCCAATATTTGTTTTATGTATGACCTAACTTACCATAATGATTACAAGTAGGTCTTTGATTCCTTTGGGCACCTTTGGAAGATTCACCTTCTTCATTATATCCAAGTCCTGCTGTACCTTTTTGTCTATGCAGATTTTGCTCATTTTGTTAATTTAATTGATTCATATCTTCTTGAGGCTTCATCATTCTCTCATTGATTTTATTTTCAGCATTTAGTTCATTTGTCAAACTTTCATTTATTTTTCTTTCAGTGATTAAATCAATCCTTAGGTTTTCATTTTTAGATCTCAGATTCCTGATTTCTTCATTTGCATTGGATAGTTGATTGATAAGACTTTGATTTGCATTGATCCTTTCATTTGTTTCATTTTACAATTTTTTTCTTTGTTCCAAGATTTCACATAACCTTTCTGACTGAATTTGTTGTTCTCTTCTTAGCATCTTTACTTCTTTTTGTAGAGATCCATTCTTTTCTAGGAGTTCTTTGATTGCATTGTTTGCTTCATCTGAGCTGCTTGAGGGGAAAAAGTCTTCAATCTTTTCTTCAACATACTTGAGATCATTCATCTAATTTTCAATTTCCTTTCTTCTTTTTAGGGATTGTATAAGGTATTCCTTTTCTTCCTTGAGTTGAACTATGGCCATCTCTAGATCTAGCTTTTCATTTTCAATTTCTTTGTCAAGTCTGAATATCTCCATTTGTCCTTTAGATCTTTACTCAAGCTATCAAACCTTATCCTGAGAACCACAAAGCTCTAATACCAATTGTTGGAAATAATCAAGACTAGCTAGGTTACTAAGAGGGGAGGGGTTAATCAGTGTAAGACCCGTAAAAGTACCTATCTTAGATTTCGTAAAATGAATGTGAATAGGAGTTAATTAGAGTATGACAAACATGTTTGTTTTTATGAGATCCTATTAGAGCCTAAGTTGACTCTAGTAATGATAAGTAACCATTAAATAACTTTAGAAGGAATAACTAGATCACCTAAAAGTGAAAGTCTCTAGGTTCAATCTAAGGAATTGATCAAAGATTTATGAAACAGCCCCCTAGCCAAATTAGGAAGGATGAATTAACATTTTCTCTTCTAGGGGATAATAATGAATGTAGGTTAAAGTGGCAATAAGACATATTATTACATGTGAAAGTTGTGTTTAAAGCATGATGACACAATTTTGAAAACATGCTAATAGATTGAGGAATTAACCCTAGAAACTTACTCACAAACCCCTTGCAATGTGATGAAGGGATATTTCTAGGAATGTTGGTATGTTTAACTTGATTGAAAGATACTAGTTAATAATTTTGCATATTAGTGATTTTCACTTAAGACATCTGTACTACAATCCATTTCATATGTTTTGATTGTTTAACGATTATAAGAATGGTGATAGTACTTAGAATAGTAATTCATTATGCTAATACCCATATGATGAAATTGCAATGTTTTGAATATGAATCAAATGAAAGTTAATTATATATGTGTATGACAATGCAATGCTTCTTTTATAGTAGTTAGAATGGAAATGATTAGATGAAGTTAAATGTATGTGTTAATGTGTAGTATGTGACATTGGATTTATTCTACATTTATATATATATGTCCTTGTATATCATTTTATCGGGTTACTAATGTTTAAGTTGAGTGTGTAGGAAAGTTGAACCATGGAGATAAATAGGGGAAACAAGGTTCAATATCATGTGAACACAATAAAGTCAAGGTGAATCTTTGGAAGATTCAAAACCTCATTGTATTGTGTTTATTTTGTAATGTGATTGTGCATGGGTGTTAGAGTTAGAAAGTGTGACTAATTAAAGACATGTAATCATGATGTGTAAAGTGTTTTAATGTGTGTGTGTGTGTGTGTGTTAATATTTATGTGTAAATGACATGTCCAATAGGATTCTTTGGCATGAAATTACTTCACCTAAGCCTATTCCTCATTATGAAATCAGGTAACCCACCTTGGAGAGTGTTAGGAAGAGTCACCTTCGTGATGGAAATTCAAGTTACAAGTTGATAGGAACTTTAGAGAGCCTAAACTGATTCCCAAGTGTTAATTTTGTGAAAATAAGTTACTCACATAGTAATAGTATGGGTTGGGGGTTTAAATATACACATAAGTTGGTGTAGGGGACCTAGAAGAGCCTCAAAAATAGTCATTTCCAAGCCAATTCGAAAATCATATTGTAACATGACTTATTACCTCATTACACCACTTGGATAAGTTCTTATTGGTAGAAGATACAAGAAAGTAAGAGGGGTAGGTGAGGAGGAAAGGTGAAGGTCTTTATAGGGAGCTTGTGCTAACCTTGGTATTTGCTTACCCACGCTCTAATTTTAGAGACAGATAGGGATTGGAGAGGAAAGTTTGGGAACCAAGTAGGAAGAGGTCCTTATTCCATTACCATAGCTTGTAAGCAGGTTAGTACTTCATGCCATGCTTTCTTTCTATCTTATAGCTGAAATTGGAAATTGTAAGAGTGCCTTCTTGTTGGATTGTTCTTGGGATTCTTGTGTTGTGTTGAATTGTGAGGGTGTGTTTAGTTATGAAATTTCTTGGAGTTTCTTTAAGATTTTCTTGTTTGGTTTGGATGTTGGAATTTGTTCATGGGTATGAAGGCTTCACTCACCCTTGGGAGGGAAGAGGAAGCCTTGGGTGAAGGGGTTAGTTGGGCTTGAGATATAGTTGAGAAACTTGGAGTATGGCCTCCATTGTATGCCATATGCTTTCATAATTTGTTATGGATAGTAAGAAGAGTGATGGTGTGGTAAGAAGGTTGATGAAGTATGGTATTCAAGGTGTCTTTAGTTGATGGTAGTATGACGGGAGAATTCTTGTGAATAGCCCTGAAAGGGCATGAAATTATTGTTTTGTGAAAGCCCAAAAGCCATGGAAATTATTGATTTCAGAAAGCCTCAAAAGGGCATGGAAATTCTTATTACAAATTTGATATGATATGGAAAATTTTTGATTTGAGAGCCCACCTTCACCCAATGTTTATGATTCCATGTGTGAATCATTGTGCAAGCCTTGGTTGGGAATTGTAAATGTGATGTTAAACTAAGATATTCATGTTGGTTTTTGTTATTGTGATAATGTTTGAGTGTTTCCTGGTTGAGCCTTGTTTCCCCTAGTGCAGGGGTGGTCTCCTTGAGGCCTAGGTTGGGAGGTGAGCCTCCATGGTTTATAATTCTCTTTGCATTTGCAAGTTACTTGATATCTTGGATGCTTGGAGGTCAAGGGGATTTCATTGCATAAGAGGAGGGAATACTATTGTAATTGCTTTGATAATGGAGGTGCAATCTCCAACTTGATATATGTTTCTTCTTGTGATGAAAAAGTATGGTGTTGTTCATGTCCATTTGGCAATAGAGAAACTGAGAAAACATCTAAGCATGGTAGCAAGGTCTTTCCATTTGTGTAATTATGTTATAGTGATTTCACCACCTTTTTGTGTATCTCAAAAATTATTGGAGAAAGTTTCCATTTTGTGTTTGAGGATAAACTATCTTGTTCCTTCAGTGATTGTACTTCTACCTCTTTATGTAGATAGTAAGAATGGATTCTAACATCATGGAAGAATACTATACTGAAAGATTTCAGTTATGGAATGTTATTATTATCTCAATCTTACTGCACATTAGTTGTATATGCAAGTTCTTTTGTAAAATGCATACATAATGTAAAGAGTGAATGAGCAAAGGTTAAAAGAATTCGTTTAGACCATATATAATATGTTTCACCACTCACAAGATCATATCAAGAATATATAAAAGCTACCATGGAATTAAGGATAGAAATTGAAAAGGTTGAGATAAATGCATTAGTGCATAATAGTAACCTTGTTGTAGGAGCTCATCTAACATTTTGGAAAATATATGGGAAAGAGAATAGCCTTTTTCTCTTGATTACAGATCAATAAAATATTAATGGGAGAATATACTTGGCATCTTATCGAGGACCCTAGGGGACTTAGGAGTTTTTTTCAAAAAAGAGTTAACCTTAAACTTTCTAAGACTACCCTAGTCACATTATGCAAAATTTGGGAAAAGACACATAATCCAAGTAAAATCTGAGTATAGTACGCATGTAGAAAAAAAATAAAAATAAATAAATACTAAAAAAAAAGTGAACATCATATACATTGCCATCTCATGAAGAAAGGGAACTAAGTCAATAATATGATAAATGCAAAGCAATAAAAAAAAAAAGAACATGGCCCCACATGGCGCCAACTTTCCTTGCCTTCAAAAGTGTGCTATGACCTATGTCAAACTTAGACGTCCCTTGGGCACCACTTTTATCTAATAAAGAGGAAAAATTTTAATTTAAAACTTGAGCAACATGCCCTCCTTACCAATCAGCCTCCGCTTAAAACAAAGCACCCACATCCTCATAAATGCTGCTCATAATTTGGTCTAGGCACCTATAACTTGTGAGAAAAGACTTGGAGTAGACATGGGCTTGACATGACCACCTAGGTAGAAAAAAGATGCGAAACTTTTGTTGAATTAAGAGGAGTGCATGAAAGTAAGAAAAACCTTTAATTAAGCCTTGACTTGATAAGACCCACTTGCAACTTAGGCACTCAACATGGAGGCATATTTTTCAAATTCCTTCCACTCACACCTAGGATTGGTGTAGAAGCTAGTATAAGGCATTTAGGTTATGATAATTGTGTTAGAGGATGTAGTATTAGGATATAAGGGAACCTAAGGTGGAAATAATTACAATATTATGTTGTGTGTCATAGGATGTGATGTAGGAAAATCTAATGAAACTAAAGATGTATAGATTAGTTTGTTATATTTTAAGCATTAATAACAATATATACATATTAAGGAATAATAAACTTGGGTGTTAATATGTCAATAATTTTTGAAATAAGAAGTGGTAAAATTAGAGGTATAGTTTAATGGATAAAATGTCATTGTTTTTAGTATAGTAAAGATCTTAAAGAGATTAATATAAGTAGATAATGTAAGATTTATGGGAATATTGTAGAGTTATTAATTGGAATTTTAATTTATTAGAGAAAAGAAATAGGAATGTTACCTTTGTTTGTGGGAATTGACTTTTTAAAAAAAGTTTGAAATAAAATTTACATAGAATGTCCATGTCAACAATATTCATGAAGCTTGGTTACGACTAATATCCACATAGATATATCAGTCAATGCTATAAATCATTTTGCAAAATATCAAAGTATAAGTATAGTGAATTTACTAAAGAACGACATCCATCAAATTCAGTCTTCAATTAAGTCAACCAATGTTAGTGAACAAAGTAGAATGGTAAACATTATAACATCTATATATCTAAAATGTAGTGTGAGGAAGAACCTCTATTGCGTGAGTAATGTGAAAGTTCCATGTCTATCTAAAGGAGGACTTTGTGTTAACAACATAGTGAGTTAAGGTACAAGGATGTGTTGTTTAGTTGAGGATGTTCTTGATGTCAAAGAGAGTTATAGGTCAGTTGGATTGATGTCATGTATTAGTTGTAAATTTAAGTAAGTAAAGATTAAACAAAGATTAAACTTAATAATAATATTAATAGAAAAGAAATTTAAAAGAAAAAAAAAATATTGTGCTTGACTTGTTGCCTTGTCGGATTTTGGGCATGACAATCAGTAACCTCAAAAACTTTTAAATCAATTCAGTACTTAATCCATTCATCATTCATTCATCTAATCTATTGTATCCATGAGAAAGATAAACATTTATAACACATGAACACAAAATTTTGATGACCCAGAAACCTTCCAAATAGAAAGTAAAACTAGGGTGGGGATGATACCCGAAAAACTTTACTAATACAGTATAGAGTTGGCTTATTAGGGATATCATTGATCACTTCTTATGATCTTCCTTGTTAAGAGAAATTTGGACTGCTAGATCCACGTTGTTAGAGGATTTACAAACATACAATGAAGTAAGCACTCTATTAGGAGATTTATACAGAGACTGTTAAGTCTACCCTATTAAAGGATTTATAAAATTGATTCACCTATTAGGATGAAATAGTGGATCTAATTACAACTTTATTGCTGATTTGATCCTTGAAGTATAGATCACCTCTTGTGACTGATGAATCTTTACTGCTCCTTGTAGACCTTGTTGAATACTTTGCTCTACTGCTGATTCACATTTACTCTTCTTCAAAGCATTACATGTCTATTCCTTGATAAAACACACACATTGAAATGATATAATACATTACATATATATCATTTCAATAATTACAATTGCAAGGTTGGCAAAAACATAAGCAAACAAAATATTACTGAGTCGGCCAAACAGTAGAAAACTCGAGTTCTTCAAGTTGACTTGGTGACCTTTTGATACTCGGCATCCACTACATTACTTGGCATCATCATGCACATGGTAGAAGTAGAAGCTTGGTCCATACTAATCACACAATGTAGATTGGAACTTGGTAACCATTGGAGACTTGGTAGATATAGTGTTACTCGTTAAAAACTAAATCCTTCATTTACCTTGCTTTCACTCGATAAAAACTACACATCCATCACTCGGTAAACACTGGGTTCCATCACACAAACTGATGACTCAATAGACACTATGAAGCTTGGTGAACATTGTAGGCTTAGTAGACACTACTGGATTGCACACTCACTGGTAGCTTCAGAAATGCTTGATGTGAACTGCTTAAGTGATGAACCTACAAGGTAACCACTAAATGCTTGGTATACACTGTAGACTAAGTGATGAGCTCGGTAATCATTTAGAATCGAATAAGTGTTGTCACTAATGAAAAATACAATATAATTCCATGTGGTAGCCACTATAAACTACACCAATATTATATGGATCAAACACTTGCTACAAGGTATGAAGGAAGAGGTAATTGAGCCCGTGACACTTTATTGTAATAATACAAGTTTCATCAATATATCAAAGAACCTAGTAATACATGCTAAAACTAAGCATATTGCAATCAAGTATCACTATGTAAGAGTGTTTGTGGAAGAAAAACAAGTGAAGATGGAATATGTTAGCTCAAAGGAACAGATTGCTGATATCTTCACCAAAGCACTACCTAAAGATACTTTTGTGTATCTTAGAGGTAAGTTAGGTGTGATACCCCTAGCTAAGGCTATCTAAAGAAAAAAGAAAGTATGCCCGGCATCAAATAAGTAGCATGTTGAAGATTTTATACATTGATGCAGAGGATTTTTACTTTGGGATCCATGCCTAAAGTAGTAGAAGTGTTGAAATTCCAAATCAGTCACAAGCAAGGTGACAAAGGGAGAAATTGAACGAATTTGTAAAAGCTACATCTTGCATCTAAAGATGCGAATATGTCTTTGGCATTGTTGTCAAAGAGAGAGAAGTAGACAACTGATCAACAACTGTTGAAGATAGCAAAAAATTGATTTAATAAAGATAGAGTAAGATTTCAGAGGTTGATTAGAATAGCACAAGATGAGTAATATAGAGGGAGAAAGAAAAAGAACAAGGATACAGTAGCAAAGAGGGAGAAGATGAAATAAAAAGGAAATCTGAAGTTACAATTTACTTTTTGGCATTTGACTTACTATTCTAACCTAGCTAGCTTGTGGTTGAATAGTTTAGTCTGATGGTTGATAAGTTTGGTTTGCCATCAATGCCAAAGAGGCACATTCTTGGAAATCTGATTGAAAAGCTCATTGTTGTTAAAGATCAAAGAGGAGATTGTTGTAAAAGAATGTTTTTCAATCCTTTTTTTGTCTTTGATGTTAAACCTGCTATTTGTAGGAATGATATTTGCTTATAAGATCCAAGTACTATCACTTAGTTGATTGATGAAGAGGATTTGATCAACAAGATGTAACAAGAGCACCTAAGGGAAAGGTTGAGTTATGATGTTGTAATGAAGTACAAGGATCAGTTAAGACAATGGTTAAGTAATGTATTGATGATATACTCAAAGATACAAAGGTTGGTCACACTTGGAATTATTGGAGGAAGAAATTGTAACAAGGTTGACTACAAAGCTTAAACTAAGATTATTAGTGGATGTTGAGCAAGTTAGTTGAAGCCAAGAAAATTCTCAGTAGAAGTCAAGTAACAAACATTTCTAGTGTGTGTCGAGTGATCTTCATGTGCTGAGTGATCTTTAGTTGCCGAGCATCAAAAAAAAATTAGTTGGTGCCAAGTGATCTTCAGGTGTCAAGCATCAGCAAAAACATAGTTGATGCTAAGTAACACAGTATGTGTTGAGCACCAATATTTCAATAGTGCCAAGCTACTACATTATTTCAAAAGATGAAGATTTTTCAAAGCTAAGCCGATATGGTGGTTACATTGAATTTTTTGAATAAGTTGGAGGATAAGGATGATGAGTTGTTGGCATAGAATCCTATGTAAATTATTTTTGTGCAAATTCTAAAGGATTATTCAAGAAGTTTCTAAAGGAAATAGAATATGGGTTAGATGCAATGAATCCTACATAATCCATGCAAATTGAAATTGAAAAATGGAAGAATCAAGTAGGAAAAGGTACTTCAAGGTTTCCATTTAAGAAAGCATAGACCAAGAAGAAAAGAGTTGCTGATACTGTAGCTACTGAAGTGCCAAAATATGTGAAGTAGTGAGAAGGGTGTCAAGGAGGAGACATCTAGGAGAAGCAAGAGCACAGAGGCTTTGCTTCTATGAGTTGTGATGAAGAGATGATTGCACTGGTACATTAAGTATGGAGACTCAAGGTGACAAAGCTTGAAAGAAGGGTAAACTACTACGAGTTGTACAGATTGAAGGCTAGTTAAGGGTATAAGCTAACAAGTGATCTAAGATCTAGAAGAAAAGTTGTATGTTGTAGTCAAGTCAAGATTTTCTAATACTCTCTAGCAATTGTATTAGATCTGAAAATCCTATGGACTTAGGTTGGCCTAACAGCCATTTGTAACTCCTTTAATAGGGTGACATTCTAAGTGAATGTTCTAAAGACCTTTAACTAGGCCCACTTCTAATAGGGTGGATAAATCCTCTAACAAGGTCACATTTAATAGTATGTTGTAAGTCTTTAATAGGGCAGGCCTTTCATAGGACATCACTTCAGAAGGGTGAAAATTGAGTAGCATGTTACTAGTGGTTTATCCCAAATGGGGTTTCCACATAAACCACTATGTCATGTGTTGATTTCTGATGTGTTTTACTTGCATGTTGATCTACAATAACTTTTTGATTAGATAAGTTAAATCTTGGATGAATAAATTGTTGAATGAGTTCACAATACTAAGTGAAAAGTTGGAATAGGACATTTGGACCTTGAATACTTGATTCATCCCCCTCCCCCCCCCCCCCCCCCCCTCCCCCACTTCTTAGTTATTATAAAGAAATTTTAACATTTTTACCTATTGTTGTATATGAACAAGTGACTTTTGTTATAGTTGACATGGTCTTCAGAGAACCTAAGAGTTGACATTTTAATACTTTATGGTTGTGTGTAATTTGGCAATGGGAGGGTGGGGACTAATGCACTTTGTTTTGTTTCTCTCAACCTATCGAGTGTTGCATAGTAGGATTCATTACAGTTTGACTCTCCATGCAACATGTTGATGAATTTTGTGCTTGGCCAATGAATCTTTTATTATTTCAGTTGAAATATTATTATTTTTGACATTGTGTATGGGTAGATATGCTGATTTCTACATATGGATAAATATATTTTCTTTACTTTTTGCATATGTGTCGATGTGTAGAATGTTATTTTATTTCCCTACCATATATATACGTATACATATACATATACATATACATATATATGTATATTATTATATATATACATATATATATATGTATATGTATATATATATATATATATATGTATATGTATATATATATATACATATATATATATGTATATGTATATATATATATACATATATATATATATATATACATATATATATATATATATACATACATATATATATATGTATATATATACACACCTATGTGTGTGTATATATATATATACCTATATATATACCTTGGGCTAAGGTCGAGGAGTTCTTCATTGTCACGAAGAACCCTGGGGGAGTATTACTCTATGGTTGGTGTGGTAAAAGCACCTAGGCCACACCCCCATTTTCAGATAGCAGATGGATTTTGTTCATTGGCTAAGAAACGGAACACTCAAAAGTAGGACAACAAACACTTGGAAGCTGTAAATACCTATTAGCTGATCAGTTTTCTTTCTTTATGATGTATATGCATCTTTTGGAATGTACCTATGTACCATAAGCATTTATGTTGACATTTCATTTAATGGATGTAAGGAAGAATTATTTCTAGTCCATTATACTTTTGTACAACATTGTTATCTGATAAATTGAAATGATCTATGTCATCAATTTCAGTTGACTATATGAAATGTTTGACTTTTCAACACTTTTGCTGATCTGTATCTTCTTTCTTCTATATTTATCATTTTAAGAATGAGTTGGCATATTTTTTTGGGAGTCTGTCTTAATTTATTTGATATCAGAGTATAAGGTTTTAAACATAGGCCTTAGGGCTACTTTGCTAATTAGCAAAAATGTGTGCAGGTGTTTGAATTATCACCATGGCCAAAGAGCTAACCATAGATGTGAATCCAATAATGGTTCACAAGGTGATGAACCCAATTAGAGATTGGATCATATTGTGGCACTCCTAACTCATCAAGGGGCTCTATTGCAATAGCAAGGAAAAAGGATGGGTACCCTAGAATAAAATGTTTAAGGTAGACCTATTGATCAGGAAGCAAGGAAGCGCAAAGAGGATTAGTGCCTAGAAGCCCTATTCCAAAAGGAAGAGGAACATAGGAAGCAACTTGAGGACAACCAGTTGGTTGAGGCACTCAAGAGGTCAAAGAAAGAGTGGCAGGTGGAAGATGACTACCGAATGGCTATGAATAACATAGATAGGGAGTAGATTGTGCCTAATTTGAGCAAGGACATCAAGAAGGTCACACCACCCACTTTGTATGGAAGAGCTTCTAGGGAGGATGCTAAGGCATGGATTACAAGCATGGAAAATTATTTTCTTGAGAGGAACTATACAAGGAAGTCTTGAGAATTTTGGGCTGATTTTCAGCTCATGGGTGAGGTGGGTACTTGGTAGGAGAATGTCATGACTAAGAAGAAATTTTAGCATGGAGAGGTAACTTGGGAAGAATTTCTTCAACATTTCCACAAGAGATGGTTACCAAAACTCTACTATGTTAAGAAATCAGTAGAATTTTATAAACTAGTTCAAGGGAACATGAATGTTACATAGTATCATGAGCACTTTTTTCATTTGGTGAAGTATGTTCTATAGTATCAGCATGATGAATTATTCAGAACCTAAAAATTTGTGATGGGTTTGGAAACTGAGATTTAAAGTGAGGTCGACATGTAAGAACCTGAAATGATGGACTTTGCATGATGTAAGGCTCTTAAGCAGTAGCAAAGATTGAAGGATGTGACCTCATCTAAATCCATCAACCAGAATTGTAGGAGGAAGTTCTAGGATAACAAAGGAAATCAAGATAACAAGGGTACCAGGATGATAGGTATAAAGGAAATGTGAAGAAACAATAGATAAGAAATATGAAAAAAAAGGACAATAAGGTTTTGATAGGAACAAGAAAAAAGGGAACTAGAATGGTAACAGGAAATAGAATAACAAAAACAATAGGAATGGAAATGAGAAAAGTAGAAGGAACTAGAATAACAGGAATGATTAGAATAGAAATGATGATAGGAAGGTTCCTAGAACTAGATGCTTTATCTATGGTGGTAATAACTTTGCTACTAAATGCCCTTGGTAGTCTTATAGGAAGGAAATTCCATCACAACATCACATTCATGCTACAGTTGATCATCGGCATGCAAACTTTCAAGCTACACTTATTCAGCTGACTGGTACACTTTTTATTATTTCTGTTTCTATTGTAATAGATACTAGTAGTACTGAATGCTCTATAGATCCTAAAGTAGTAGCAAGATTACCTTTAGAGCTTTTTTTATGGCTGAACCATGGATTGTAGAGTAGGCTAATAGGGTTGAGCAGTGAGTATAGCAATGTCTTTTCTACAATGAGTTGAAACTTTCCAACTTTCAAATAGAGGTCAATCTTTTTGTAGCTCCTTTAGGTTCTTACAATGTCATCTCAGGAATTAACTCATTAATTGAACATAAGGCCTTAGTTAATTGTAAGGATAACATAATTGAAGGCCGTGATGACACAAAGCACTTATTGACACTAAATGGTGTCAAAACACCACTTGAGCTAAGACACATCTCTGCTATGCAATTGAAGAAAGCAAGGAGAAAGGGGTGTCAGTTGTATGTGGCACTTGTTAAGGACTTGGAAGAAGAAACCTCACCTCGTTTAGAGGATTATGCAATCTTAAAGGAATTTAGCAATCTGTTTCCAGATGATTTTCTAGAACTACCTCCAAAAGGGAGTTTGACTTTTCTATTGATTTGGTACTAGGGGCTGAACCACAATCAAAGGTTCCTTAATGCATGACCTCCACTAAGATGTATGAGTTAAACACTTAATTATAGGAAATTTTAGACAAGGATGGTACCTTAAGGCTATGCATTGATTACTGTATGCTGAATAAAGTTACCATTAAAAATAGGTATCCTTTACCACATATTGATGAATTGTTTGATCAAATGAAATGGACTACCTTCTTCTCTAAGATATATCTAAGACCTAAATATCACCAACTTCGGATCAAGGATGAAGACATATCCAAAAGAGCATTTAAAACAAGGTATGGGCATTATGAATTTGTAGTCTTACCTTTTGGACTAATGAATGCTCCTATAGCTTTCATGAACTTGATGAACAGTTTATTCTAGGATTGTATTGATAAGTTTGTGTAAATTTTCATTGATGACATTTTGATATATTCTAAGACTATGGAGGAACATGAAGAGAATTTTTTTATAGTTTTCTGATGCCTTAGAGAGAAGAATTTTTTTAGAAAACTCTCAAAATGTTCATTTTATTGAAAGCAGACCCATTATTTGGGACACATCTTATTAGCAGATGGTATTGCAGTGGATTCAACGAAGATTAAAGCCATTCTTGAGTGGCCAGTTCAATAGAACATTAGCGAGGTATGAAGTTTTATGGGGTTGGTAGGTTATTATAGGAAGTTTGTGGAAGGATTCTCTAAAATTGTAGCACCTATCACTTCCTTGTAGTGAAAGGGAAAATGGTATGAGTGGATTGAAGCATGTGAGAGAGCATTTCAGTTGCTAAAGCATAAGCTTACATCCACTTCTATTTTAGTGATTCCCAATCCAAATGGACATTTTTTTATTATGATAGATGCTTCAGGGGATGGACATGCAAGATGGTTAAGTAGTCGTCTATGAGTCTAGGAAGCTTAAACAGTATGAGGTAAACTATGCACCACATGATCTTGAATTGGCTACAATAGTACATGCCTTGCAACTATGGTGGCATTACTTATTAGGGAAACCCTTTGAGTTGAAAACCAATCACATGGGTTTGAGGTACATTTTTACTGAACCAAATCTTAATGCCAGATAGAGGCAATGGCTTAAGTTTCTTAGTGAGTATGATTTTGGAATTGAGTACATTAAAGGGAAGGGGAATAGAGTGATAGATGCATTGAGTCACAAATGACATATCACCTCTATTACTACTTCTAGAACTTTCATGAGGGAGTACATTCTTCAGAATATTCCTAGAGATACTCATTATGATTGGGTGAAATCAGTTTTGGATGTGGGTTTTTTGGATTCTTGGTTTGAGGAATATTCTTTTGATGATGATGGTTTACTTAGATACCAGAATAGGATATATATTCTCTATCATGAAGGATTACAAAAGGTGGTTCTTGAGGAGATACATTGCACTCAATTTTTAGGGCACCCTGGGGTAAACAAGATGATGACTGATTCAAGACCACTATATTTTTGGTCATGACTCAAGAAGGATGTAACATAGTATGTGGCCCAGTGTTTGGAATCTCAGTATGTCAAGGCTAAACATGTCGATCTAGCAGGACTTCTGTACCCACATGAGATTTTGTAGTATAAATGGTAGGTTATTAGTATGGAATTTGTGCAAGGTTTACCCATGACATGACATAAGCATGATGTTCTCTTTGTCATAGTTGATAAATTAACTAAAGTTTCCCTCTTTATTCATGGTAGTTTGAAAGAGGGTTCTCTGGTATTAGCAAGGAAATTTGTGTAGGAGATATTTTGACTGCATGGTACTCTAGAAACCATTATCTCAAACAGGGACACCCATATGACTTCTTAGTTTTCGACTACTTTGAACTTTTCTTTGGGTACATAGTTGAACTTTAGCACTGCCTATCACCTAAACATAGATGGTCAAACTAAATGAGTTAACCAGGTGTTAAAGGATTTATAGCAGAAGTACTACATGGATCAACAATACAAATGGGAGGAGTATCTTCCATTACTGGAGTTTTCTTATAACAACTCCTACAATTCATCTTTAGGCATGTCACCTTTTGAAGCCCTTTATGGACATAAGTGTCATATCCCTATTAGCTTAGATAAGGTGGAAGATCGAATCCTAGTATGCTTGGAAATGCTAAAGGAAATGGAGGATCAGATGTTCTTGATCCATAGTCTGTTGAAGGAAGCAGCTAATCGACAGATGAGTTATGCTAATAAGAAATGCACTTTTAGGTAGTTTAAAATTGGGGATAAAGTGTTTTCGAGAGTTAGACTATAGAATAGTTCCATCTCATTCGGCAAGAGTTCAAAGCTTGCACTAAGATTTGTTAGTTCTTTTGAGGTGTTGGAGGTTATCAACCTAGTTGCTTATAAACTTGCTCTGCCACTCGTAGTTGCCTGTGTTCATAATATTTTCCATGTATCTCTTCTTAAGGTGTATCACCCTGACATGTCTCGTGTACTTGACTAGCATGCATTGCAAGTTCAGGATCTGGGAGTGGTGGCAGTTCAACCCACTAGACTCATTGAGCAACATATCATCTGGGTATAAGATTGAGGTGTTCTCTAGTACAAGGTCCAGTGGGATAAATTTGGCATAGATAGTGCCCCTTGGAGGACACAGATGACTTATAGCAATTTTTCCCTCATCTATTTTGAGTAGAATGTTTACTATTTATATAGACTTTAGTTTGAACATTGTTATGTTGTTATTTTGATTAACATCAGGACAATGTCTTTCCCTAGAGGGGAGGGATGTCACAACTCATCATATGACTTCTTTGTTTGCACCTACATGGTAATTATGTGGCAACCTTGTTGATTTTGAATTTGTCAAAATTTGATTTAAGTAGGATTAAATAGTATTATGTTGATTATTACTTAATGATGTGATTATTTTGCATGGTTAATTGGTTTAATAATGCATCAGAAGTTTTGGTTACATTTTTTAATTTAATATGTAGATCTCATTTAGATGATGATGCATGATTTATGTTATGTAGATGATGATGTCATGATGATGAATCTTGTTATTATTCTGATGGTTACTGACTTGTTTTTGGTTTTGAGTGTTTGAGTGATCGCGGGATGTTAAAGATGAGGGTGTGGTTGAGGTAGAGAAAAGTTAGCTTTTCGGAAGTGCACAAATGGATAATACTTGTAGCTTACACACACACACACACACACACACACACACACACACACACACACACACCACTTAGAGTGTATTCCTATTTTACATCATGTTATGATTAATCTTGTACTTAATTTTTTTTTTTAATAATGATACTTGATCTGTCTAAACGTGATGAGTGTATATGTGAAAAGATAATACTTTCATCTTATTCTATTTGGGAAAGAATGAATATGACATGTGTAAGATCAATTTCATATATATATATATATATATACACTTGTGCAAATAATTTAAACTATTCTATTGCTAGAAATTATGAGAAAAAGGGTGAGACCTACGAAAAGAAAAGAAAAGAGCAAGAGTATTTTTATTAACCATTCTAGGGGGGGAATAGTTATAACCATGATGGAGGGCATTCAAAGAAAAATTGATGGTAAATAATGGGAGTAACCATCAAGGCTAGAAAATAGGGACAACAGAAGTAGTTGGGGGTTTTCTTAAACAAGATGGTTTTTGGGGATACCACAGATAGGGAGAGAGACCTACAATCAATAGTGAAGATGGCTCTAGAGGTGCATGGGTTTGGAAGATAGATTGGAGAGACCAATGGTTAACAAGTTCTTCCTTGTTTCTCCATTAGTGAATTCTTTAATGTGTTTTGTGTTACCTTATTAGGAAGTGTATACATTTATTTTTACTACTCTATGGGTGTATGTGAACTTGGTTGAGCATGTAATAAGGTTTATGTAGTTTATTTTTTTCTATCTTCAATTCATGCTCTTGCAGTTTGCCAAACTCTTGGGAAAATTTAGCACTGAGGTAAAACTCTTGCCCAAAACCATGTGGACATTGCTAGGAAGAAGGTGTGATGCATGTGGTGTTTGAGGTTTTATAGCTTCCATGCTATGTAGGGTTATTTGGGCAAAAAAATTTCTATTATCACATTACTCCCTTGTATTAACCTTAGTGTGAAGTCAGGAAAATCTCCTAAGATCTGTAAGGATCTTATTTCCTAGTTCTTTCTATAGATTTGAATGGTTTTGTTTTGATTTTTGAAATGTGTTGTTATTTTTATGATTAGTTTAGGTTTTGAATGACCTTTTGATGTTAGAAAAACCACACAATGACCTTGATAAAGTTTTAAAAAATAAAACCCTAAGTACCCAAAATTAGTAAAAAGGGGCTTTTGACAATGACCAATTCAGAATACTTAGAACATATATTGTACCTATTCTTCAAACACATTTGTTGCTGAGGTTAACCTAGACTACTGATTCATGTTCTTTTCTTGATTTGAAACCATATTTGAGAATAGACTTGCGAGAAATTTTTTTGTATATTTTGGCAACTAAATTTGGAATGGGAGATCAAAATTTCACTAGTAGATTGCTATGAAACATCCAAATTTCTTCGTGTACACAAAATTTTTAATTCTTAGAAATTTTTCTTGGTATATGAACGTGAGAAAGTATTGTTATTTGATTTCACAAATTTATCTATATGCTTTTGAGTCAACTAGCATATGCTTGAACACAAATATTCTATGAATATTTATCCACAAGGGAATCTCTAATAAAACACCTTAATTGAATGGTATGTGAGCTAGCCTTGCTATATATTTTCTCTCTATTCTTTTATTTTGGTTTTGCCTCAAAATGTTAAGATTCATTATTTAGATTTTAACCATCTATTGGAATCATAAATTTGAAGCTGTATATGTTGTTGTGTGATTTTCATCATCTTCTAGGGTCAAGTTAAACATTTATTAGAAAAACATCCAAGTAGATGGGTGTGCACAACTGGAATTTTTCCATCATTTAGTAATAGTTCATTGTGCTAATTATAACTTAGAAATAAAATGCTATTTTACTATTGAACATGAATTCCTAGATAAGATATTTTATTAACTTGCTGGTTAGAAATTTTTAGAAAGATTGTTTTCATTGGTATATATGAGTTCAAAGATAGCCTTTTTACCTATTGTTGTATATGAACAAGTGACTTTTGAGATAATTGACATGGTCTTTAGAGAACTCGAGAGTTGACATTTTAGTCCTTTATGGTCGGGTGCAATTTGGCAATGGGAGGGTGGGGATGGATGCACTTTGTCTTGCTTCTCTCAACTTGTTGAGTGTTGTGTGTTAGGATTCATTATAGTATGACTCTCCATGCATCATGTTGACAAATTTTGTGCTTGGCCAAGCCATATTTTATTATCTTAGTTAAAATATTGTTATTTTTGACATTGCACATGGGTAGATATGTTGATTTGTACATATGGGTAAATATGTTCTCTTTATTTTCTACATCTGTGTTCATGTGTAGAATGCTATTTTATTTCCCTGCCATATATATATATATATCTGTGTGTGTGTGTGTACATGTGTGTGTGATTAGGCTACTTAGCACATGGATGTTTGTAGTAAGTTTCATAGCTGTACTAGATCCATCTGATCCATCTTGTTCTAAGAATCTAACCTTCTTGTGCTAGGGTTGGGAAGTTCTTCATTGTCAGGAAGAACCTTGGGGGAGTATTACTTTTTGCTTGATGTGGTAAAAGCGCCTATGCCACACCTCTATTTTCACATAGTAGATGGACATTGTTCGTTAGCTAAGAAATGGAACACTCAGAAGTAGGACAATGAACACTTGGAAGCTATAAACACCTATTGGCCAATCAATTTTCTTTCTTTATGATGTATATACATCTTTCAGAATGTACCTATGTACCATAAGCATTTATGTTGACATTTCATTGAATGGATGTAATGAAGAATTATTTTTGGTGCATTATACTTCTGTACAACATTGTTATCCAATAAATTGAAATGATCTATGTAATCAATTTCAGTTGACTATATGAAATGTTTGACTTTTCAACTCTTTTGCTGATGTGGATCTTTTTTTTTTTGCATTTCTTGTTTTAAGAATGAGTTGGCATATTGTTGTAAGAGTCGGTCTATTTAGTACACAATGTATAAAACTAAGCTATACTTTTATTTCTAATTGAGCTTCTATAGCTCCTATTGCTAGTCAATATATTGACTATAATGAAAGATAGAAGGCCCATTAATGATGAGCAGTCAAGTTGACTATTATAAAAGTGAAAAGTCTAATAGTCCATTAATGATCAATGGTAAGAAACATTGACTAACATAAATCTTACCTAAGGGGACACTTTTATTGTTTTCAAACTTGAAATGTTCCCTTGATAAGATTTACCTTTTAGTTTAAATCTTAGACAATAACACCGCTGAACAGGGTGTTTTATGAATGTCTACCATCACTTGCTCTATGTAGACCATAGAAACGGGTTGGAATAGTAACAAGTTAACAAATAGTAACAAGTTAACAACTATTTATTCTCCGTGAAATAAATATGAAAATCTAATATCCACCTCACTTGACTTGCAATGAAATAATCGCAATTCTAATTAATTTGGCAGTACGTACTTTTCTTACAGTTGTCGACGAAGACTTTGCAAGCCATACTTTCTCGGTCCTATTTAGGCTCCCTAGTCTCTATTAACCCAATAGACTCAAATTTTAAGGGCTCATTTCGTAATGGGAATATAAGCGGAATAGGCATATGTAAATTCTTAAAATTTTGAATTCTTTGTTTCGATGCACCAAACCGAAATTGGAATAAGAAGTAAAATAGGAATACGTATTCCAATTTTGGCCCAAAAATGGGATTTTGCAATTCCACCAAATAGGTATTATTGGAATACGTATTCCTATTCTAGTTTTATTTATTTTAGAAAACATAAATTTTGGGGTACGCAAATTCCACATCAAATATTGGCTGAACTAAACAGAGAACAGGAATATATAGTCTCATTTATGTTTTCTAAAATAAATAAAAGTGGAATAGGAATACGTATTCCAATAACACCTATTTTGGTGGAACTGCAAAACCCCATTTTTGGGCCAAAATTGGAATACGTATTCCTATTTTACTTTGTATTCCAATTCCATTTTAGTGTATCCAAACAAAGAATTCAAATTTTTTGGAATTTACATATGCCTATTCCACTTGTATTCCCATTGCCAAATGAGCCCTAATATCATTAATTTTTTTGAACTTGACGTTATAGTTTAACCTAACTCTTCTCTTATAATATTCAAATCGTCTTTCATCCGAGCATGTTATCTTTCAGCGGTATCTCTCTTATGTCTAATAGCTGCCTCAAAAAATGATGGCAAGGGATTGTTTTTTGCAATTGTTTCTCATCCGAGCATGTTATCTTTCAGCGGTATCTCTCTTATGTCTAATAGCTGCCTCAAAAAATGATGGCAAGGGATTGTTTTTTGCAATTGTTTCTCATCCGAGCATGTTATCTTTCAGCGGTATCTCTCTTAGACATAATAGCTGCTTCAAAAAATGATGGCAAGGGATTGTTCTTTGCCCTCTTCTCTATTTTCTCTAATGCTGCCACTCTTTCTTATATCCTGCTCACTGTTTCTAGAGAATCTTGCTATCACTCCCACAGCTGCTTATGGAGGCAGAACTTAGAGAAACAATTTCCACTCTCTAGATATCCTGACACACTCTGTTTCCAACGATGCACTTGTCCGACCGATCCTTCGTAGCAGCAATACCTCATACAATAATATGACTCTGCAGTATAGATGTGGATTCTTCTGCTATGACAGCTCTTGTGAAACAGGCTGCCTATTTGCAACTTTCTTTCTTGTCTACGCTAGTGATGGTAGGCTGTTTGATATGGATATGGTGTGGAGTTCAAGCAGAGACCAGATGTTGCATGAAAACGCAGCTGTAACACTTACCTCCTTGTGAGAGCTTGTATTAAGGAACTCAGATGGCACTCTTGTCTGGTCCACAAATACATCTACCCAAGCTTTTCAAAGGATGGAGATACAAGAATCTGGGAACCTTGTTCTATTTAACACCTCTGGTTGGATCATCTGGCAGCCTTTTGATTATCCAACTGATACGGGCTGCGAGGGATGAAACATATGGTAGGACAGAAATTTATTTCAAACATCTCTCCAAAGAATAGAACCCCAGGTCGTTTCTATTATACCATGCTTCACGATAACTTCGCTATGTTTACAAACTCCGTACCGGTTCAAATGTATTACAGATATCCTGAGGAACCTCTAGCTGTGGAGTTATCTTATGCCCAGTTTGACGATCAGTTCCTCAATTATTATTCTCAAGGACAACCATCGCCTGTATATAAAGTAGCAACACCCGGCGGCACCCTTTACAATAAAATGGATTCAGATGGGATTTTGAGAGCGTGCTTGGTAAAAGAAACAGAAGGAAGATCTTTTATTGACTTTGCACCATTTTTCCGGACATCATTGCCTGAGTGTGTTTCTCCAGGATCATGCGGAGACTATGGCGTCTGCGGAAACGCTCAGTGCAGCTGTCCAGGAGATGGCAATGCTTTTCAACTGATTGATGCCACAAAACCCACTTCTGGATGTGCTCCACGCGTTCCTCTGGTTTGATCACAGAGGAGTAGGCTCCAAGGTCATCAATTTTTGGAACTTGAACACGTTGCCTGTTTTACTTATCTATATGAAAATTCTTCAACGCCAGGGTTGGTGTCAAGGGTAGAATGTAAAACACGTTGCCTACAAAACTGCTCTTGCAAAGCTGCTTTTTTCAGGTACGGAAACAATTCTTCTATTGATTATTGTTATCTAGAGTCCAATATCTATTCTATAATAACAATGACTCCAGGGGAGAAGTTTTACAATTCCACTGCATGCATTAAAATCCAGTCTAGGTCCAAGGGCTTTGATTCCTCAGTGGTTCTTATCAGTTGCGCTTCTGTCAATCTTATTGTGGCCATTTATAATAAAGTCTCGAAAGAGAAGACAGCAGAAAGAAAAGGATGTAGGTGACGAGGAGGAAGATGAGGTAGCTTGGCCAGAAGGCTTACCTCTACGTTACACATTTCAGGAATTGAAGGATGCTACAAATAGCTTTAGTACAAAGCTGGGAAGCGGGGGATTCGGTTTCAGTCTACGAAGGTGTTTTGGCTGACGGCTCAAAGATAGCAGTGAAGCACCTTGATGGAGCGGGTCGAGGGAAAAGGCAATTCAGGGCAGAAATCGAAACCCTAGGAAAAGCTGTTCATCTTAATTTAGTAGGTCTGAAGGGATTCTGTGCCGAAAAGTCCCATCGAGTGGTTGTATACGAGCATCTCCCAAATGGGTCTCTCGATAAATGGATATTTTTAAACAATATGCATCAACATTTCCTAGACTGGAGGACTAGAAACAAAATAGTTGTGAATATTGCAAGAGGATTGACATATTTAGAGAAGACAATTCATTTTGATGTCAAGCCTCAGAATATTCTCGTGGATCAAAATTTCAATGCCGAAGTGTCAGATTTTGACATGGCAAATCTGGTTAACAGAGACCAAAGTGAAGTGATAACCATGATGAGAGGGACACCAGGGTATACGGCACCAGAGTTGTTGAACATGCATTTCACAGAGAAGGCAGATGTATATCGCTTTGGAGTTATGGTGATAGAAATTGTCAGTGGAAAACGAAGCAGAGAGCTTTCAGACGACTTATTTTCACTATTAAAAGTTAAGGCGGAGGAAGGGAGGTTAATAGATCTGGTGTCTCCAGGACTTGAAGATGAGGAAATGGGAATGGAAGAGGCGGTAAATTTGTTAAAAGAGGGGATGTGGTGTGTCCAGGGCAATTTTATGAGAAGACCAGCGATGTCCATTGTGGTGAAGGCGTTGGAGGGATTAATAGACACGTTTAATGAGGGGCTAAAGATAAGTGAAGGAGGAGTGCAAGTCGATGAGTTAATAGGATAGACTCTTAATTTCAATTATATTTTATCTTATACAAAAAAAAACATTATTTAAAAAAATCATTATATATATATATATATATATATATATATCTTGAAGTCATTCATAAGACTATAAATTAGAAACGAAGAATGATTTAAAGGTCATCCAAAATGAGACTATTTGAAGTCAAATTAAAAATGTATTTCTCCAGTGGACAAACAACTCTACTATTAAAGCTCTAGCTTTATTCTTATCTCAAGAATAACCTAGGTCTTCTACTTAGAAAAATAAAGTTGAATCTATAATGGTGAGACTAATTTTCTTTAGTGTTATACATTTATGATGATCACTACTCTATTTCTTATATCGACAGTAGCATAGTAAGAAAAACCTTATTTGTCTCACTGGCCATCTTGATTACAAAACATAATGCTTCATTGTTTAATTAGATAGGGATAATAAAAAGTTTTGTAAATAGGTTTTTATTTATTTACTTATTTCATAAAATATTTTCAATCACTCTAGTGTGATGACAAATAATGGGATGTGTCTCACATCTTAAGAGATCAACTATTGATTGTGTTTTATACCATATAAGGGTTACAAGGAGCATAATCATAACTCACTTCTGCCATGTTATAGACCAATGTAAAAAGAAATTAGTTTATGGGCTTCGATTTTATAACCTTATCCTAATCCAAATCATGGAACAAAGAAAGCCTTCTACAAATTTTCATATTAAAAATAACATTGTACAATAAATAAAAATGATATGGGTTACTTGAGCTTATTTTTAAATGAATAAAGTACGTTGGTTGGTCATTTCAAGGTAGTTGTGCTTTCAAGGTATAATGACTAGAATAGAAAGTACTAAAAATATTAGAATAAATTTACAAATTAATTATATCATGTAAATCTAATTTATAAATGCTATGAACATTAGATTATAAAAGTGGAGAATTTGTTGTATAATTCAACAGCCTATTAGATCACTTGGAAATGACTAACACCTATGTAGTTTAAATCTTAAAAATATGTTAATCTATTTAATCCTTTTAAATACAAATATTATTGCTATAATTGTGAGGGATATGGGTCAATTTTAAATAATAAAAAATATCCAAGTCAATTCCAAGTAAAAATATATGTAGAGAAGTCAATTTATATTAATTAAAAATTCTAATATCAGGTATAATATATTGTATATATACTAAGTCTTTTCAAGGAGAAAATATAATAAAGATGAAAATATCAAAATGATTTACAATTCAAATTTTTCCTAGTATTAAAACTATAATTGTTAAAAGGATTTTAAAATCTTAATTCTAATACCTAAATATGAGTAGTAAATTAATTGATTGATCATTTTCTATGCTATAATAAATATTATTTATCTTTCTACCTAATAAAACACATAAGTTGTTGAACAATTTATAGATGAAATAACAAGTCAAGTAGAATTGACTATGGATTTTCTATTTTCACAATTTTACCTTGAATTGAATCAAAATAATAGTAGGATTCATAATCCCCTAAGAGATTCTCTTGTGTAGTTATTATGTGAGCTTTGATCACTCAAGTCAAAATAATTAATTTGGAAAAAGAACTCTCTAGAAAGGTATTCTCCTTTTTCTTTCCACTACCAAATATCCTTTTAATAGACAACATCTCTATGAGATAGAATTTCTCCTTTACCATGATTATCCTAAGTTCTTCATGTTGGAAGAAACCAAGAAGCCTTGTTTGTTGGTTGACATGGGTGATGATAGGGATAGAATTGAGCCATGGTAGATTGAATATGAATGACACCGAAATCCCTACACTTAGACATCTATTACCAAGGGTGGGCTCTTTCCTTTAGTAGACTCCATGGAAGGTTTTGAGGAGATCATTTTGATGCACCTAGTGAATACCTAGAAGGATCATAAAGTTACTATTATGGGCATCACATTCAAAATTAATGGAGAGGTTATATCCATGTGACTAGTCTATGTTTAGAGAATCAAAAAACATCAAACATGTTAACAAGGTATAAAATGAAACAAGTATGAAATGACTTATTTGGGTTTACTTGAACTTAAGATAATAATTTATCAAAAAACTTATGAGTATCATTTATATGATATTTTCATTTAATACATGTAATATTAAATTATTTTTAATATAAATTTATTTTCAAATAAAATTAACATTAACTAATTTTTAAAGTTTTTTTTTAATACATTTATAATTTATCCTAATTGTCTAAAACAATTTTATATTTATAAATCATGCAATTTGGGAAATGGTACAATAGTAATCCTTACAACGAAGGAATAAATGAAGGGGAAAGGATTGTAAGGACTTCGCTCAAATGCATAAACAAAAAAAAAAAACACAAAATACTAAATTGGATAATTTGATAAGGTGGTTAAAGACATAAGACCACTTTTTAATTAGATGTATTAGTACAGTATCATATCTCACTCCAAATATATTGACACATCAATAGGAGGTGCGAGCTAAGCATCCTATACAACTTGCACTATTCCAAAACTCCATTTCCAAAGAGCTAAAGAGGATGTTGGAAAATATTGCTATTTTTTTTTTTCTGATGAATAGTCCTTTTCTATTAAAAAATATACTAAGATTACAATTCACAAAAAGGGGTCGAGGATGCAAGATCACCCCATGATTGAGTTCACATGGCCAAAGCTATACTAAAAACATGACCATAGCTCGAAATAGAAACTATTCATCAAGAGAAAACATATAAAGCAACCTTAGGTTGCCAAAGCAGTGCCAACCAAGGGTGGTGGATCATCTTTATCATGAAAACCCAATCATCTTTGGGATTGAGGGGTCGGCTTGGAAAATTATAGCCATCATCAGTAGCAACAATAACTAGAGGATTAGTTGTAGCCTCGACATCTTTAACCTTTGGCCATGGAGGAGAGATTACCAAGTCTAGGTGAGGCCACTTCCCAGAATGTGCTCGATAAATACCAAGAGGAGGAGTCAAGGACCAACTAGAACCACCATGGGGTGGTGAAGCTAAGCAGTGCCTCCATCTGTAATCACCCTAACTGGGAGAGTGGTGGCGGGAAGCCTAGGAGTGTAGGGTGTGCGAGTGGTGGCCTAAGAAATGGCACCGAGGACAGTGGCCATGAGGCACCAAGGTATCTTCCAAGGCATTAGGAGGAACTCTAGTAATAATGCAGGGATCATTTCCCTAGTGATTCAAAAACTTCTCCAGGTGAGCTACCTCAGGGGTAACTTTGTTAGCTTGCACCTGAATCTGCATAATTACATTATTAAAAATGCATGCCTTAGTGTATATAGCAATGTTAGTATCTAAAAATATGCATGTGAAAAGAATAGCATTCCAATCTTTCCACAGAGAAAACAAAATTTCCATCCTGAAGGTATGCCAAATCTAGGTGTACTTCTGAGGAATTCTAGGGGAGTCACCCAACAAGATCATGTGCCAAGAAAAAAGTTCAGGCTTGAATGGCTTGAGAAAGTCATGAATCTAGTGCCAATAATTCTTATCACGCTTAAAAGACTAGAAAATATGCAAGAAAGACTCTGGTTGTCCACAAAAGGGGCACTTGGCATCAGGAACCCTAATGTGTTTGAGCTGAGGCCCTAGGGGAAGACCTTTAAAGGATAGGCACCAAGCAAAATGTGCAATCTTGGATTCAGTTATAGCATTCCAAATGGTATCAAAGCATTTTCTCCATTGAGAAAGATAAGATTGCAAATGCCATCTCTGGTTGAGCATGTCCACCATCAGAAGATAGGGTGAAAGACATATGTATCCCAAATTTGGCTTGTAATTGGAAAATGGAGTGGTAGGATACCATTTCCAGTCAAGCCACTAAGGTCAAACAGACTGAATCTCCATTTTATGAACTTAGTGAACAGGGATGTAAGAGAGTAGAAGGTCAAAAGTTTGTCAATCTAAACAAATAAGGAGGTACTAAACTTGCATATCTTCCCAGGTCCTAAAACTCATGGTGACCCTTGAGAAGAGGTCCTTAGGAGTTTTTCCATGTTTGGAAAAATGCAGAGCATTGGTACCTTGAGTCTTGGCAAGGGGAGTACCTTGAATGGCAAATATGGGAGACCACCAAATGCTCTATTGATTCAAGGAGAGGCCATTATGGAATTCATCTCCAACCCATTGAAGCTAGGGCTTAATAGCTTCCTAGGCTTTCCATATGCTCTTGATGAAAAATGAGCCTTATATGGCCACTGGCTCACACACGATGAGAAGGGTTTGGAAACCAATCCCCTTCCACATTGGCCTGTTAACAGAAAAGCTGGAAGAAATGTAGTGTTGAACTAGAATCTTTCAGGCTTCATCTTTAGAAATAGCTTGAATAATCCATTTTGCACAGAGAGCAAGGGATTGTTTCTGGGTGGAAAGCAGGCCAAGACCACCAGATTCTTTTGGGAGACAACAAAAATCCTAGGCAACTCTATGAAAGCCATGATGATCAGAACCAGAGGCCTAGAGAAAATTCATGATCAATCTTTCTAGCTTTAGATAATAAGCTTTGGAGGGAGCCCAATAGGAGGAGTAATACACACGAGTGGCTGCCAAAATCTTTGAGAAAATCTAGAATTTCTTAGCAAGGGAAAGCGATTTTGTGAGCCAGTATTAAAGCTTCTTGCTAATCTTGGCTAGCACAACATTCCAAAGTTCCATAGGAAAAGCCTGGAATGCAAAAGGAATGCCAAGAAAGTGGAAGATTTCCCTGTACATCACCCATTTTCACTCAAACTGGCTGAGCCAAGGTGGAGCTAGCAAAAATGATTGACGGAAGAAAAGTGTTTTATGCCATTGAATGGTAGAACCAGAGGCTTGACAAAAGGTGTCTAGGAAATTTAAAGCATTATTGATGTTTTCTTTGTCCTCTAAAAGAGTAAGAAAGGAATCATCAGCAAAGTGTCCACTAACTAAATGGGAGGATGATTCAGGTAAGGAAAATCCATGAACCAGTCCTGAGGACACAAAATGAGCTAGCAAATAGCCAAAACCTTCAACAGCAAGGACACAAAGCACTAGAGCTAATGGGCAACCTTTCTTGATTGAACGAAAAAGTCCAAAATTCTTAGATTGCAAATTATTGATTGTAATGCAAGCATTAGCATCCTTAAAGAGCATCTCCATAGACTAAAGGAAATTGGGACCAAAATCTAGAGCCTGGAGAATAGCCAAGATGAAGGGCCATTCAATGCGATCATAGGCTTTAGCAAAATCTATTTTTAAAAAGATAGCCTTCTTATTGGACTTTTGAGCCCTTTCCATGCCTTCCCCGAAAATAATAATAATATTAAGAATTTATCTAGACTTGATGAAGCCAGTTTACTCAGACCACACAATTAAAGGCAACATGTGCTTGATTTGAGAGAGAGTGTCTTGGCAATAATCTTATAAGACACATTCAGAAGGGTAATAGGTCTCTAATTGCATATGTCCTCAGGATCACTGACTTTAAGTATGAATTTGATATTTCCTTTATTTATAAAGGCTCCAAAGCTTTTAGAATGATAGGCTTCAAGATAAACTTTGTGTATATCAGGACCTATATGCTCCCAGAGGTGTTTGTAGAATTCACAGGGAAACCCATCACACCCAAGGGACTTGTCATCATCCAAGGAATAGACTGCCTCTTTAAGGTCTCAAAGGGAAAGAAGTTGCTCATAAAAAGCATGTTGCTCAACTTCTAGGCAGTTTGGAGTAACAGAAATACACTTTTTAAGAGCTTCCTCCTAAGCAACCAAATTTCCCTACGAAGCAAACACATTCTCATAGTGATGAAGAAATGCTTGCAGGATGTTAGGGAGACTAGATAGAATAGTAGTTCCTTGTTTGATCTTTTTAATCCCAACATTGGTATGACAGGCTTGAAGAGACTGAAAAAACTCCTTCGAGGCTTTGTTGCCAACCTCCAACCAGTGGAGACAGGCTTTGATTTGAACTCCATGAGTAGCATAATTATCAACAATTTTTTTGTCATGGTGAAGCTTGGCAAGATGAATCTATAAATCCACATCAAAGGGATTGAGTGTGAGAGCCTCAGAGGCTTTTTGAGGGCAAGCATGTTGGCTTCATATAACTATTTTCTAAGCATTGCCAACTGATGACCATAGATGTGCAGGAACTGCGCAGTTCTAGTAATGTCATCATTCCACCATTGAATCCATCCCCTTTGAGAATGCCAACATAGCTCCAAATTCAAGACACATAGGATGTGTGAGATGGTGGAAGCATGCATAAACACAGATGTGTTGAGGAAGAACTGAGACTTGGCCACCTTTAGGATAGCTGTTTGCTAAGAAATGACAAAATAAATGGGATAGTGGTTAGATAATGTCACATTTGGTAGGGGAATGACAAGTAGATCTCAATCCTCAGAAAAAGAGAAAAAGGATTGTGCAGTGATCATATCACGATCGAGGCATTTTAAAATGTGATCAAAGGCAACTTGAAAGTTGGACCAAGTGTGCCAAACCACACTATCCTGGTGGTAGTTGGTATTGGGATCAAAAAGGCCAAATTTATTATGCATGTAGTACTAGGCTTCTCTTTCCCTAGCTGTCCAGTGAAAAGGAAGAATGCCATCTTTGTTAGAGACCACTTCAACCATATTGAAATCCCCACACATGACCCAACTAGCTAGAGGCAAATTGTTAGCCAACTAGGCCCACATCTGGGATCTTTCCACAGCATCATTGGAAGCATAAACATTAATGACTCCAAAAGAATGATTGTTAATGGAAAAAAAAAAGGCAAATAATTCTATGCAAGGGGTCAGAGCTATGTGAAATAATAGCAGAATGAAGGCGAGGTGACAAGAGAGTAACTACACCACCTTGGCTAGCTTTGTGTTGAAAGGAAAAACATAATGCCATCATGTCAAATGATGCGACACGCCAAAGAAAGCATGAAACTAGAAATCTTAACTACTTGTAGAGAGAAAAAACCTAAATTACCAAGTCTATGATGGACATCGCAGACATAGTACTTTCTAGGCAAGTCTATGAGACCTTGAACATTCCATGATAGGAAGTTCATGAAAACTATCATCCTCATCATATAGAGAGGAGTAGCTATTCTAAAAGAAGGTAGAAACATGTTTGAAATCAAATGCAAAGCCCTCTAAACTTATAGCCTATCATTTCACCTCTGGTATCTCCACATGTCCAGGAGGACTACGAGAATACCATGTCGTTGGTGGTGCTATGAAAGAAGCAGTGAGAGGAGTATGCACCCCAACAAAGGCAGAAGCCCTAGCGGCCGCCTTTATCCCCTGCAAACCAATAGGGTTTCAAACCTGCAAAACCTCTAGAGTAGGTCCTTTTTCTACCGCTTGCATCCCTGTGCTAGCTGGAATTGATGCTCCTATGGGGATAGGAGGAACCATAGTGACTGATGCATAGGATTGCTTGGGAGGCAAGGGATTCAAGGTAGCCTCACCCTTGCACCCAATAGTAACCCATTCTTATTTTTTCCCTTTGGCCTGTTTGGTAGGCACTTCTTTAGGCCTGGCTTTACCCTAGGCATAGCCAAAGGGCAGTCCCTGATCTTGTGTTCCATGGACTAGCACCTATAATAGGTGTTGGGGAGGTTCAAGTAAAGCACCTTTTGGGAGAAGGTTTGAGCCCCAATTTGGATTTTCATAAAAACCTTAAGGTCCTTGGAAAGATCAACCTCGACACAAATGTGTTGTTGTGGGTGAGCATTCAAAAATTTCTCAAGCTCCTTGGTGACGACTTTGCCAAGGGCTTTGGCAATTGACTCAATGAAAGGCAAACATGGTACGGGTAGAGCTGAGAACTTGACCCACACAGAAACCCTAAGCTTTTTATCATTTGAGACTATGATGTCTCATGACCATTTTTGAAAAATAAGCAGAGAAGAATGCACAGATCAAGGTCCATTATTAAAGACCGCGTCTGCTTGCAATGGGTTAACAAAGTGAAATTAAAAAAAAAACCTTTGGTAAGGTTTTGCATAGCATCAAGGAAGACTCCATGAGGAGTCTATCTCTTGTTAACCCATTCTCGGAGCATAGCTTCAAAAGGAGTCCTACCCACAAAATAACCTATCAAGGTGTGTTGTTCTAACTAGTCACATGCAGCATCAAATTCTTGCAAAGGAAGGATAATGTTAGGATTACCTCATAAAAAACCTTCAAGACAAACTTGCGTGGGCGTTTGTTCGATGGCGGCACCATGGCAATCCGAAGCAACAGCGTGAACACTAGAAACAACTGGTTCACTATTGTTTGGAGCCATTATATCCTAGCCTAAAAGCTCCTATAGTAAATGCGGTGTGACAAGTGGTGCCTACAAAAAGGAAGCTCAGACTAAGAGCTATACACAAGAAAACTGAAAGTTTGCACGAAGCAAGAAGCCTTAGTAGAACGAAAAATTCCTCAGTTCTATCGAAAAAATCAATATTGCTAGGTTTGTCTTTACATTAAAACTGTTTTGTGCATATCCGGTAAGGGTAGCATTTATGGAGACTAGATTTCAAATAGTTTAGGTGCGTTGTCAATGTTTCCACTTTTTACTTTTGCAGTGGTAATGATGGACTCCATAACCTTTTCCAACGACTAGACTGTGCGTGAAAAACATTGTTTAATGCATAGGGAGATCCATTAAGTATATATTCTTTACTTGGCTTCTGTTGCCAGATACAGTAGTCTCTACGTTGTATTTAACATACATATGCAATTCTTACATCAACTCGTTGGGTGCAACCAACCGTTCTTCATGCCTTGTAGGAGTAAGATTTCTGAACAATGTATTTTCTAGGTGAAAAGCAATTCTTACACGTGTTTATCAGCAACTGGTGTGAGTTGAACATAGGGACATCGTCATATTAAATCTGGTGCTTCCATATCAAATAAACTTAAATGACTAAACAATCAGACACGAAGAACACATTCTTTTTCCATTTGACTGCAAAGCTAATATCATCTACTTATAATTGGATTTTTTGATTCTGTGACCATGACCAGCCACCCCGTGTTAATGACCTTTTCTTGAATCACTCCCATCAACTTCTCGATATGGGATTTTTCTACATACGAAGGAGGTGACGACGAAAAAGACAAAGACCGTGACGGTGACAGGTCAATGAAAGGAGTTTTCAATGTCTTTCCTAAACCAAACATCAGTGGTGATGGATTTCCTTGAACAGTGAAAGGATCTAAGTTTCGGCCAAATTGTTTTATTCGTAATCACTCGCTCTTCACAATTGTCCACCGTCGGATTTGAAATTTACTTTTGGACATTCAAATAAGAAAACACCTACGGCATAATTAGATTCCAGATGTTTCACAATAACAAATATATTGATATTAATAAACTTCCACAATTTATCTTACTCATAATTTTCTAATAATTTTTTTCTTTCCAAATATATAAACCATAACGGATAGTCTACCCTAAAATATGACTTAAACCAACGTTTAATATACCATAGCTCTTAAGAAATGACTCGGTACATGGTATATCAACCTCCTAAAAAGGAGAGTCAGTAGTTCACGACATTTATAAGTGGGAAAACAGAAGAAATATATTAGATGCTCCATCTATTTTAAGTGACTCAACTCTCAGCACAAAATATTACCAAAATGATTACATGAAAACATTAGTTGCACGTCTATAGATGGGCAAATAAAGTCAGAATGTCCGAAGTCAGAACTAAGATAATAGGAGCGAACCTTGTTATTAGTGTGGCTCATAACAATTTATCCTTTTACAGGAAGCCTCTAGCCATGTTAACGTTTTCAAGTAGGCCTATTTCACTTTTTATAGCAGTTAGCGGATTACATATATTCTAAAAAGACCTATTCAAACAGTTTGTAACAAAAACAGAGATCATCGGGGGATTTCCGCTTAGAAAATCCTCTAGAAACAAATCGGCAAATAGACAGCCCGTGTCACAAGGGGAGCCATAGCAGAAGAATCCACAACCAAACTGCAGATTCATATCATTCTATGAGACATTGCTGCTAAGATGGATCGGTCGGATGAGTGCATTTTCGCAAACTGAAGGTGTCAGGAAATCTATTGACTGGATATTGAGTTCTGCCTCCATAGGCAGTTGTTGAAGAAAGCGCAAGTATCTCTGCAACCAGCGAGCAGGATATAAGGAAGAGTGGGAAAAGGAGAAATTTTAAACGAGGAGAAGACGGAAAACTGTCCATTCTTATCATTTTTCTATACAGCAGAAATGCCCAAAAGTGTGAGAGCGTAGAAAAATAAAATGCTCAACCAATAGATGTTTTGAATTTAAAGAGCTTTAACGGCAATGTACAGGAAGGAGTTAAGTTAAATCATATTGCAAAGGTCAAGACACCAAATGATATTGAAGTCAGAGCGTGTTTGGTTAATATTGACTAAGAAACAAAATAAGATGTCGAAAGTATGGCCCTACAAAGTCGTCCCCAATCAAATAAAATAGCATTTATCTCACTCAACTAAAGACAAGTGCATATCCGTTTTCTATTTCTATATTAGGTAGAATTAACTGTCACGGGTCCAACCGATGTTCACGGGGCCCAACCGATGCCATGGTGAACATACAGTTTAAACATTACATACTACTAGATTCTTATGGTAAAGATTTTTCTTAGTGTGTGATATTTAAGGTTGGTCTATGGTGAATGTTACATAAGTCATATGGTGGATGAAAAGTTATGATATCTTATCTCAATATTGGTTTTAGTCAAATTTATTGATTTATGTTTTATTAGTGATTGACAAGAATCTATCATGGTGGATGAAAAGTTATGATATTCTTCTCAATGTCCATTTCGGTAGAATTTATTAATTTATGTTTCATTGGTGGTTGACACGAATCTATCTCTATTGTAATTAATGCTACATTGGTACATTTAGCAATAATGTTTAAATGTGTTGTTAATAAAATTCAATTCTCAAAAAATAACACTTGACTAATACAAGTCATACAATTCTTTTTATAAGAAATTAGTTTTAACATAACTATTGGGTATTTAATTATTGAGTCTTGTGATCTTTTAAATAAAATGACTAAGTTCAATTGTAAAATAAAATTTAATCAATAAAAGTAGGACAATTATTTACATCATTACAAGAATCATCCATGATATTTTTATTGATCGTTTGACAAGTGAAGAGTGGGATGTTTAAATAAAGTGTTTCATATCAATAAAATAAAATCATTTCTTATGAATTCATAAAAGGAGACAAAATCAAATGAAGATGAAATGCTAAATATTTAAGAGATAATTATTTTATCTTTGTTGAGAACAATGATCTATTTAAATCTAAGTCTTTCAGTTACAACTACCCAAGTTCAACATAAATAATTGTTGAATGAGATCTACAACTCCTGTCATGGTGTGTGCTTTTGGCAAAGGTCCTCCTTGTCCTCCTCCACCAAACCAAACACAAGTGTGTCTACTTTTGTGTCTTGTCATTTCTATGCAATACTTATTTTGTTGAACAGCCCCACCCCCCACCCGCCCTTTCCCCACACCCTGCCAAGTTTTGGGATAAAGGTGTCCTTGTTTGGGACCCCTTGCCTACTACATAATTTGGCTTTCCTTTGTGTTTCTACATCCAAGGAAACCGAAAAGAATGTTAACTTATGGAAGGTGGAGGTCCCTAAACTAGGTTGGAAAAATAAAATTCTTGGTCACAAGGTTGTCATGTCTTTGAAAGGGGCATTCGGGATTGGTCATGGAAAGGATGGGCTATAGATTACCTTGTTGGACTATCTAGTGAACGATATCTCACTCAGGTTTTCTCAGGCTTCGATGGGCCACTTTGCTTCTCTTCGACCATCCATCAAGATGGTACTAAGAAAATGGGTTTCTATGAAGTGGACGTTCAAGGGCTTAGTTAGTGTCTTTGCATTGTCGGATGGTATTTTTAATTTATTTTTACATCTAAAGAAAAAAACTGCACCATCTTGGTGGGGTCTTTGAGATTACGATAACATGCATTGAATTTGGCCAAATGGAGACCTAGGTTTAACCCAACAATGAACCCGCTCAGTATGGTGTCAGTCTGGATAAGACTTCATGGTCTCTCGGTGGAGTTTGTGGATGAGAAGATATTTAGATGGATTGGGGAGTCTTTTGGAAAAATTATTAGAACATATATTGTTACTTTTAAGAAAATGTAGATTGGTGTTTATAAGATTCTACATGAAGCTAGCCATAAACAAGAGCCTACCTAGTTTAGTGGACCTGAAATCAAAATGGAGAGTGTGGACATAGCCCATCACATATGAGAATTCTCCTATATTCTATTAGAAATTCTCCTCATATGATCATCTCATCTTTGATTATCATTTGAATTGAGAGAAGGGGAAAGGAAAGAAAGACAAGGAGAAGGTGATAGTGACAGATACCACTGATCTGAGAGAGTGCTCCAACACTTTCCCCCTAAACAATGGGGAAGTAGAGGAGAATAAGGAGAGGGAGATTCATTTTTTTGGGGAGGAGAAGACAATGATGGAGAACTAACATTTCTCTCAAGCTTTTGCTAAGCTTGTCATCTCTCTAGAAAAATAATGCAGGGAAGATCCTTAGAAGAATCTTGAAGAAGGAGAAATCCTTAAAGAAGTGATTCAAAGTGTGGAAAGGACCCCCCTAATGAATACTAGGGCTCAAAATCCTTTAGTTGACTACTCCAAAATTTTGGAAGGGAAGGAAGTGGTCCTCCAAGTGGTGGACATAAAGAAGGGCTTTCTGGGGATGGACCCCAAGATGGTAGTGGGGAATCTTAAGGATGGAAATACTAACATTTTGAGCAGATATAGAGGGAGGGAGTCTTGAGAGAATAAGGAGACAAAGATTCATGTTGTTGGGGAGTAGAAGATAATGATGGAGATCTACCCTTTCTCTCATGGCTTAGTTATGCTTGTTGCCCATCTAGAAAAATAATGTAGGGAGGACCCTCAAAAGAATCTTGAAGAAGGAGAAATCCTATAGAAGGGATTTAGAGTGTGAAAATGACCCCCTAATGAATATTGAGGCTCAAAATTCTTTAGTTAACCACTCTATGAGTCTAGAAGGGAGGGAAGTGGTCCTCCTAGTGGTAGAGGAAAAGAAGAGATTTCTGGGGATGGACCCCAAGATGGTAGTCAGAGATCTTAAGGATGGAAATGCTAACATGTTGAGTATGTCGAAAGGGAGGGAGTTTGGAGAGATGATGTGGGGGGAGTATGCTTCACTTATAAGCTCCCTAGAAGTATCCCTTGGACAATCAGTGAGAAAGTGCTTTCTCGTCTATATCATGACTAGATTACCTATCAATTCCCCCTACTTACGGGAGACTCCTATGAAAGGTGGAATATATTTAGAAGGACGATACAAGGAACTATTAATTCTAAGGTCAAGAGACCTCTGAAGAAAACTGTCAGGATAAAAGCAACTGCAAGGGACATTGCTCTAGGTACTCAACTTACCTTTGAGGATACCTAGGGATGTAAGAAATGAAGATAATTTGTTGGAATATTAGTGGGCTTAGTAGCCCTAGGAAGTAGTATCTTATTAACCTAAAAATTATAGAGCATAAATTGGATATTATCCTAATTTAGGAAATTAAAATGATAGTCAAGAATTCTAAAAGTCAGGTGGCTTACATCTAGCTTAGTGCTAACTATTCTTATAGGAAGTTGACTCATGCTTCTTGGGGCATTTCTACTATATGGTACTCCAATAAGGATTCAAATAGAGAGGTTTTCTAAAATTCCCATTTCCTTGAGGTGGAGTTTATTGAAAAACATGATAGGTGGCCCTTACATAATTTTTATGCACTAAACACGAGGGTTGCAAGGCTTCAAGTTTGGAATGAATCCTCTAGGGTTGTACATTGTCCTTATATTTTTAACGTGATATGTGCTAGTGACTTTAACATGTTACTTTACCCCTCTAAAATTTGGGAGGATCGGAGGATTAATCTAAGAGCATGTATGATGTCAGTGACATCCTCAAGCAATGGCCTCCTTGATATTGACCTCCAATGGTCTTCCTCCACTTGGTTCAACTAATAGAATTGGCAAAGATCTTATCCCTTTCTCTTTATGACAAGCCCTCCCTAGGAAAATATTTGATCACTCCATTATCTTGTTTAGCGAGCCCAAACACAACTCTCTAGGTCATAAACCCTTGAGATACGAGATTATGTGGCACTCACAACCTCAATTTGGGGAGTGCATCAAATAGTAGTGGAATACTAGGGTGGAAGGGATGACAATGTATAATATTGCAATAAATGTTGAAATCATTAAAAGAGAGGTGTGTAGTTGGAGTAAATGAACCTTTGGAGGATTTTTTAAACAAAAAAAGGAATTTGAGAAGAGGCTCAAGGATTTTCAAACTACTGAGGCCAATGAGGACATACCTGAGGAAATTGTCTAGGAAGAAAGAGAGTTGAGAAGTAAGGCAAAGGAAGTTTTAAGGAGAGGAGATTTTTTGAAAACAAAGATCATGAATTTAGTGGCTCATAGAAGGGGATAGGGACACTAATTTATTTCATAGGTCAACCTCTAAGCACAAGAAAAGGAACACTATAACTAAATTGATGGATGATAAAAATAGGGTACTTATTGAGTAAGTAGATTTGGGAAACTACAATCATCATATGCTTCCTCATAATCAAAGAAAGAGAGGAATTGGTGAGAATAATTAACTCGGTGGTGGATGTGGGAATGAATAATGATTTCATCAAAAGGGTGGAAGTTGAGGAAGTGAAAGCAATTGTTTTCACCATGGGAGCCTATAAGGCCCAATGCCCTGATGGCTTTCCACCTTCTTTCCTCTAGGACCCCTTGGAAATCATAAAATTTGACTTCACCCATGTGCTTACAGATTTCATAAATAAGGAAGATTCTTGAAAGAGCTTAATTAGACACACATTGTCCTAGTTCTAAAAATTAGTGAGCCCACTAGGATAGAGGATTATCAGCCCATCAACATCTTCAACACCATGTATAAAATCTATTGTAATATTTTGGTAAATTGGTTTAGGCTCCTCTTGGATAAGTTTATTAAACCATCTCAAAATGGCTTTGTTCTAGGTCAATAGATTTTGGACTTTGTTATCCTCACATTAAATCCTACATTCTATGGAGAAGAGTAAGAACCCAAGTATGAAAATGAAATTTGGCATCTCTAAGACATGTTACAAATTAAGGCATTATTTTGTTTCTTATATTTTGATAACTTGTTGGGTTTTTGGGATAGATTTATCCTACTAATTATGGAGGTTTTCAATTCTATCAAATTTGTTGTTCTCCTTAATGGGGCTCTATAGAATTTTTTAAAATTCTACCAAAGGGTTAAGAAAAGGGGAGTCCCTTCCCCCTACTTGTTCATCACTACACATGAGGTTCTTGGAAGAAAATTTATGGCCATGATGCAAAAAGGAAAAATAAAAGGTATCAAACCTAGCACTTCACTCTCCACAAAGGTTCTTCAACAGTTTATGGAGGATACCTTTCTATATAGAATTTCTTTAGTCAGAGATGCTAGGTGCTAGAAAGAGCTTCTAGAAAATTATGCTAAAGTTTCATAACAAGACATTAAGTATCATAAGTGAAAGATATAATTATTGAATACTAAGAGAAACCTAAAAGATTTGATTGCAAGAGAATTACAATGTCAAATGGCTAACCTCCTTAACACTTACCTTGGGCTACCCCTCACTATTAAGCATGTCACTCGCTAGTTTTGGAACTTAATTATGGAACATATTCAAAGGAAGTGTATTGGTTGGAAAGTGAAGGTTCTCAGTAGTGTTGGTAAGTTATCACTACTCTTGACTTCCTTGCAAGGTATTCTTGCCTATTTCTTATCCATGTTCAAAATCTATAGAAGAATTAGGGACACTTCAAATAAAATTTAACATAATTTCCTATGGTCATGAATAGAGGAGAAATCCAGGATGAGCCTTGTTTCCTAAGAGAAGGTTTTCAAACCTAAATCATAGCAGGGATTATACTTGATGATATTTTTTTATCTTAATTAGTCACTTATGGTGAAGGTTGGATGGAGGTTGACTCGGAATGTGATAGGGTGGTGTAGAATCCTAAAGACTAAATACTTGAGAGGGAATCCTTTCATATATCACCTTCGAAATAATGACCTTCCTTAGGATCTAGAATATGGGCATGGGGCTAATATTATTAGTAGTCATAAAATCCCAAGGAAGGGTATTAGATGGATTATTGGGGATTGGAACATGGTTAGATTTCAGGATGATAATTAGATGGGTAACACTTTGTGTCAAAGTTAATTTGGCTTATTGAGGAATACTTGTATAAACTAGTTTGTATATGGTAGAGAAATTATATAGATATAAATGGGAATTAAAGAGAAATCTAGATCATATGATCCTAAAATAGAATATATCCCAAGAATTGTAGAGCATGGTGGAAAGAATCAGGACCCCAACATTCCTTACGATGATTTGGTTGTTTGGCATCTAAATGCCTCTCGGGAATTAAATTTTAAATCTTCCTACCATATTATTATAGGGGTTGAGGAGGGTATGGACTGGAAATATGTATGGAATCTAGGAATAATCTTGGAAGTGAACTTCTTCTAGTGGACAATACTTTATTGGAGAATTCTCATAGTTCACAACCTCAAGAGAAGAGGTTTTTGATTGGTCAATCAGTGTATGGTGTGTCATAGGGAGGAAGAATATATTACTCAAATTTTTGACCATTATGCCTATGCTAGGGAGGTGTGGATGGGTATTTTCCATAGATTCAGGATTTAGTGGGTTTTCTACTCGTGATCTTTAACAATTTATTGGGTAAAAGCACAAAGCTCTATCACCGTTTGTGATATCTTGTACTGTTTTGGCTGAAACACTTTTGGCCATAACAGCTCTGGCCGTACACATGTGGCAGTTTCGTGTGCCTACATGGCATGTACTATTTTGGCCGAAACACGTTTGGCCCAAAGGGTTTCGGTCGAAACCCTGAGCCAATATAAAAATCGGTGCAAACCTCTAGCGGCTATCATTGTTACTGTTGTGGTTCCTGAATGTTTGGAGAGTGGGTTAAGGGTTTCGGTCGTAACTAGTTGGTGGTTTTTTCCTCCCCATTTTTTAATAGTTTTTAAATGTATTTTTTGATTAATAGATGTTAATCATACTTAAAATAGTTGTTTTTGACATATTTTGTGAGTGAAATGCTTTAAATTGTTTATTTTTTAATATGTTTAAATTATTTTAATTATTTTACATTATTTTAGAATGGTATTTAAATTAATTTGTTAGCAAAAATGTAGTTAAACATGAGATAAAAACGTAGAAAAACATTAATTAAAAGTGTAGAAAAATGTTAAGTTAAAATATAGAAAAATATTAGTGAAAACATTAGGTTAAAATATAGAAAAACATTAGTTAAAAGTGTAGAAAAAAAAAATTAGGTTAAAATATAGAAAAAAATTAAGAAAAACATTAGGTTAAAATATAGAAAAACATTAGGTTAAAATTTAGAAAAACATTAGGAAAAACATTAGGTTAAAATATAGAAAAATATTAGGTTATGAGGTAAACATGTAGAAAAATATTAGTAAAAAATGTAGCAAACCTTTAGGGGACATTATTCAATTTCTAACATAACTTGATGGATCTAGAGGTGAAACAATAATATCTTATGGTCAAATTAATTTTGACATTAAATACACCTTCTAACATAACCTTATATTAACTACAATCATAACCCATACCACATTCTAACCATAACATAGGCCCTCTACTAACCGAATGAACCACACTTAGATATTGATGATGTTCATTTTAACAACTAGTTATTGTTAGTTAATAATGATTCTTACATTACCAAATGAAACATAACGACCTCATGATACATTTCTAGGTATTTTTATCCATATATATGTTAAGGGGACCTAGGGATTCTTACTAGGTCATTACGTCTATTATAGGTTGTAATAGGTATTCATATGTTTACTAGCACATAATAGGTATTGTCAGGTAATAATGAGTCTTACATTACCAAACAACACATTACTTGATCACTTATGTCAACTGCATTTTTTAATACGTTATCCATACATGTGTGTCTTAAGGGGACATAGGAGTCGTAATAGGTCATACTATTTTTTATAGGTTCTAATAAATTTTAATATGTATTATTAGGATATAATAGGTCTTATTAGGTAAAGATGATTCTTACATTACCAAATGACACATAACGACCTCATGATACATTTCTAGGTATTTTTATCCATATATATGTTAAGGGGACCTAGTGACTCCTACTAGGTCATTACATTTGTTATAGGTTGTAATAGGTATTCATATGTTTACTAGTACATAATAGGTATTGTCAGGTAATAATGAGTCTTACATTACCAAACAACACATTAAGATCACTTATGTCAACTGTGTTTTTCAATACGTTATCCATACATGTGTGTCTTAAGGGGACATAGGAGTCGTAATAGGTCATACTATTTTTTTTAGGTTCTAATAAGTCTTAATATGTATTATTAGGATATAATAGGTCTTATTAGGTAATGATGATTCTTACATTATCAAATGACACATAACGACCTCATGATACATTTCTAGGTATTTTTCTCCATATATATGTTAAGGGGACCCAGGGACTCCTACTAGGTCATTACGTCTATTATAGGTTGTAATAGGTATTCATATGTTTACTAGCACATAATAGACTGACCTTACTATCAACCTTAATAAAACTATATCCCATTTACTTTATTAACATTCTTAACTCTAATTCAAGCTACTAAATTAAGTCATGAGTTCTAAATTGTAAACTAACATTTGCTAACTAAAATCATTTACTTATCTAGTAACAAATTTTTCTATCCCTATGTCCTAACTCTCATCTACACTCCCCATAATCCTCAAAGCATTTACATCAAAATTTAGATTTTAGTCAAGAATTATATTTTTTTATTGCATGTATGTACATGTGTACACTTAGTTATCATTTAATCAAGAAATTTTATTTCATTTTTATTGCATATACATGTACATGTACGAATATTTATTTTTCACATTTGCATGACCATGTTACAATGTACATTAGATATGGTCTCTAAGATAATTTGTTTTAAAATACATATGTATGTTACATGATTGTTCATTTAGCACCATATATTTAATGTTGTGTATTTATATGTACATGTGTTTCAAATTAAATTTAACTTTTAATTATTTTAATTTAAATAGACTTGTATGTTTATATTTGTATATATATGCATGTGCAGATCTCTAGATATTTATCACTTAGATTGTAGCTTCACATTCATATTCTCAAATTTATTTTCATATATACATTATGGCATCCGGTTCTAGGGATCGTGCTCCTGCATCCTCAGGGGATACTAGTGTTCGTGGTGGGGGTCAGAATGCTGAGTTTGGTACAACACGTAGGTCGACCTCCTCCACCCATGATAGACAACAATTATTTAGAGATACAGTGGCGAGATTATCTCGTGCTATGCAAGTTTTGGATACCTCGCTTTCCTCTTCTACCACCCTCCCTAATAGGGAGAAGGTCATAGCAATGCGAGAGGAGTTATTTCATATGATTTAGACAGTTGAATCATACAACCCTTTTGATGATATGAGCATTGAGACATTTTATTCTTCTTTATCACACAGATTGACACTGAGGTTTCCACTGGCATGGTGAAAACAATGTTTCCATCTTATGCAGATCATCGCAGAGTCAGAGGCTACTCTGCGACGAAGTGTACTGATCCACTCGTCACACCATTGATGTATCCTTGTTGGTTGGCTACTCATCATAGATGGCCATAGAAGGATGAGTTCCCTCTATATTTCTGCAAATAATTATTTGCAGAATTTCATTTACACTATGATGTTGACTATACAGATTATCCAGGGCATGTTGGGCAGGGTCATGGGAGACTTTCTGATAGATTTAGACCCGCAGACAATCCTGCGCCCATTAAAAAATGGGCAATGGTGGGTCCAAACCTTTTGGTTATGCCGAGAGGTCCACAAATGGCTACTGCAGGTGAGAGTGTTCCTGATGACACAATTAGGACACAGATTTTCTCGAGCATCACCACCGTCGCCACACAGTTGCACGAGATTTCTTCTAATTGATGTAGTCGATATATGCTACGGTCTCGAGGTATCGCTCCCACAGCTGCATCATCTAGCACACCTGTTGATGATGATTATGGAGTTGCAGTTATACCTTCTCCTATAGACATTTCTGCAGTCTTAGAGGTGGATGCATTGCATCGTTTGGCATCATATTTAGCATCTGATCATTTAGATGCATATCGAGCATTATCTACACTCTCTAGGATTCCACTTCATGGCATGAGCTCTCAGATTAGACATATTTTGTCACGTACAACAGCCCTAGAGGATTCACAGAGGCAGGAGGACATTCCTGCACCTTCTACTACTCCTACTGCTACACAGGCCCAAGTTACAGCACCAACCCCAGCTACTCAGGACCCTACAATACCCCCCCCCTACTCAGGATCTCAGTGGCACCATACAGCCTAGTCTATTTACTTCCATGCTTTCAGATCAGGCCTACACTATTGACTTGCATCCTGATACTATTTTTTCATTACATGATTCAGATATCAGTCAGATCGGCAGAGCATTACATAATGCTACGGTAAATATCTCTATATGTTTAGATTTATTTTTATTATAGTAAATAATATGTCTATATGTTTAAATTAATGTATATGTGTGTGTTTGTGTATGTGTTATAGGGTTTGAGTGATAGTATGTTACATTTTGCTAATCTGCAGACACCGATAGATCCTACACGTCGTGAGTCCCAGGTATGTTACAATATATACATACATATATATAGATATATATATATATATATGATTTATGTACATGTAGATATTGATATAATTTTTCTGTACACATAATTAAATGGTTCACTTGTTATCATTTGACACAGGGTTTAGATGGAGCTGATAGACCCTTTTGGGGACAAGGCCCAGGATCAGGAAGGGGGGATGTAGCTGATTAGATCATATGTGGCCTTTTATTTTATTACACACATGTTATGTCTAGATACATATTTATATGGACAGTTTGATGTTTTATATGTTATTTCCATATGCATACATTTTATATCTAGACACTTTGATGTCTTATATGTTATTTTCAGATACATGGTTTATATGGACACTTTGATGTTTTATATGTTATTTCTAGATACGTGTTTATATCATGGACACTACATGATGTTTTATATGTTATTTCCAGATACATGTTTATATGGAGATTTTGATGTTTTATATATGTTATTTCCAGACATTTGATCTACATGATCTATTTTTATACATTTGATATGGGTACATTATATTCTCTAGATATATGCACATGTATGTTATTGATCTTTTAATGTAGACGCCTATTTTATTGATCTTTTGATATCTTCATCTTTTATGTGACTTATGTATGTGTTATGCACATATTTCTATATGTTATTCATATTATTAATATTCAAGTTTACATGTATATGTATAGTTAATCATCTTAATGCCTTAATCTAAGTGTAATTAACTATATAATTTTAATGGTCGATGTACATAACAATATAACATATATTTAATGGCATATCTTAATTAACTGTATAATTAACTATATTTAGTCTAATTATATTTAATGTAGATCATGTATTAACTATATTTAATGACATGCCTTAATTAACTATAATTAACTATATTTAACCTAATTAACTATAACTAACTATATTTAATCTAATTAACTATATTTAATGACTTAATTAACTCTATTTAATGACATGCCTTAATTAACTATAATTAACTATATTTAACCTTTAAATTAACTATATTTAATCTAATTATATTTAATGTCTTAATAATTAACTCTATTTAATGACTCAATTAACTATATTTAATGACATACATTCTTAATTAACTATAATTAACAGCATTTAATTGATAAAGTATAATGTACATGTAATATGTAACATAGTTCATATAACATATACATCTAATAACATAATGATTATATACAAACATAAAGAATGTATCATATAAGAACATATAAAGATTATATGTACATACAAATACATACAAATACTAAAAAGGTTGTCTTAAGGGGAGGTCCTAAGAGACCTGGTCTTAAATGAGATATCCATGTTGAATTTAAATAAAAATAACAATACATGTCTAATTTTGCATATGTAAGATAAATGATCCAATGTACAAAAATTTATTAAAAAAATATCCTATCAATATTAAATATGAAAGTATAATAGCTATACAGGCATAACTCAACTAGAGCTCCACAATAAGTACATAGGTAAACTAGAGCTCCACAAACAATGTATTGTTAGGATCCTCTCTACTTTTTATTATCTCTAGAAGTTTTTCATGTTCTTCAATAGGCAATTTCCACTTTTGATTTCCATGACGTCCTTTTCTTTGTACTGCTTCAAATTGTAATTTGATTGCTATAACATGGTTACTGTAGTGTAAAACCTTTTCTCCAGGCTTGTATTCAATAAATTCAATACCACTACCAATTACCCCTATTTTTTGATAATATGTTCCTTCAATAACAATTGATCCAATTGGATATGACTGTTCATCAACATCTATAGTTCCTTCTAGCAACTTGTGTTTCACTTTTGTGCATCTTAAAAGACAATAGTCCACATTTTTTGCATTATCTGGTAAGGCTTGAATTGCAAAAATATCTCCTGCATGTATATAAAAAGATAAATATAAATTAATTTTAAAACAAATATACATGTATATTAATTTATATATATGTATATATGCACACAAATCTACCACAACTAAATTAGAAATGCGCTCATAATCAGCTGAATATACAAGATCATGAATGTCAATGTCAATGTCAACATCTTCAAAAGGAGGCTTTCTAACTATCTCCTTCAAATCCCAATGTGAAACATATCCATTCTCAATATTTTCACATGCACTCACTAAATTGTCCTTAATGCAGTCATCACAAAAACATGTTTTCTCTCTTACTTTAAGTACTGGAGGTTTATGGTTTCCTGTAGTCATCACTTGATGTAAACTTCTAATTCCAGGAATCGTTTGACAATTGTAAGAATTAGATCGATCTATATCTGTTACAAATACAAAAACTAATTGTCATATTTCAAAATAAATATTTAATTAAAAACCCAACTTGATTTGAAAAAGACATTAAAAATAAATATAACTTAGTTCATCTTTCACCTCCCAAAAGTAATGCTTATTGTATTCAGTATCTCGATTAGCAAAATGAACTTTGCACTATTCAACAATTTGATTTGCACTCTCTATCCTATTCCCTGTATGTACACAAAATATGCATGTATATATAAAATTTAAAATATATGCTATTAGAGTATTAAACATGTACATTTAAAAAATGCATATATTTACCTGCAAGTTCATGTTGTCGAAGCGCACAGTTTATACATCCTCCTGCTCCATTGTGCTACCCTTTTTCCATGTCAACTTTCAAAAAAATTCCATAAAAACTTAACATTGTTTCTAGCATGTTGCATTGCTAACCAATTAAATGCTTTTGCAGATTTGAATTGTCCCATGAACGTGAAACATGATAAGTATCTACAATTATCCAAGTACATATATTAACTAGAAATAGACATGTCCAAATAAATACAAGTTAAAATAAAGTTAAATAAATGTGTAACTATTTCGTGTATACTAACCTGCACATCCATCAGACCAAACCTAGTGCTCTGAAATATTTATTCCACGATTTTTGAGATCTTTAGAGAACATTGCAAAACAATGAGCCACATAACTCCTGTAATGAACTTTATCATCATTAATATAGAAATGAACCTCTTTGATGATGATGCATTCATTTTTGTCCAATCTTTCTATTTGATCCACCTCAAATTGTTCATGTCTATAGGTCACTTGCACAAATATTGCAACTTGTTCAGAATGATAATATTGGCTTTGGAGCTCTGTATGAGGTGCAAATGTATAATTGTCAGAAAAATCTACAGTTGAAAGTATACAACTAGGTGGAAAACAATTTTTGGAATCACGAAACTGTTTAGCTTGCCATCGTGCACCATGACAATGTTGGATCTGTGGATATATCAATGGACGGAACTTGGCCATGAACTCATCATAATGAAATTCACTCTCCTTCAATACAATTTTTCTGGATTCATCCCCTCTATTATTTTGGTAGGTCTCATATTCATATCTCATCCATGAAACTGGTGTGGATTCATTAATATTCTCAACTTGCATAATTTCAGAAAATTTGTGTAAATCTACACAATCTTCACACTGATTTTTGATGCATTGCACTTTGAATTCATCTGAATCTTCTAATTTATCACATAATATGGACCTCACAAATTGTGTTGTACTGCTAGGGATGATCAAATTAGGATCAAGTATTGCCATAACTTTTTTAAATGATTGCAAGTGTAGACCAAATTCAACATGATTTCTGCAACAACAAGTTTCTCGCATCTTATTTATGCATACAAAGGAAGGACATAAACTCTCAAACATTCTCTAACATATTTTGACATTTGAAAATTCTTGTTTGAATGCTTCAAAAAGTTCACTTTGAGTTATATCTATGAAATGTTTTGGATGTTCAATTTTGGCCCCTTTTTTTAATCTTTAATTTGTATAGTATCACGCCTGTTGGAAGAAACATGAGAATGTGTGGTCCAAAATTCAATAACTTGTCTTTTTACTTCTTCAAAAATCCTGTCTTTTTGAGGAATTCTACAAATACTCACCCAGTTATTCTCAATGTTATCATCTAGCATATTTCTCCTCTTGATGTATCTCTAGACAATTCTTCTAGATACATGTAGTACATCAAAAATTGCACGTACCTATTTTCTATGTGTCAATTTTTTACTAGATATAGTAGTCATCAATGCTCTACGTGCATTACTAAAATCACCTCCTCAAGTTGTGTTGTCAATTTTGTTATAAGCATTTTGCAAAATTTTAACTATTGTTTTATTAATATTATGAGCATGGCTTTTCCTGTTATCAACACCCAACAACTCTAAAACAGGTCTCATATCTCTTCTCCTAAATAACTTGACAAATAATTGTGCATGTCCAAATATACTTTTATCCTTGAAATATTCATCCCACATGTTCTGACAATGGTTTTTGATAGTGTTATCATTTATCATATCTTTAGATAGAATTTGGTTAAAAAGTAGTTCTTCATCCAAATCCATTAAATTTTTTATGCTTTCTAATTTGTCTCTATCAATAGAACTGCCAATTTCTTCCTCTTCGTTACTTTAAGTTTCTTCATGAATCTCATCATGTTTAGGAATTTTAGTAGGTTGGTTATGAGCATTTTTTGTATGACCTTTCATTTTGTCATCTCTTTTTCTATCATATTTTCTTAATCTTTTCCTTTTACTACCCATTGAATATTTCAATCTATAGAAAATAAAAAATAAAAAAATTTAGATTTCACTAAATATCAGCTAATGGTTCAATATATAATACATAAAAATAAAAATAATTAGAAGAGAAAAAAAGAACCTTCAAAATATTCGATCCTTTGCAATATTGATTAAATCCGCAAAACAGTTGTTGAAAATTGCTTCAAAATTGAATTGCTTTTTGCAAATCTTCTTCCAATTTTCGCTGTCCCTGTATATTTAATTTTTTTAAAAAGGGGAAAAAAAAAATTTTCATATCAAAAAGTCACATTAACCGCTAGCGATTTCTCATGCCGAAAGGAGTTTCAGCTGAAATAGTTTTGGCTGAAATGGTTACGGCCAAAACAGTTTCGGCCGAAACAGTCTATGTGGCAGCCTATGTGGTAGCCAAACAAGCAAAAATTAGAACTTCTGTAAACATCTCACTTTGAAGGCCAATTTGACCTACTAAATTGAGTATTTTTTAAAACTAAAAATATACTTTTGTAGTCCTCAGAGTCACGATTATGATTGTATAATTTTTTTAAAGTTTTGATTATAAATAATATGTTATAATTTGAAAATATTACAAGTAGGTATCTTAAGATTCAGGAAGATGTCTATTCAAAAATAAGAAAAAAAATAGTAAATCATGTTAAAAAATTAATTTTTTTTTTTATGGTGCACTAGAGGAGAGAGTCTTCTTCAAGAATATGTAATTTAAAAAAAAAAAAAATGTAGATTTGATGGAAAAAGTTTGACGAGAAAAAAAAACTATCTAATTCTGATAACTTTGACTTTGACCAGTTATAACTTCAAAAATATTAGCTAAATTTCAATTTTTCTTTTTCAGTGCACCAGGTATACATGTTAACTCTAACATATTCCAAAATCAAACCAAAATATGAATATTTGCATATATTTGTTTGACGGGAAAAAAACTCTATATTTTTAGTACTTTTAGAAAATTAAAAATACACTTTAAAAATTCAAAAATAAATAAAATTTTCACTCAATTTTTTTAAAAAAAATTATAGAAATAAACTTCATCAAATTTTACACATTTCATTATTTTACATCTTCAAATTCTAAGCACAAATGCCACTTTTATTTCGTTAAAGCTGAAGACTTTAAATTCTGATATCACTTCTCCTTTATAAAAGGTGACACAGGTTTGTGCTTTTACCCCATTCTAGTCTAGCTAGCTCGTTCTATCCACTTCCTCATTAGAATGTTATGGAAGCTATTACCCCCAAATGTGTTATCTAAGCTATGTAAGGAGATAAATAAGTGCATTCTTAGGGGCAAGCCCTTTCCTCCCTAGGTTACTCTATATTTTTGTTAACCTTTTAGATGAATTCATTTTTGAAAGTCTATTGGGAATGTAAGATACTGGAGGGGGTTAAATCGAGATCTACAAAACCTTTTGAATTCTTCAAACAAATAATCAAATCAAATGCATTGACTTCTAACCCATATCATATCTAGATCATGAAAAATATAACCATAAACTGTCATGCTAAAATAGATCTAACTATTCATCACATCTAAGAACATAAAGTAAATTTGAACACATCAAACACAAGATTTGGTTACCCAAAAACCCTACAAGGTAAAGGTAAAACTAGGATGGGGATGACACCCATAAATCTTGACTACTACAAAAATAAAGTGTGTCTATTAAGGCTACAATATTTGATCACTTCTAGTAATCTACCCTACGAGGGGTTTATTGGAAATATAAGAGGAGAAAATAAGAGGTAGGGGTGAATCAGTTACCACAAAAATAAAATCTAGATCCCTTAGATGTCAATACAAACCAAAACATGGTGTAAACTCAACTTTGTTGTAACTCAGTAAATACACAAACACTCAATTTACACTAACAAATGATGTAACTCATTATACATTTAAATAATTTGACAAACTCTTATCATGAAAATCTTAAGATATTATTTTTGATTGATCTTACTTTAAGTTAGTTGCATACACATAAAAGAAATAGCATGAACATAATTGACACCAACATTTAACATGGAAACCCAATTTGGGAAAAACCACCAATTGCAACTAGTTACTAATCTTCAGTTGTCTGAAGTAAGCACTATTAGGAGCCAACCCTATTAAAGGTTATAAAACACACTGTTAGGTGTGACCCTATTAGGAGTGGCATTCTTAGAGGTCTTTAGACAATTCAATAGAAATGCCACCTTGTTAGAGGATATACAAATAGTTATTAAGCCAACACTTTTAAGAGATTTAGATCACTGCTAGAATGGTTAGAGAGTAAAAATGAGATGACCTAATTTTTGATGCAACTAAATTGCTGATTATAGATCTCATTTCTGGCTTGTATACTTGATCCATCCTGATCGAATGTATCTTTGCATCTCAACAAGGATATTGTACTTCAAATCCATAATTATGTTCCACACATTCAATCCTCAACTTGACCTTGTATTTCTATCTTAAACATTATCAAGTTGGCTTGAATATAACTTAGAATAATTAATATTCATCTCCTCAGTCGGCTAGAAGCAACAAACAATTTAATTGAACTCAATTTGTCAAAACAAGAAAATCCTTCATTAGCCAACCCTGCTCAATAGACACTAACTCAAAGTAATTTTCTTGTGTTAACCAAGTGAACTTGGTTAACACTGCATATTCAGAAATTTCCTTTGGTAATCAAGTGATCTTGGTTAACACTGGTTCTATCCAACATTTTCTTAGTTAGCTAAGTGAGCTCGGTTAACACTCAACTTCAATAGACTTTCCTTTTTCACCCAAGCAAACTCAGTAGACATTGTTTTCTGAACTAGGAAAACTCTGGAATGCTTGGAAGACATAGGAAACCATATTCAATTCCCAAGTGAGCTCGAAATATACTAATTGGCAATGATATGAAATTTTGTGTATCATTAAAGACAATACACAATTAATCAATTGTTTCTAACAATCTCCCTCTTTGGCATCAATGGCAACACAACATGTCATAATGCAATGAAATTTTAGAGAAAGAATAAAATAAGGAACATATCCTTAGTTTCATTTTGATTCTCATCCATGAGAACTCCCTCTATTAGTGTGAACTCCTTATAGCTTCAATTTCTCCCCCTATTAGCAAAACTCTATCTTCAACATCTTCTTCTGATACAAAACTATGCATTTGATATCAAACCAAGTTCGTTCTCCATCTTTGACATCTCTTTCTCTTTCTCTTTATAAAATTTCTATGAGATATGACAATAAAACGCTCCCTCTTTGACGTCACATGCCAATGATAATATCCAATGAATATCAATGTGCCTCATGTACTGATTCATTCACAATGTTCCCTTGTCAATACTGCATCAACTAATTGATCTTCAACATGCTTTGGTTGATCCATCAATAAACTTCATTTAGTGAGCGTTAGATAATGGCTTAGTAAATAAATTTGTAATTTGTTATTTAGTATTCACATATTCCAATCTTACCTCTTTATCTTGTACCAATTCTCTCAAAAAATGATATTTTATAGCAATGTGTTTTGTTTTAGTATGCATCACAAGATTCTTTGATATATTAATTGCACTGGTGTTATCACAGAAGATAACCATTGGATCCTTGATTTCTATCTTCATACCTACTAACAATTACTTGAACCAAACAACATTTGAACAATGAATTGTTGTTGCCACATATTCTGCCTCTATTTTGAAAAGGGTGTAATTATACCATTTGAATTACACATATGGGCTACATTCTGCTAGCACCAATGAAACTCTACAAATTTTGTGTAGAAATAGGAATCCGAATGTTGAGTTAGAAAAAAAATCATAGATAATATAGAAAGATTTTTAAAAAATAGTTATAATAATTTATATTTTGTAAAATATTAATATCAATATTATGTATTATTAATATATAATAAGAATATACCTTATATATAAATTTAAATAATAGTTATATAATTAAAAAAATAGAACCTATCCATGATAAATCGATTTGTTTAGATTATTAAACATTTCTCAAGGAAATAATTTATAGGCTAACCTTTAATAGCGGAAATGTGGCTCATTATAAGTGTGATGATTGATAAGTTAATTAATATGACTTGTGCATTGAAAATGTAGCCATTTCAATTTAATGCTTTACAATTTAGGAGCTACATATTTTTTTGTATGCTCTCTTATCAGCCACAACATGATGCATTTGACCATTGCAATTTTAGAGAATGATTTTGTTCTTTTTCATCTATAAAGTGTATTATCTAAATATCTCTTGATGGTAAAAGTGGTGATGAGTAAACAAAATAAATAAAATAAAAATAAAAGGCCCTGTAGTGAAGAAATACACAATAGAAAAGACCCTGACTTGTGTTCTTTATAGAAATGTTTGCAATTAGCTTATGTCCCACCTTAAACTTCTAACCTCACAACATTGTATCAATGTGATAATCAAAGGACTACCAGATGATCCCACCAAAGTTATTATATAGAACAAGGTTCCTAGTTTGTTGCATCTCCATTCTTTGAAAATCTTGGGTGGATGTGTTTGTAAAGCATAGAAGCATGCCATCTAAGGTCCTTAAGACAAGTTCCCATTTGGAAGTGAGTATTAGGGTTGCATTTTCTTGCACCACATGGTATCTATTTGAACTCCACACCATTTTCATATAAGACACCCTACAATAAGTGTCTTGGACAACTAAGAACCTTTCAAAAAGATAGCCCATGCCAGAAGGACTACCATAACAAAAGAATCCATACCAAACTACAAATTCATATCATTGTATGAAACATTGGTGCTAAGAAGGATCAATTGGATGAGTACATCTTCATAATCTGAAGGTGTTAAGAAATCTAGTGACTGGATATTGTTCTTTCAAGTTCTGCCTTCATAGGCAGTTGTTGAAGAAAGCACGATGCTCTCTACAAATAGCAAGCAGGAAATAAGGAAGAATGGCAGAAGGAGAAAATTTAAAAGAGGAGAAGATAGAAAAATGTTTGCTCTTATCATTTTTCTATATAGCAGCAATGCCTAAAATTGTGAGAGTGTAGAAAAATAAAATGTGTAAACAATAGATGTTTTGAATTTAGAGAGCTTTAATAGAAATGTATAGGGAATGCAGTATTTAGGTTAAATCATTATGCCAAGTTCAAGACACCAAATGATATTGAAGTCAATGCATGTTTCATTAATATGTACTAATAAACAAAATAAGATGTGAAAAGTAGGCAACAACAACCCAAGGAGTTATTTTGACTCCTTGAATGCCTCCATGCCATGCTTGCTCATACCATCCCCATACATGCTTGCATGCATGTGGCCAACTGTGGTACCCACCATATCAGAATTGAAAGTTGCACCCAATTTATATGAAGGCTCAAGCCACTTTTTAATGACAGTGAAAAGTGAAGTTATTCATTTTTCATTTGTAAATTTTTTTGAGAGAATGTAAAAGTTAAGAATTTTAAAAAGATTCATAGTCATGTATTTATTTTTTCATTTCTAATCAATTTTTGACTTAATTTATTTCATTATTATTTTATCATCTTTTAAGTTTATATATTTAAAATTAATTATATATTATATATAATTAATAATTAAATTTAATATGAGTTTATAGTTTTTATAATATGATATATTATATATAAATATTATTATTTATATTTTTCATAATTTTAATAATACATATGTTACAATGGATTTTTTCATCTCTATATAGATTTCTATAGTTTAAGAATTATATAGATAATACAAATCCACCAAAGTTTAATATATTAAATTATTATAATTTCTATAGTTTAATAATTGTATTAAATTATTATAATTATAATTTTAGGATAATATAATTTCTTTTAATATTAGCATAAATGATTAGTAACGTGTTCATCCAAAGGTTTAATCATGCGTATGTTCTCAAATTATTTAGTTAATTTTTTTTCTTTTGAAAAAAACTAATGATATTGTGTTTGAATTTTTTATAAAAGATTTTCTATTATGTAAAATATAGTAAAAGAAAAAAAAATAAAATAAATTTACTTACAAAATTTTAATATAATATTTTTTACATACAACCAATTTTGTTTTTATTGGTTTACAAAAATAAAAATGTTAAACTTAAATTATATTAATCCCTAACATAACATATCTCTCACACAAGAATGGAGTTGTAAAACAACGACCAAAACTAATAGAGATTTTTTTATTTCTATAGAATAATGCATGTTTTGTACTTAAGACCTTGAAGAAGGAGGCTTCCCCAATTCATTGCTAAACTATGGGTGGGACTAAATAGAGAAAGTTACAAAGTTAGATCCTTAGTGGGCTTGGGATAGAACATTTCTTTTTTTAGAAATCTGTCGGACATGGATGCATGATCCGACAGTTTTGGTGTGGCTTTCAATGCCAAGTTAATATTTAATTTCATATCTACTCCCAATGGATGTCATTATATTACTCCATTTTATTTTATATCACATTACAAATATTTTAGCTATAAAGTTTATTGTGGGAAATAAATGAAGTATTTTATCACATAAATTTTTTTTTTTTCAATTCTTCTATTTAGAAAAGAATGTCAAATTTGTGCTTATTAAAATGAATATAACAATATAAAGTTTAAATGTTACATTGTATTTTAAATATTAATGAATATTTATATTTTACAAATGAATAAAGATCAATATAAGTATATACAATCCATAAATATACAAGTATTCATATATATATATATATATATATATATATATATATATATAATTTTAAGAATATAAATATTATTATTTTATTTAATGAATGTGAAAAAATACTTTTACTAAATTAAAAAATTATTCTTATTATAGTGATTTTAAAATAGATATTTTAGTATTTAAATGATAATTTCAAATAGATTAATAAATTACTTATATAATTCTATTTGTTTATGAATGTAACATATAGATTGAAAAAATATAAATATATAACATTCTTAAAAAGTAATTTAAAAGAATATATTATTCATGAAAGTATATTGAACTGCTTAATTGAAATTAGAATGAAAGTAATGAATTTATATAAAGAGAGTGTTAGGTAGGTAGAATGAAAAGGATAAAAGAAAAATTTGTTAGTGTTGAACCAAAAAGAATTATTATTATTAAGTGTTGAACTAAAAAATATTTTTATTATTATTATGAGTAACTTCAATCATTTTAATAATTGATTTTTTTTAATGACATTTGAATATTTTATGCATTCGAATTTTTGTATTTGGTATTTTTTTAGTTTTATTTTATAATAATAAAAACTTAAATTAAATTAATATGCAAATAATTAAGTTCAAATAATTAATGAGATTAATAAGTACTTAATATTCTTATAATTTTTAGAACTCTATTTTTAAAATTAGATTTTAGATTTTGTCAATACACTTTAACTAACAAGACTTATTTAGTAGATAATAAGTTCTAAAAATTATTTCTACAAAAAGACATGTTCTATCCCAAGCCTACTAAGAATCTAATTGTGTAACTTTCTTTATTGAGTCCCACCTGTAGCCTAAGGGACTAGGGAAGACTCCTTCTTGAAGGTCTTAAGTTCAAAATTTGCATTGTTCAATGGAAACAAAAATTCTCTATTAGTGTTTTTGGTCATTATTTTTCAACTTCATTCTTGTGTGAGTGATATTTTATGTTAGGGATTAATATAATGTAAGTTTAACATTTATATAACATAAATAAAAACAAAAAAGGTAATATGTAAAAAATATTATTTAAAAATTTTGTAAGTAAATTTATTTAAATATTTTTTTGCTTACTATACTTTACATAATAGAAAATCTCAAAAAGAAAAAAAATCTAACACAATATCATTTATTAAAAAAAAAAAATATTAAAATGAATTAAATAATTTGAGAACATACACATGATTAAACCTCTAGATGAACATTGTTACTGCTAATTTATACTAATATTAAAAGAAATTATATTATTTTGAAATTATAATTCTAATAATTTTATACAATCATTAAACTATAGAAAACTATAGAAATTATCACAATTAAATTATAACAATTTAGTGTAATTATTAAACTTTTGTGGATTTGTATTATCTATAAAATTATTAAATTATTGAAATCTATATAAAGATGTAAAAATCCATTGTAACATATATATTAATAAAATTATGAAAAATATAAATAATAATATTTATATATTATTTATTACATCATACAAACTATAAACTCATGTTAAAATTAATTATTAATTATATATATAATATATAATTAATTTTAAATATATAAACATAAAAGATAATAAATTAATTTAAAAAATGATTAGATAAAAAAAAATGACTATTAATCTTTTTAAAATTCTTAACTTTTTATATCCTCTAAGAAAATTTACAAATGAAAAATGAATAACTCCACTTCTCACTATCATTAAAATGGGGCTTGAGCCTTTCATATAAACTGGGCACAATTTTCAATTCTAACATAGTGGGTACCACAGTTGGCTTCATGCATGCAAGCATGTATGGGAATGGTATGAGTAGGTATGGCATGGAGGCATGTAGGGAGTCAAAATAACTCCTTGGGTAGCCATTGCCCGGATACTATGGTGTGTGCACAAACAACCAGTGCAGTTATCCAGGAGATGGCAATGCTTTCAAACTAATTGATGTTAAAAAACTTAATTATGGATGTTCTTTTCTTGTTCCTCTACCATGCTCATAGACTAGTAGTCTCTGGGGTCATCACTTTTTGGAACTTGAGCACATTTTCTATTTTACTTATCCAGATGAAAAGTCTTCAATGTTAGGTTTGGTGTGAAGGGAAGAATGTAAAACACTATGCCTCAAAAACTACACTTGAAAAGATCTTTTTTTCAGGTATGTAACCAATTTTTTTAATGATTATTTCTATCTAAAGCCCAATATTTATTCTATGAAAACTATACGTCTAGGGGAGGAGTTTTACAATTGCACTGTATATATTACTAGCACTTGCACCTTTGATGGTGAAAGGGATTATGCTGATAGACTTATGTACTTTTAAGTATTTTCTTGAGTATGTATTTTATCTAACATTTTTGATTCGATGGTGTCATTTTGATTTCTTCTCACACTCAAAATACAAATGCTTTTTTTGAAGAGCAATCTAATATAGGTGCTCCTCCTCCTTTTTGCGTATAATTGTATATTTATTGCTTTTTATTTTTTAGTATCTTTCAAAAGTGAAAGTGGGTTGGATATGGAGACCACCTATTATTTTTACTCTTTGATTGGGCTTTAAATTCATTTTGAAAGAGTTGGACTAATTAGATAGTGATGGAAATATGTAGTTAGAAATGATATTAGCATGTAGAAGTGATATTAGTAATGTTAATTACATAGGTGAAATTTAAAAAATAAACATTTTATGAATTACTTCAAGTTTCTTTGAAAAAATAAATTAAATGATAGTGAGGAAAGATAACACTTTGATTAAATTAATATATTTATTTGTATGTTAAATGTTAAATTGTGTTTGTATTTATTTAATCTAAATTTTAAAAATCCTTTTATTTATTGTTCAATATTTGCATTACATAAATAAATGATATAATAAATGGATCTTGTGGTTAATTTTTTATCTTGTACACAAATTTCTTTTTCAAATTTTAGGCTCGTTCCCTAGTTTTTCACAAATTTCAACTATATGTTTGTTTGGCCATTGCTTTCTCATATTGACTTCCAAGATCTATAAGTGCATATCTATTTGTGTATCTATCTTTATTTATCTTATACGAACTCCAAATATTTTTTTCAAAAATAGTTCAATCTTATAGTCCAAAAATGAGTGGATGAAGGAACCTTAATAAAGGATAGGATTATACGTTTTCATAAAATTAATTCACAATCATATTTGATTACTAATTTTTTTTAAAATATTATTATTAAATTTTAGCATATAGTTCAAATAAAAAGAGTGTAATTCTTGTTAAGAGTGCTAAAACTACATCTATTATATTATATATTTTTTAGATTCAAAATTTAACAAATAAGAAAGAACATATTTAATAATAAAATATACAAAATTCTTTAAAAATTTACAACCTAAGTTAACTGAAATAATAAAAAAATTAATTTTTTGTAGAATACATTGTGTATTATATGCATATACAAGAACATTATGTTCATATTGACTTCGGCACAACATCATGTAGAGTTCCTTTTAGTGTAAAGAATACATGATATTTTTCTTTACTAAACATTATGTCGATGTCACCTTTAAACATTTGTACGATGTACATTTCTAATCCAATTTTTGTACACATATGCTTTATATATATATATATATATATATGACAACATTGGAGTACACCTTTGAATTTTCTATTTTGTCCTTGTGTCTTTGGATGGTGTGATCTATAGGGCTTCTTGGTTGAGTGGTCGAGTATTACACATATTTGTAATCCTTTCGATCAATGTATTGGTCTCTAATGTGAAATCTATTGGAGATACCTTTGTAATAGTTGCCTTTATTCATTCTTCATCATTATACATCTCAGGTGCACACATGATTGTGAATATATATATATTTTTTATGTTGAACTCTCTTATACATTGTTTTGTACTCTTATCAGTAGTGTCATCAAATTGAAGGTTGTATAATACTTCTGTTGACATGCCCATCAACTATATCCCAGCCTCATCAAATGCAAAAGCCCATATTTTACCTATATGATCCTATAATTTAGTTGAGTTATGTACCTATAATTGCATTGAGTGAAAAATTGTTCACATTTTGGGTAATACCACCCAATAACATTTTCTTCCCTTCTTGCACTGGTTACTGTTAACTATTCTAGGACAAGTTTAGTAACGAAATTTGTCTTTGTTGAGGAATATTAGTGTTGCCTTCAAAATAGACTGGAATTGTTGAGATGTTGTCACTCCATTTTGTTTAATATCACTAATTTTCATTTGTGCAATTGGTAATAATGTAGGATTGGGTTGTCCTAAGATTGTGTAGAGGGTGGTGACATTTTCCTCATATTAGTGCTTCAACTATTTAGTTTATGGTATTGCAGGGTTTATCAACAAAGATGTGTTACTTAAGGTAGTTATAATGATTCCATTAAATTTAGATGTACATCCATTTTTATAGCAAGAACTATAGTTTCTTGGAGGTAATATTTTTGTTGAAGTTCTGCACCTTCTCTTTAGTAGTTGTACTCAACAATGTGACATTTAGTGTAATACGAGACATGTCCAATCTAGTGATGATAAGTCTAGGGACCTCTTTTCCATCTTTTCTTTTAATTGTTGAGGTTTCTTGTACATGGAAAAGAATTCCAAGAATATCAACGTCCATATTCGTTGGCATTTAGATAATTTCATCAATTGGTGTAAAAGTGATTTAGTGCATAGGGATAGATGAATCCTCTTCATAGGAGGAAACCTTTGAATATGATATTAAGGTTATATCTATTTCACTATTGGGGTAGAAGGACAAACCTATGTAACATTTGGTGATATCAACATAGGTTTTGGTTGGAACAGTTTTGGCCATAACATTTTTGGTCCTACATACGTAGCATTTTCCCATGCCTACATGGCATGTACAATTTCAGCCGAAAGAGTTCCAGCCAAAAGGGTTTCGGCTGAAACACTAAGTTTTATAAAAGTGTCAAAAAACCCTTTGCGTCTATCATTTTGACTGTCAGAGTTCCCAACTTCTCGAAGAGTGATCTAGGTGTTACGGTCGTAATAGGTTAGTGGGTTTTTTCCTTTTTTTAAATTTTTGAATGTGTTTTTTGATTAGTAAATGTTAATGGTACTTAAATTAATTAATTTTCAAGTATTTCATGAGTGAAATATTTAGATTTGTTAATTTTTTAATATATTTAAATTATTTTTTAGATTTGTTAGTAAATTATTTAAAACATAAGCAAGAATGTAATCAAACATTAGGAAAAAATATAGAAAAAATTAGTTTAAAATGTAGAATTACATTAGATAAAAATGTAAAAAAATTAGTTTAAAAATGTAGAAAAACATTAGGTAAAAATGTAGAAAAAAATTAGTTAAAAATGTAGAAAAACATTAGTTTAAAATGTAGAAAAAAATTAGTAAAATAATGTAGAAAAACATTAGGTAAAAATGTATACAATATTAGTGAAAAAAATGTAGAAAAACATTAGGTAAAAATGTAGAAAAATATTAGGTAAAATGTACATTTATATGAAACTTAGAAACACTTTTACATTTATATTAGATTTAGAAAAATTGTTTAACCCTGCAGTTAAATCAAAATCTAATTTAGTCAAGAATTTTATTTTGTTATTGCATATACATGTGTACATTTAGTTATAATTTAATCAAGAAATTTTACTTTTTTAATCATATATACATGTACATGTATGTGAATATTTATTTTTCACATTTGCACATGAGCACATTAAAATACATTAGACCATTCAATCATACAACCCTTTTGATGATATTAGTGTTGAGACATTTTATTCTTCTCTATCTCACAGTGTCACTACCATTGTGAAGTATAGACAGGTTGACACTAAGGTTTCCACTACCATGATGAAGACCATGTTTCCATCTTATAGAGATTGAGCTAGAGTTGGAGGCTACTTTGCGATGAAGTGTACTGATGAGCTCGTTGAACTATTCACGTATCCTTGTTGGTTGGTCACTTATCATAGATGTCCATAGAAGGATGAGTTCCCTCTATATTTCTACAAATAATTATTTTTAGAATTTCATTTACACTACAATGTTGACTACATAGATTATCTAGGCCATGTTGGGCAAGGGTCTGGGGAGACATTTAGATAGATTTAGACCCACAGACACTCCTACACACATTAACAAATGGGCAATGGTGGGTCCAAACCTTTTGGTTATGCCAAGAGGTCCATAGATGGTTGCTACAGGCTAGAGTGTTCCTGATGACACAATCAAGACATAGATTTATTCAAGCACCACCATCGTCACCACATAGTTGCACAAGACTTCTTCTAATCAATGTGGTACATATATGTTATAGTCTTGAGGTATCATTCCCATAGATGCATCATCTAGTGCACCTATTGATGATGCATATGGAGTAGTAGACATACCTTCTCCACTAGAGATTTCTACAATCTTAGAGGTGGATGCATTGTGGCATTTGGGATCATGTTTAGCATCTGATCTTTTGGATTCATATCGAGCATTATCTACAGTCATAGGGATTCCACTTCATGACATCCCCTCTCAAATTAGTCATTTTTTTCATGTATAGCAGGATCAAAGGGTTCACAGAGCTAGGAGGAGACTCCTGCACCTTCTACTGCTCTTGCTACTACACAAGCCCAGGCTACAACAATAGTCCTAGCTACTTAGGACCCTAGAGCACCCCCCCTACTCAAGATTTCATGGCTAGATAGCCAGGTCTATTTACCTCCATGCTTTCATATTAGGGCCATACTATCGTCTTGGAAACTAATACTATTTTTTCATTGCATGATTCAGATATCAGTCAGATCGACAGAGCATTACATGATGCTATGGTAAATATCTCTATATGTTTAAATTTATTTTAATTATGGTAAATAATATGTCTTTTAGTTTAAATTTTTACATATATGTGTGTGTTTTTGTATGTGTTATAGGGTCTAAGTGATAGTATGTTATGTTTTGCTGATTAGCAAACATCGACAGATCCTACATGTCCTAAGTCTCAGGTATATTACAATTTAAATATATATTTGATTTATATACATGTATCTTGATATAATTTGTCTATACATAATTTGGTCTACTATCATTTGATACAGGTTTCAAATGCAACTGATAGACCCTTATGGGGACATCCAAGATCAAGAGGGGGATGTAGTTGATTAGATCATGGCCTTTTATTTTATGTACACATGTTATTTTGGAGACATTTGATATAGTATTTTAGATTTACATTTTATATGGACACATTGATTTTTTATATGTTATTTCGAGATACATCTTTATATGGACACTTTGATATTTTATATATTATTTCCAGATAGATGTTTATATGGACACTTCAATGTTTTATATGTTATTTATAGATATATGTTTGTATGGACAATTTGATGTTTTATGTGTTATTTCTAGATACATGTTTATATGGATACTTTGATGTTTTATATATGTTATTTCCAGACATTTGATACATGATATTTTTATACATTTGATATGGATACATTATTCTCCAGATATATGTACATGTACGTTATCGATCTTTTAATGTACACATGTATGTTATTGATCTTTTAATGTCTTAATCTTTTATGTTTATTATGTGTTATTCATGTTTCTATATATGTTATTCATCTTAATGTCTTAATCTAAGTGTAATTAACTATATTTAATGACATGTTTTAAGGGGAGATCCTAAATTATACATAAAAATGTAGATTAATGTATATTTTATTTCATAGATGTATGTAAATAAGTTCATGTTAAATGTAGACATGTATATGTTTTCAATATTTATGTTTATGTATATGTTACTATTTTTAATGCCTTTATCTAAGTATAATTAACTATATTTAATCTGAGTATAATTAATTATATTTAATGAGATGCCTTAAAATTAACTATAATTAACTATATTTAATCTAACAAAGAATATAACATATACATGTAAGAACATATAAAGAGTATTACCTAAAATAAAGAGTATGACCTAAAGAATGCATGTTAGAAAATTTAATTAATAAAAGCTAATACATATAAGAACATAAAGATTATATACAAGTTACATAAAGAATGTATCATATAAGAACATATAAAGATTATATGTACATAAATACATACAAATACTAAAGGGGTTGTCTTAAGGAGAGGTTAGGTAAAAGGTGGTACTAAGGGGATGTCCTAATAGGTGGTCTTAAGGGGAGGTTCTAAGAGGTTTTCTTTAGGGGAGGTCCTGAGAGGTGGTCTTAAATAAGATATCCATGTCAAATTTAAATAAAAATAACAAAACATGTCTAATTTCTCATATCCAAGATAAATGATCCAATACATACATATTAATAAAACAAATATCTTGTCAACATTAAATATGAAAGTGTAAGAGCCATATAGACATAGCTGAACTAGAGCTCCACAATAAGTACATAGGTAAACTAGAGCTCCACAAACAATGTATTGTTAGGATCATCTCTACTTTTTATTATCTCTAGAAGTTTTTCATGTTCTTTAATAGACAGTTTCCACTTTTGATTTCCAGGATGTCCTCTTCTTTGTATTTCTTCAAATTATAATTTGGTTGCTATAACATGGTCACTGTAATGTAAAACCTTTCCTCTAGGCTTGTATTCAATAAATTGAATACCACTATCAGTTACCCTTGTTTGTTGATAATATGTTCCTTCAATAACAACTGATCCAATTGGATATGACTGTTGATCAACATCTATAGTTCCTTCTAGCAACTTGTGTTTTTGTTTTGTGCATGTTAAAAGATAATAGACCACATTTTACACATTATCTAGTAAGGCTTGATCTAAAAAAACATCTCCTACATGTATATAAAAATATTTATAAACATAAATTAATTTTAAAATGAATATACATGTATATATGCACAAAATCTTGCCATAACTAAATCAGAAATGTGCTCGTAATTAGCTAAATATGTAGGATCATGAATGTCAATGTCAATGTCAACATCTTCAAAAGGAGGCCTTCTAACTATCTCCTTCAAATCCCAATGTGAAACATATCCATTCATAATATTTTCACATGCACTCACTAGATTGTCCTTAATGTAGTCATCACAAATACATGTTTTCTCTCTTACTTTAATTACTAGAGGTTTATGGTTTCCTGTAGTCATCACTTTATGTAAACATCTAATACCAAGAATTGTTTGACAATTGTAAGGATTAGATCAATCTATATATGTTACAAATACAAAAAATAATTGTCATATTTCAAAATAAATATTTAATAATAAACTCAACTTGATTTGAAAAATAAATTAAAAACAAATATAACTTAGTTCACCTTTCACTTCCCAAAAGTAATGCTTATTGTATTCAGTATCTCAAGTAGCAAAATGAACTTTGCACCATTCAACAATTTGATTTGCGCTCTCTATCCTATTCCCTGTATGTACGTACAATATGTATATATATAAAATTTCAAATACATGCTACTCTAGTATTAAACATGCATATTAAAAATGCATATATTTACTTGCAAGTTCATGTTGTCAAAGTGCACATTTTATACATGTTCCTGCTCCATCATGCTCCCCTTTTCCATCTCCACTTTCAAAGAAATTCCATAAAAACCTAACCTTGGTTCTAGCATGTTACATTGCTAACCAATTAAATGTTTATACAAATTTGAATTGTCATGTGAACATGAGACATGATAAGTATCTACTATTATCTATGTACATGTATCAAATCAAAATAGACATCTCCAAATAAATATAAGTTAAAATAAAGTTAAATAAATGTGTAAGTTCATGTATACCAACCTTCACATCCATCAAACCAAATCTAGTGCTTTGAAACATTTATTCCATGATTTTTTAGATCTTCAGAGAACATTGCAAAATAATGAGCCACATAACTCCTATCATGAACTCTATCATCACTAATATAGAAATGAACCTCTTTTATGATGATGTGTTTATTTTTATCCAACCTTTCTATCTGATCCACCTCAAATTGTGTATGTCTATAGGTCACTTATACAAATATTGCAACTTGTTCAAAATGATAATATTGCCCTCGAAGCTCTATTTGAGGAGCAAGTGTATAATTCTAAAAAAAAATCTACAACTAAAAGTATACAACTAGGTGGAAAACAATTTTTGGAATCATAAAACTCTTTAGCTTGACATCATGTACCATGACAATGTTGGATATGTGGATATATCAATGGATGGAACTTGGCGATAAACTCATCATAATGCAATTCACTCTCCTTCAATACATTTTTTCTAGATTCATCTTCTATCTTATTTTGGTATGTCTCATATTCATATCTCATCCATGAAACTAGTGGGGATTCATTAATATTATCAATTTGCATTTCATAAAATTTGTGTAAATCTCCACAATCTTCACACTGATTTTTGGTGCATTGCACTTTGAATTCATTTGAATCTTCTAATTTATCACATAATATGGACTTCAAAAATTGTGTTTTACTACTAGGGATGATCAAATTAGGATCAAGTGCTACCATAACTTTTTTATATGATTGGAAGTGTAGACCGAATTCAACATGGTTTCAACAACAAAAAGTTTCATGCATCTTATTTATGTGTACAAAGGAAGGACACAAACTCTCAAATATTCTCTGACATATTTTGACATTTGAAAATTCTTGTTTGAATGTTTGAAATAATTCACTTTGAGTTATATCTATGAAATGTTTTGGATGTTCAATTTTGGCCCCTGTCTCTTGATCTTTAATTTGTATAGTATCACATCTATTGGAAGAAATATGAGAATGTGTGGTCCAAAATTCAACAACTTTTCTTTCTACATCTTTAGAAATTTTGTCTTTTCAAGGAACTCTACAAATATTCACCCAATTATTTTTTATGTTATCATCTAGCATATTTCTCCTATTGATGTATCTCTGGATAGTTCTTCTAGATATATGTAGTACATCATAAAGTGCACATACCTATTTTCTATGCTTCAATTATCTACTAGATATAGTAGTCATCAATGCTCTATGTGCAGTACTCAAATCACCTCCTCAGGTTGTGTTGTCAATTTTGTTATAAGCATTTTGCAAGTTTTCAACTATTGTTTTATTAATATTACATGCATGGCTTTTCTTGTTATCAACACCCAACAACTCCAAAATAGGTCTCATATCTTTTCTCTTAAATAACTTGACAAATAATTGTGCCTGTCCAAATGTACTTTTATCCTTACAATATTCATCCCACATGTTCTGACAATGCTTTCTAATAGTGTTATTATTTATCATATCTTTAGATAGAATTTTGTTAAAAAGTAGTTCCTCATCCAAATCCATCAAATTTGTTATGCCTTCTAATTTGTCTCTACCAATAGATCTGCCAATTTCTTCCTCTTTATTACTTTCGTTTTCTTCATGAATCTCATCCTCTTTAGGAATTTTAGTAGGTTGGTTTTGGTTAAGTTTTGTATGATCCTTCATTTTTTCATCTGTTATTCTATCATATTTCCTTGATCTTTTCCTTTTACTGCCCATTGAATACTTTAATCTATAGAAACAAAAATAATAATTTAGATATCACTAAATACCAACTAAAGCTTCAATATGGAATACATAAAAATAAAAATAAGTAGACAGGAAAAAACACCTTCAAAATATTCTATCCTTTGCAATTTTGATTAAATCTATGAAATAGTTGTTGAAAATGGCTTCAAAATTAGTTGTCTTCCGAAAATGCTCTTCTAATTTTTCCTATTTTTCATATTTATTTTTAAAAAAATAAAAAATAAGCTTTCTTTTATATGAAATAGCCACATTAACCACATGCGATTTAATCAGCTGACAAGGGTTTTGGCCGAAACCGGTTCGGCCAAATAGGTCGCTCAATTGAAAGCGTTATGGCTGAAACCATTTTGGTCGTAATTCCTTATGTGGCATCATAGGTGGCAGCCACATAAGAAAAAATAAGAACTTCTGTAAACATCTCACTTTCAAGGAAAATTTCACCTACTAAATTGACGTTTTTTTAAAAACTAGAAATGTACTTTTGGAGGTCTCATAGTCACGATTATGATCATATAAATTTTTTATTATTTTGATTATGCATGATATGTTATAATTTAAAAATATTACAAGTAGGTATTTTAAGATTCAGGAAGATGTATATTCAAAAATAGGAAAAAAATAGTAAATCATGTTCAAAAATTATTATTTTGTAATGCTGCACTAGAAGAGAGTCTTCTTCAAGAATATGTAATTTGTTTTAAAAAATATGTAGATTTGATGGAAAATGTTTTACGGGAGAAAAAATTAATCAACTTCTGATAACTTTGGTTTTCACCAGTTATAACTTGAAAAATATTAGCTGAATTTCAATTTTTCTTTTTAGGTGCACTAGGTATACATGTCAATTTGAACATATTCCAAAATCAGAGCAAAACATGAACATTTGCATATATTTGTTTGACGGTAAAAAATCTCTATATTTTCAGCATTTAAAAAAAATTTAAAAATAGACTTTAAAAATTAAAAAAATAAATAAAATTTCATCAATTTTTTTTTTAAAAATTACAAACATAAACTTCATCGAATTTTACACATTTCATTAGTTTACATGATCTTCAAATTCTAAACACAAATGCCACTTTTATGTCATTAAAGTTGAAGAGTTTAAATTCTGATATCACTTTTCCTTTGTAAAAGGTGACATAGGTTTGTGCTTTTACCCATTGAGCTTGTTATAAAACCTACTAGCATTTTTCATGGTACCATAAGCTATTGTGTCAATAGCTCCAACTTGGAGATTATCATAATGGATGCTTTCTATGTCATTGAAGTAGGTGATTCATTTTTTGGTGCCTTCATTACCAACTACATCCAAACTAAACACTTGGCTAGGTTTATTATCCTTGACATAATGGTGCATATCTTTCTTTGTAGTTACACATGCCTTTATATGCCACCTTGGTTGATATGGATTTAAATTTTTAATAGGCATCAATATGGTGTGCATTTCATTCTTTACTTTAGGGCTCGCTATACCTAAGAGTCTAGTTGGCTTTCGTATGGTTGTTGTTGCAAGAGGGACTCCTATTTTTTATTTTGATGATGTAGTGACTCCCATGTGTATCACTTTCTTATCATCATAGTTTGCATCTAAAGCAATTAGACTCCCAATAGTCACATGTTCTATGTGAACAATCTCTAGATCCACTATTATGATCCACCTACATATTTAGATGTAAGATTTTGTAAGTCAGATATTTGTAAACACAATAAAATAAATTTTATTAAAAGTAAGGTACAATTATGAACTCACCATATTTTGGTTGATTGTGAACAACTATATTCTACTAAATGCAGTGTTGTTCCAACTCTAATTTCCTTAGACAATATATATTTATTATATTTCTTCAGTAGTGTTGCACAATGTTTATGAATCCCATCAGATATGTATAAACTATATTGTAAAGTATCTTCAACCTCATCTCTAATTTTTTCAATCAAGAATACTTGTACTATTGGTGTGGATGGGTAATAGGGACTCATATGTACTAAATATTTTAACAAACTCCTAACAAGATCTATCCTCTAACAAGGAATATTTATATTAGTACATCATCTTGTGGGTACCATTCCCACCAAGTTTTTTTCTCTGATCAAGGGTTTTCGTAGATAATATATCTAGGGTTAATTGTGCATGAGTATCTTTTTGTGGTTTTAGTTTATATTACTCAATTGGTTAAGTTTGTTTAAGGTTAATGATTGTGATAATAATTGGATAACTAATTCACCCACCCCACCCCCCTCTTAGTTATATCAATGGACTATATATTCTAATAATTGGTATTAGAGCATCATGTCCTTGAAGATAAGGCTTAATAGGTTTTGGAGATTGATGGAGAATATGTTCATGAAGGATAGTCCAAGATTTTATGGGGCGAACTATGATAGTTGGAAGGAAAAGATGAAGACTCATTTTCTATGCATGGGTCCAGGATATTGGCTTTTGACAAAAGCTAAGAAGAAAATTGTTGATGAATCAAAGCTAGAGGAATTCAATGAGGGAGAAAGATATCTATTCATGTGTAAAAATATATCTATTCATGTGTAACATGAGAGACACGGAAGCCCTACTATAATCTCTTCCATAGAGTGAATACAATCAGGTAAGGAATACTATCATCTCTTTTAAAATTCTCATGAAATTTGGAAAGGATTAGAAGTTACTTTTGAAGGTGATGATCATGCAAAAAGAATTAGATTACATAATTGGATTTAAGCATTTCAAGATGCTAAGATGATGGAAGATGAATCTACAAGAAGTTATGTTGGTAGAATATTAGAAATTCTTGTAGGTATTCAGTCTCTTGGTGGAGCTATACAAGATGATAAGTTTAAATGGAAGATCTTGAAAAGTTTAACACCACCATTCAATAAGACAACTCAAGTGATTCAGCTAGTAATGCCCTACACCAAAGATTTCACAAAAGAAACATTACTTGAAAATTTAGAGTCCATAGAAGCGAAATTGAGATAGTGTGGACAACTAGCTAGAGTTGAGACAACTTTCAGTGCTCTAAACATTCAACCTAATCTGTCAAGAAGTGCAAGTGCAAGAGTAGACCTTTCTAGTAGTAGCAAATCTGAAGAAGATAATACTATTGAAGAAGGAATATTCCTTCTAGTAAGAAGAGAGAAAGATGGCAAGAAAGTCTTTAAGTGTTGGACTTGTCATTATGTATCTAAATGTCCTAAAAGAGAGAAAAATTTTAGAGGAAAATTTAAGTCTAGACGAGATAAGGGTAGAAATTTTTTATATGTTAATGAGGATGAAGAATGTAATGAAAGAGATCAAAGTGAAAGTAATGATGAATTAGGGTTTATGGCTATTAAAAAAGATAATCTTGATAGAGAAATTAGGGAAGAAAGAGTTATAGTTACCAAAGTTGAGATGAAAACCATAGTAGATAATTGAGAGTGGACACTCACATCACATAAGTGGTGATATGAACAAGTATTTTAAGTTCAAAGTTCATGATGGAGGTATTTCTAGAGTTGGCAACAATGCAACCTGTGAGATTAAAGGAATTGGATCTATTACTCTTGATGGTAAAAATAACACTGATTATGTTTACTTTGTTCATGGTTTGAACTTGTTAAACATTGGATAGTTGGTAGACAAGGGATATCTATTGTAGTTCATAGAGAAGACTTGCATTATCAAAAATAAAGATGCTAAGCTGATTGGTACTAGAACTCAATCTAGAGGTAATGTATTTTAGTTGAATTCTTCTGAAATAACATGTTTGCTTCAAAACGTTGAGAATAGTTGGCTATGGAATAGAAGGTTCTATCATATAAACTTTGATAATATTTTGAATGTTAGAAATACATTTTCAATGAGAAATCTACCAAAAATTATCAAGCCCACTAATGTTGTCTTCAGGGAATGCATTTTAGCCAAGTAGAGTAAATTGTCTTTTCCTAGCATGAAGTTCTCTACTATAGATAAATTGGAGATTGTTCATACATATCTAAGATGTCCTACGGGAACCAAAGGATTCTATGTTGAAAGTTACTTTATGATTTTTATTATTGATTTCACTAGAATGATGTGGGTAGATTTTCTTAAAGAGAAGTCTAAGGCTTTTGAGAATTTTAAGATATTTAAGAATAGAGTTGAAAATGAATCTACTGTCGAGATTAACTGTTTGAGATTAGATAGAGGAGGAGAGTTTAGCTCTAAAGTGTTCAAATTGTTCTATGAAGAGAATGGAATAAAAAATGAGTTATCTTCACAAAGAACACCTGAACAAAATGAGATTATTGAAAGAAGGAATAAGTCAGTAGAAGAAACGAAAACAATGATGTTATTTGAGAATGATGTTAAAGACATTTTGGAGAGAAGTAGTTAACATTGTAGTATGTACTCTAAACAAAGTACAAATTAGAAAAGCTATGAGCAAGACACCCTATGAGTTATGGTTTGGTCATTCACCACCAATCAAGTATTTCAAAATGTTTGGAAGTAATTTTTACATAAAGAGAGATGACTATATTGGTAATTTTGATCCTAGAAGTGATGAGGATATGTTTCTTGGTTATTCATTGAAAATAAAAGCATATAGATGCTTCAACTACAAAACTAAGAAAATAGTTGAGTGTGCAAATGTAAGGATAGATGAAAAGTTTGGTACTAAAGGCAAGATGGTAGATTATAAATATGATGAAGAAGAGGATAATTTTGGAATTGTTAGAAAAAATGCTAAAGTCCTTTTTGAGACTAAAAATGGCTTGCATAATGACGTATCTATTAAACATAGAGAAGAACAAATATCTAGAGAAGAGATAAGATTTGAGATGTCAACTCCTACCTCTAATAGAAACATGACAAAGAATCACCTTCCTGACTAGATAATTCAGAGCAAGGATAAAGGGTTTGAAATATAAGAGGAGTAACTAGGAGGGGAGGGGTGAATCAATAACAAATAAAATAAATACTAGATCCCTTAGATGTAAGTACAAAATAAAATCTATGAAAATTAAACTTTACTGAAGCTTAGCATACACATAGACAAAATGTTGTAACTTAGTATATATAGAAATAGTTCAGTAAATTCTTAACATGAAAATATTGAGCTATTATCTATGATTAATATTACTTTGAATTAGTTTCATACACATAAGTGAAAGAGCCTAAACATACTTGACACCAAGATTTAATGTGGAAACCCAATTTGGGAAAACCACCAATTGCAACTAGTTACTAATTTTCACTCTTCTAAAGTGCGCCATGTTAGGAGCCAACCCCGTTAAAGGTTACAAAACACACTATTAGTGTAGGGCCCATTTGCTGTTGCACCAAAAGCCATGACTGTTAGTGAACATGGAACACCACATAATTAACCACCTGTGGGCAGGGGAGTGCATCGCATCACCCAAAAATCTCCCCCTCGACGCGCATACCAGGTGCTTACGTGGGTCAGGAAGGCACCGGGGAGATTTGAACCCATGACCAAGCCAAAACCAGACTTTGATACCAATTTTAGGGCCCATTTGCCGTTGCACCAAAAGCCATGACTGTTAGTGAACATGGAACACCACTTAATTAACCACCTGTGGGCAGGGGAGCGCATCGCATCACCCAACAATTAGGTGTGACCCTATTAGATGATTTAATCACCCTATTAGGAGTTACCTTGTTAGAGTTCTTCAGAAAATTCAATAGATATGCCACCATGTTAGAGGATTTACAAATAAATGTTAAGCCAACTTTGTTAATAGGTTTAGATCACTGCTTCAATGGTTAGAGAGTAACAATGAGATGACCTAATTCCTGATGCAACTAAATTTTTGATTATAGATCTCAATTCTAGCTTGTATACTTGATCCTTCGTGATCGAATATATCTTTTCACCTCAACAAGGATATTCTTCTTATCCTTCTAATTTTCTTCCTCTTGACATCATCAAATCTTCAATTATGTTCCACTATGCTTCTTCTTCTAATACTAAACCTGACTTTATATTTATATCTTTCATATTGTCAAGTCGAGTTGAATACAACTTAGAATAGTTAATATTCATCTTCTTAGTTAGCTAGAACCAAATGACAAATACATTAAAATCAATATGCCAAAATACTAAAATCCTTCGCTAGCCAACCCTACTCGGTAGACACTAACTCATAAACAATTTTCCTATGTTAACCAAGTGAACTTAGTTAATTCTAAATATTCACTAAGTTCCTTTTGTAACCAAGTGATCTTAGTTAACACTAGTTCCATCAAACATTTCCTTTATTAACCTAGTGAGCTCAGTTACACTCAACTTTCACAAACTTTCCTTTGACACCTAGGTGAACTCGATAGGCATTGTCTTCTAAATTTGAAAAACTATGGAATGCTTCATAGACACAAGAAAATTTCTTCAATGCAAGAGTTAGCTTAGCATACACTAATTGGAAATGATATGATATTTTTTGTAACATTGAAGACAATACACAATGAATCAATTATTTTCAATAATCTCCCTCATTGGCATTAATGGCAACACAACATGTCATAATATAATGAAATTTTTAGAGAAATAATAAAGTAAGGAACATATCCTTGGTTTCATTTTGATTCTCATCCATGAGAACTCCCTCTTTTAGTGTGAACTCCTTCTGCCTTCAGTTTCACCCTCTATCAGAAAACTTATATCTTCAACATCTTCTACTAATAGAAGACTTTTCCTTTGATATTAGACCAAGTTCATTCTCCCTTATTAAAATATCTTTCTCTTTTTATTTATAAAATTTCTATGAGATATGAAAACAAACTTCTCCCTCTTTGATATCTCATGTCAAAGACAACATTTAGTGAATAGTAATGTACCTTATGTACAGATTCATTCACAATATGCCCTTTGTTAATAATTTACCAACTGATTGATCTTCAATATAAACTAGTTGATGCATCATTAAACTTCATTTAGTGAGCTTTAGATAGGGGAATGACCCCTAGCTTACATCTTACATACAAAAGTACATCCTTAGGTAATGGCTTGGCCAATATGTCTACAATTTGTTCTTTAGTACTCACATATTCCAATTTTACTTTCTTATCTTGTACCAATTCTCTCAATAAATGATATTTGATTCCAATTTGTTTTTTTTTGGTATGCATCACTATATTCTTTGATATATTAATTACATTGGTGTTATTACGATATATAACCACTTGATACTTGATCTCTATCTTCATACCTACCAATAGTTGTTTGAACCAAGCAATGTTAGAATAATTAACTATTACTGCCACATATTCTTCCTCAGCCATGGACTAAGAAATACAATTTTTTTTCTTTTTGTCCAAGCCACTTTTCTTTTATGAAGAAAGAATGCTCCACCATTAGTACTTTTTCTGTCATCAATACTTCCTTCCCATTTAACATCTATGAATAATTTTAAATCCAAATTGCTTCCTATTTTGTACCATAAACCATAGTCTTTAGTACCTTTCAGATATCTCATGATTCTTTTGATTTCCATCATGTGATTTTCTTTGGGAATTTTTGAGAATCTTGCCACCATACCGACTACTAATGCAATATTAGGCCTTGTATGCACTACATACTACAATTTTTCAATCATTGATCTATATGTGGTCTTATCTACCTCTTCGGAATCATCACTTTTGGAAAGCTTATGTCCAGTATATATAGGGGTTCCAATTGGTCTTGAGTCTTCTACTCCAAATTTCTTTAATATCTCCTTGATATATTTAGATTGAGTAATGTAGATACCATATTTCTTCTACTCTATCTGTAACCCAACAAAGAAATTTATTTCTCCAAACATAGAAATCTCAAATTCTTTACTCATTTCTTCTAAAAATGCCTTGCACAAGTCATCATTTCTTCTAAATAAAGTGTCATCCATAAATATTTTTGTCAACACAATCTTCTTATCTAGTCCTTCTTTGATATACAGACTATTGTTATTATTTATTCTTTGAAAATCAATCTATATCAAGTAGTCATGAAGTCTTTCATACCAAGCTCTATGAGGTTTCTTGAGACCACATAATGCTTTGTGTAATTGGCAAACCATATCTCTTTTCCTAAGATCTACAAAACCTTTAGGTTTTTCTATGTAGACTTTCTGATCAAGAATTCCTTTCAAGACTGTAGATTTTACATCCATTTGATAAACTTTAAATCCTCTATGTGCTACATATGCTAGTAAATTTTTGACACCTTCTAATCTTGTAATAGGATAGAAAGTTTCACCATAATCAATTCTTTCTTCTTGAGAATAACCTTTACAGACTATCCTTGCTTTTTTTCTAGAAACTTCTCCTTCTTTATTTAGCTAATTTTTGAATACCCATTTCATGCCAATTACATTTTTATCCTTGGGTCTAAGACCAAGAGTCAAAGTTATTTTCTTCTCTATTTTTTCTATTTCCTCATTCATTGCTTCAATGTAACTTTCATTATCCAAAGAATTTTTAATATTTATAGGTTCAAATTTAGCAAGTAAACATGTACCTTTCAATTTTTTTTTTTTTCATTGTTCCATTTGATTTATCCGCAACAATCTAATAAGGTGCATGATGTCTTCTAACATAACTTACAAGCACATGTAATTTTGATTTGGATTTTGTTTCACTTATTTCTTCATGATCTTCTATGAAAAGATTAGATCCCACTATCTATCAGTTAGGTCCATTAGATTAAGTTTGATCTAGTAACAACTTGGTAGCTTTTGATTGTGACTCGAGTCTATCAAACTGTGACCTAGGTTGCACTAATTGCAACTTGATAGCTTTTGGAGATTTTGGGGACTCGAGAGGTAAGGTCTCATTTCTTGTAGATAGATTTGTAAGAGTATCAAGTTTTTAGTAAACAAATATTCTATAATCGTTAGGCTCTTTGTTGCTTTCTTCGTCACTCTTTTTTACAACTCATCTATTCTCACATGTGCAATTCCTATGATTTTGTAAGTAGACAAATTCAAACATTTGTATGATTTACTTCTATAGGATTATCCTAGGAATATGCCTTCATCACCTTTGACATCAAATTTAGCTTTCCTAGATTCTTTCAAGATATAACATTTTCTGTCAAACACTCTCAAGTAACTTACATTAGGTTTGTAGCCATACCATAGTTCATAAGGAGTTTGATTTGAATCTTTATTCAACTATACTCTATTAAAGGTATGCACTATAGTATTGATTGCTTTGTTCAAGTATTTGATTACAACATTATTTTCTATCATCAATGTTCTTGGACAATCCATGATGGATATGTTCTTTCTTTAAGCTATACCATTATGTTGAGGTGTACTAGGGGCTGATACCTATCTCTTAATTCCTTTTTCAATGAATAATTCATTGGATTCATTGGAAATGAATTCACCCCTTTTGTTTGATCTCAAACATTTCATCTTCTTTCTAGTTTCTTTTCCCACTCTTGCTAGAGACCACTTGAATTTCTGAAAAAGCCTCACATTTTTCTTTTAGATACATTACAGTCATCATTCTAGAACAATCATCAATAAAAGGAATGAAAAACTTATCTCAATTGTAACATTTTATTCCAATATGTAATGCCTCGCCAAGGGATCCAAAGAATTTCACTAAGTTTGCCAAACAATTTTTTTTTTTTAAAACATGAAAGATAAACCATTCATAACATTTGCAAAAGTAATAGTAACATTCAATTGAAAATAACATAACATAATAGATTACATTCTTTAAAGATCCCTTAACGTTGAATTACTTCTACTCATAACTTATTCATCTAACATTACATCCTTAACAATGAAATAATAAGGATACATTCAATGTTCTTAAATTACATATTCAGATTGCTCAATCATCCATTGTACATGTCATATGGTATGAAAAGCTTAAAACAATAAACATCCATGTAATTAATTTACATCATCATCCAATATTAATCCATGATGCAATAATGTAATGAGACCATAAACCATACATGATACGTCATCACAAACATAACTAACTAAGTGCATGGTTCCTCCCAACCGTAAATAGCATCATTAGATCATCGTAGATCCTAGCCATCCCTCCGTGCGTAACATTCTAAAGCACCAAAGAGATCATCGGCTATTAACATAGTAGGAATGTCACTCCTAAAACATCCTACTAACATGCAAAATAAGGCATAAGGTAACATCATCTAACATATGCAAACCATCAATATAAGAAACATACCAATAAATACATCTATCATAAGGTATATCGTCTATCATAATGCTCCAAGAACAGAATGAAGCTAAATACCAACCAATAATACTTCAGCCATGGTGTCTCAATGGATCTCAAATAATAAGAGTGGAAAATACACTACCACCCGACCATGTGGAACCTAAGTGGTCCACTCCCACCGTGCTGAGGAGATAATCTCAAGTCCCAAACAAGATATCAAAACCACAAATCGTAAATCTCTATAAGTTCAAGAATCCTAAAAGTATACTAACTCAAAGGTTCCAATCACAAAACAGACATCTACTTCCCAGAGGCACACAATGACATGTAGGAAACCTACTCTGCAAGCAGGAAAGTGTCATCGCATTTATCTCGTACAAGTTACCCTGGCAATTAGCTAAACTCCACGGGTCCATACAGATCTCATGTGGCCACTAGTATCCTCTCATACTGACAAGGCATACTATGGAATGCAAGGTTGCAACCATGCGTCTTACTACTCCCATCCTAGCCTGTACAAGTGCTCAAGGCATGGGTGAGAACATCCAAAACAATTATCTTTTTAGATTCATTTAATCCCCATTTAGTGTGTAAATGTTATCACTTATTAACCAAACTTACAATGAGTTATCCTAGTAGCCACTTAGGGCCCTGGCCCCCATTGCAAGCCATTCCCGACACTACAAGTAGATTACCTACCCTAATGCTCATGGAATCATAAATCACCATAGTCCTATACAAGCGACTGTAAAGAAAATCTAAAAGATAATCCATAAAAAGAATCATCAAATATCCATGATAAAATCATCAAATATCCATAATAAGAATCATCAAAATCTCCAAGATAAGAGTCATCAAATATGCATAAAAGCATCAAATCTCCATGAGCAACATCCATAGAAAATCATGACCACAACAGTTCTCTATTGGCAACTGAAGGCATCACTGATAATCATAAGTATCCATTGGTTCTCAATAACCAAAATAAATCATCACATCCATTGGTTCTCAACTAGCAACCAAGAATATCTCAAAATCATATTGATCGAAGAATCCAAAATGGTTGAGTCAAAACATGTCTCAACATGACATCATCAAGAACTAAATCCACATTTTAGTCCCATCATGGTGACTAGAAAACAAACCAAGGATAACTGATCGATGACTCAAAAATATGGTTAGCTCAAGTGTCTCAGATACATACATCTCAGCTTCACACATGAAGACTGATGAACAATAACAAACATTTCATAGAGCATACGAACACATAACCATGGTTGGGCTTATAAAGATCGAGACCAAATAAAATCAACATGCCATCACATCTCATAACCCTTGAGCCTCTAGTAACAACCTAGGACTAGTCAACACTAGTTAACCCAAAAACCCAAAACAAGAAGCATAAAGAATACACGATGCAGACACATGTTTTGGTTTTGCTATAATCTCATAGTTGAATAATGTGTAGAGTTTCTTTTTCTCCATTTTCGAGTGTAGGGGTTTCATTTTCCATTTTCAAATATACCTCAAATGTCTAAGTTTCATCATTTGCCCTACAAGTCAACCCATTTGTTCCCCGATAACATTATCCTTTCATTATTAAGAATTACATTCTAAGATTAACTTAAGGATAAACATTTACTCATTAAATTGATCATCATTGCCCTTTAATTAAATTTTTCTCTTTATTTAACTAAGATCTGTATTCAAATTGATCAACTCTTCTTATCGTTACTTCAACTTTTCACATAAATCAAGGATCACTAATCGTTAAATTATAAGAAAACTAATTATCATTCTTTGAATGAGATATCATAACTTAATTAGAATGATCAATTAAATCCATCAATTAACATAGGCACTCCATCTATGACCTATTATCATTCTAATAATTCTTAATTAAGACTAAATTAAATATTATTAAAATTTAAGCCTTTTAATTCAATCGTTATCATCATTGACAATCATATAATATCTAAAGTCATAATTCAAGTCATAAGAATAAGACCTATCAACTTCAATATAGATAATCTACAATCTTATTAAAAGAATTAAATCTTCATTACATAACTTAAATATTAAATCTAATTAACTTTAGTTAATTGATTTAATTAATAATTTCACAACCAAACCATCAACCCAATGAATATTAGTTGACTAACAATAGTTTGTACGTCAAAGTCCACTTCAATCCAATACACAAATATTATTATTTAATAATATTAATGTTAACAAGTTATTTTGGAAATCTTATCCATAATGACTACATTCATCTTTCTTAATGATTTCATATTAATGATAATCATTTCCTAGTTAAATCTCTATCACATTTAATTATATTGACAACTCATTAATTGATTAAAATCAATTATACTTCAAATCCAAGAACTAATATCTTTACAAAACTTCAATCATTAAATAATCTTTTCTAGCTTAAATCTAATTGAATTAGCCATTCTTTATTAATAGCTTGTAGTTCCAACAAACATTAATAAATGATAACTATGATTAATTGATCTAGAGAAACCTTCCATAAACTTCATCAGTTAATATCTAACTAACTCTTAACACCATTAAGGTGTATCAATAATTTACATAACGATTTAAGAATAACATATTAATTCAATTCATAACATTGTTACAATGACTCCTTAAGTTAATTCATATTTAAGTTAATTAATTAACATGTAACTCACCATTTACGATTAGATTATTATATTAACAACTCAATTAAGACTTGATGAAATATTATCAGAATTGAAACACTTAATGGAATTATCGATAATAATAATAATCATCGGTATCATTGCTAATCACATCAATTAACATTCCATTACAACTCGATTAATTTAATTAATCACAATTAATTAAATTAATTATATAATATCCATAACAACTTCTTACTAGTCAATTTTATTAATTAAAATAAACTATATTTAAATAAATATTTATAACTAAGAATCGTTCAAATCTATACTAAATTAATCACTTTAATAATAATTTAAATCAAATTATTATTAATAATAACATTTTACATCTGATTAATACATGTTAAATAGCATTTTAGTAATAACTAAATAACATATATTTATATGTGATAAATATATATTGTTAATATAAACTACTGTGAAAACTACATATAACTCATATATTACAATAATAATAAAATATATTAAGCGATTCATTATCGCTAGCATAAAAATCATATGCGATTTTGAAATCGCTAATGCAATATGAGGCCGTGCGGCCCTGCCCTCTGATGCAAGGCCTGTGACGGCAGTCGCAGTACCTGCGTTAGCGGGTACTAGTGACCGCTGTAATCACCTAAAAATGGTCATCTAGACTATTAGCCCCCTTCTCAGCATTTTGGCTAAATTAATTTAATCATTTATCTAGACCAAATTGCTAATAATCAATTTATTTGATTATAACCTATAGTTTGACTATGCTATCCTAAGTTCATTATTTGATTAAAAGAACATGTCCCCTTTTAATTAAATAAAAGACCCCATTCTTATAACCCACTTAAAGTGCACACATAAAGTCCTTTTTCTATTTTGCAATTAAAAGAAAAGGCTTTGTGACTTTTGTCTTATATGACAAGTCAACTTATATTCTATTGGTTGATTTGTGTGTGCACATGGATCACTCCTATTTTCGAATTCCACCGTTGATCATCCACCATCTTCATCTTGATCTCCACCATCCGTACATCTTTAAAAGGGAGAGAGCTTTCCCCCTCAATCCATCCTCATTTTTGAATATTGTTATGCTGCAGGTTTTCTAACAGGTTTCTTTGGAGCTTTGTGGAGAACTTCTATTTCTTGTCTACATTCTCTCATACCATAGCATTTTAGCTTAGATTCATGTTGCATGTTAGTTTAGTTTCTATTTTGCAATAGTCTATCTCACATAGCTTAATATTTGGATTGTAACACTCTCATATATGTTTTATCAAAGCTCCATTTTGCATTCTCATCTTAGCTTAATCTTCATTTGCATTGCATTCTTGAGGAACTCCTTGGGACATTTGCATTCTTGCATCTTGTCTTTGGAACCTCCCATTGCATGGTTTACTAGCAAGAAGAGTATCTCTAAGGCTCATCTGAGAGCCTTTTTATTCTTGAAATATACTCTCTTGCACTCCATGGATAGGGAGCTCTAAGCCGGCATCTAAGCATTCCAACTCATGGAATCGTTTGGATAGAAGGGTTTAGAGTGGGACACTTTCGAGTGTACATTTTTGGCGCCCACCGTGGGGCTATCTTTTCATATTGGCTATCTTATCCACCAGATTTTCTATTGTGCTCTCCCATTCACTCATAGCTTCCATCTTGAGCTTTATTCTTATTGCTCTATCTCATTGCTATACTATCTAGTTGACCCCTTGGTCTTGATCATAATAAATAAAACTTGGTTCTCATAGGTCTCTTGACATGTCTACTCTTTTGGACTACATGCGTCATGCTTTCTCACTTGTTGGCTTCACTGCTTATCCTACATGCTATCTTGCTCATTTCTTCCATTGCTTATCCAAAATATGCTTCATATGACTATTTCACCTCTTTCCCTAGCTTGGGTACTCTTGAGGAGTGTGTCCTTGAGGATCACTTTCACTTGCTTCATACTCCTTTCTTATCCATCTTTGTCTATCCACCAACTTTCTGCTCCATCATGTCCTACACCTTGCTAGACATTGGGAGAAAATGATGTGATCTTGCTTGAGAACTAGTGATCTCTAAATTATTAAAAAAAATCCAAAAAATCATATATGATGCTGAAAAAATCCTAAAAATCAGAAAATTTCCTGAAAAAAAGATCTTCTTAGTGAAAACCTAGCAATAGGCACTTTGATGTATCACCAAAAAAATTCAAAAATTGAAAAATACAAAAAAATTGAAAAAGTCCTAAAAAAATCTGTCAAAGTGGTGAAAACCTGGAAACAGGCGCTACTTGAAATCCTTGCACCTATGTCTATCAATCTCAATCATCCACTTTGCTACACATTTCCTAGCTTGGAATTGTTTCTTGTCCTCATCTTGGGGGCATAGCTACTTAGCCTATTGAGGCATTCTTGTGCATTAGGGTTTCTTTGACAACTCACAAAACAGTGTTTCTCAACACTTCCCCCACCTTGACATCAAGTGTTTTTCAAAACTTTACAGATAGTTTACCTACGGTCTCCGATGTCGTGATATTTCTCACTATCAAAATCAAGTCTGGAAGAAATGGCCAAGTGACTTACACACACACACTTTAACACTTAAACGACTGAGCTATGCTGACATTTATCTACTTTGTGTGTTGTCTATGATGATTTCTTTGCCAGGTGTTCCCTCCCTAATAGTCTTTCAAGGATGTCATTGACTAGAAGACTGGGGGCATGGGACATATTTTCTTGATTTCTACTTGTGGGTATACTTTGGTTTGTCTATAGTGTTGTAAGCATTCATGCTTGTCCTATTCAACACTTTGACTTATAAATGTATTATCCTTGACTGTTTTGCAAGACCGCACTTAGGGTTTATCCTGGCCCTTATGCCTTGATACAGGTGTAATCTTGCTAAATTAAACTTAGGGAATCTAATCGTGTAGTTATCTTGACTTACATGTCTCTGATGCTTAGATTGGATTTCCACATACCTATCTAATATCGATCATATTCATATCCTCATAGTTATACTAGTGATGGTTGTATGATCTCATGATGTCCCTAATAAATGCTCAATGATGAAATTAAGAGTCTAAATGTTATGCGCTTCTTGCTGGTAAACCACTTTGCATATTAGCTTGCATTTTAGGTTCATTTTATAGCTTAGTCTTGCATTCTTGCATATGGGGAGAGCTCTCTCTTCATCTTTTTGTGGACATATCAGCTAACTCCTTTCATATATTTCTTTATTTTCTTCTTGTTCATGTCTTTTCACCTTCTTAATCTTTTGCTTCATCTCTTTTCTATCTTATCATCACATTATATAAAGTTTTGACCTCTTAAATAATTTCAACGTCCTAGATTCATTTTCGGGATCGAAATCCAAATTCGAGTTCACCTTGATGGTCAAAATTGTCTTTTGAAATTCTACTTTCTTCTGAGCAGTTAGCTGACCTTTTGAGGTCTAATCTCTGAATCATCACTGGGGCATCTTCATTTCTTCATGTCTTCATCATTTCCATACTTCATATCTACTTAAATTCACTATTTCATGTCTAAAATCACCTTTCTACTTGATTTGACCTAATTTTTATGATTTATCTTTCGCGGTCAACTTTGGTCAAACTGGGGCATTTTATCAGTTTTTTTATATAGTCATTCTTGGGTTCTAATCATCTATCTGTCATCTTGGACATTTCTATATTCTAATTTTCTCATTTCTAGCCAGTTTTTTGCATCCCCTTACCTCATTTCAATTTCGATCCCGAGGGGGCAGAAATACTCTATCACTGCTTAGGAGCATTTGTTTGACCTTATCACTTGCTCTTGATCTATTCGCTTTGCTAGATGTTAGAATTCTTTTCAGATCCTAGCATCATCTTCCTAATGTTCAGTACTACCGCTATCAGGCTGTGCATTCAGGACTTGCTATCTATTTCTGCATTTCATTCTTTGGAATCAGATATCTATATCTATCATCGCCTACTTGGCTTCGATTTTCTTTGACATAATGTGTTCCCAGATCGATCACGCATTAGTCAAAGAGGGGCAAATGTAATCACCTAAAAATGGTCATCTAGACTATTAGCCCCCTTCTCAGCATTTTGGCTAAATTAATTTAATCATTTATCTAGACCAAATTGCTAATAATCAATTTATTTGATTATAACCTATAGTTTGACTATGCTATCCTAAGTTCATTATTTGATTAAAAGAACATGTCCCCTTTTAATTAAATAAAAGACCCCATTCTTATAACCCACTTAAAGTGCACACATAAAGTCCTTTTTCTATTTTGCAATTAAAAGAAAAGGCTTTGTGACTTTTGTCTTATATGACAAGTCAACTTATATTCTATTGGTTGATTTGTGTGTGCACATGGATTACTCCTATTTTCGAATTCCACCGTTGATCATCCACCATCTTCATCTTGATCTCCACCATCCGTACATCTTTAAAAGGGAGAGAGCTTTCCCCCTCAATCCATCCTCATTTTTGAATATTGTTATGCTGCAGGTTTTCTAATAGGTTTCTTTGGAGCTTTGTGGAGAACTTCTATTTCTTGTCTACATTCTCTCATACCATAGCATTTTAGCTTAGATTCATGTTGCATGTTAGTTTAGTTTCTATTTTGCAATAGTCTATCTCACATAGCTTAATATTTGGATTGTAACACTCTCATATATGTTTTATCAAAGCTCCATTTTGCATTCTCATCTTAGCTTAATCTTCATTTGCATTGCATTCTTGAGGAACTCCTTGGGACATTTGCATTCTTGCATCTTGTCTTTGGAACCTCCCATTGCATGGTTTACTAGCAAGAAGAGTATCTCTAAGGCTCATCTGAGAGCCTTTTTATTCTTGAAATATACTCTCTTGCACTCCATGGATAGGGAGCTCTAAGCCGGCATCTAAGCATTCCAACTCATGGAATCGTTTGGATAGAAGGGTTTAGAGTGGGACACTTTCGAGTGTACAACCACTGGCACCATAAAGGCAGGTGCGGACAGGGGTGGATATATCCACCCTTCCCCAAAAACATTAGCATTATAAACATTTTCTTAACAAATGCGTTCGGATTTTTAACTAAGGTTTCTCCCATCGCATTTTAAAATATACGATTTGCAAATACAAATTTGTAAATAAAGTTTCTTGTTTCAACTTACACAAATATATATATACATATATGTATATATGTATATATGTATAGGTGTGTGTATATATATATATATGTATATATATATATGTATATATATATATATATATGTATATATGTATATATATATATGTATATATATATATGTATATATATATATATGTATATATATATATATGTATATATATATATATATGTATATATATATATATATGTATATATATATATATATATGTAAACTTATATATATACTGATTTACAAAAGAGAATATATACTTAGAATTAAAAAGGCTTTTCTAAACAAGAATTCTTCCCTTTTGAACAATTGTTTTTCTAAACATATCCATTAATTCATCCAATAAGTCTAACTATAAATTTGAAATCATCATTCTCAATTTAATTCTAATTCAAACCCAAACCCGTTTAAATCTAATGTCTCTTTAAATGGATCTAGGGTTTTCTATTGTTTTCTTCTTAACCAAATAGAATATCTAGATACCAATTTTCAATTATAGATTCAATCACAAGAGTATTCAGACACATAGACATGATAAAGACAGGAAGAGAAATAGTGCAAAGAGAATATGCGATTATCACGAGTGCACCTGGACACTGATGCTAATTTTGCCATGCCTTAGAAGTCCATAGAAAATCCTTTCCTTCTCCATCATTCGCAATTCCTCCAAGATCCAGCCAATCGAATCCTCCAAGTGACTAGAAATGCTAGAAGGAGCATAGAAGCATGTAAAAATATATGAGCATATGAATCTTCTCCAATGCACGTAAGCTTTGAAGCTTCTATTTTAGCTTGTGGCTTGTAGCTTCCATTTAAGCTTTCATTTTTTGCTTGTCCAAACACACTAGGGGAGCCTCTATTTAAAGGCCTCTAAGATGCATCTAGAGTGTCTCTAGAGACAACTAGAAGATAAACATGACAACCAAGCATGAGTCTTCTCCAACCTTCTAGATAAGTCTTAAGGTTGTAGACACCATGTGCTCAAATAAAATGCTAACTTCTAAGTGTAGACAACTTGTGCATTCTTAGAGTGCAAACTCCAGTGTTGTCTACATGACAACTCTCAAGAATTTCCAAACTCCTATGTGAGCAAATATTAAAATAATGCACATTAATTAATATAATAATTAATTTACTCTTCCCAATTTTATTTATTTATTTATTAAATCTCATGCACTAACTTTTATAACTCTACTTTTCAATCTTAATATATTTATATTTTAATCACATGAGATTTAGAATCTTTTAATAATTGAAAATATATTTTCCACTTTTAAATTTCATTTTCCAAAACTTAATTGGTAAAATATTTATTAACTTTAATAATAATATTATTTAGTCATTTATTTAAAAATGAACTCCAAATATATTATTATTAGAATAAATATTGTCACATTCCAAATTTAAACTTCAAACTTTTATTTTCAAATTTAATTATTTAATTTAATTAATTTCTCAATTAATTAAATAAAATAAATATTAAAATATCATATTAATTTTCCATTTAATTAAACCATTAATTAAATCTTTTAATTAGGCTTAATTAATAGAAAATACTCCAAAGACTCACAATGTAAAAATAGGAAAACGCATCATAGCCAAAATACATACAAAATCAAACCAAGGGTTTAAATCACGAAGTACGTTATCCAACGTATTCGGAGGGTACTCAACTCGGATACTTGTCCTAATTTTCCAATTAGAACAAATGGCTTAAAAGGGTTGGGATTTGGACTCGAGAATTTATCTCCCCTCTATTATCATTGAGATAATGTGATAGGGTACGCTCATCCTGGCAATTCAGGGAAGTCGATACCCGGTACCTGCAACCTGCATAAAAACCATGCATGTACAAGCACAATATATACTAAACTAAACAGGCAATGGCAGGAAGTGGTGCATCGTGTAGATCTCGACTAGTAGGTGACTATGACTCCCTTCCTTAACCACATCAGACACGCCATACAAAAGAAAACATGCAAAGCAAACACGCACACCATACACATGCAAGTATGGGGTAAGTATTCATAATAAAACACATATGATAATAAACCATTTAGCTAATAACCATCAATAACTGAAAGCAATGTAATGATCATCATGCATACATGAAATATAAAGTTTAAGAAATCTCATCACATAATAAACTGAATCCATAGCAAAATATCTGATAATCTCAAAACAATGCTGCTAACCATCAACATAAAACTAGTTCTAAAAGAGTTCAACAACGATAACAAAATGCGAACTAGGGGCAGGCACTGCACAATAGGTCCACCTAGGTATGTATGTAGAAGCTCTAAGACTTCTTCAAAATGACAGTTCTTGGTTTTGAAACTAGTTTTTCCCATTTTACCAATTTGACAATTTTTACATAGACCCATATCATGTTTCCTCAATCTAGGAATACCTCTTACTCTTCTATATTTTCTTATCTTAACTAGGTTATCAAAATTTAGATGACATAATCTTTTGTGCCATAACCATATTTCTTCTAGTTGAGCAATAAAATATGAACTTTCACTGAGATCTAGATAGAATAGATTACCTTTTTTTTATTTTCTAGATCCAACTAGATTTCCATTTTTATCTAGTAGTTTGGCCTTCCCATTCATAAATTCTACCTTGAATCCAATGTTATTCAACTATGCCACACTCAGTAGATTATGCTTTATTTCTTCAACCTAATAAGAATTTTCACATCTAAGTTCATTAGTTAATGAGATACATCCTTTTTCCTAATCTTACACTACCACCATCATAATGTTTCATGTGCTCAAGCTTTCTTTTAACTCTAGTTATATGATGTGATTAGCCACTATCAATAATCCATGTGTCATTTTATCTCCTTCATCATCAGATTCATACTTTACCACATTTATCTTAAATTAATATATTCATGAAACATATTAAATAACATAAAAGTAAAGACATGCATGCAAACACTTGACACCAAATTTGATCACCCAGAAACCCTCCAAAATGAGAAGGTAAAACTGGGGTGGGGATGACACCCACAACTTACTACTGCAACAATAATGTAACTTGTCAAGGTTACAAAGTTTTACCATGAACCATGGTCTTCCCTGTAAAAAGCCTGCCCTATTAAAGGCTTTCACACCCTGTTAAAAGTGTACCTATCTAAAGGATTTATGAAACATTCCCTTGGAATCTCACCATGTTAAATGATTTATACAATGGCTATTAAACCAACCTAAGTCCATACGGTTTTATTTTGCTAATACATTTTTTAGAGAGTATAGTAGAATGTTTGACCTGATCACTTACAATCTAATATTGCTGATTTCAAAACACTATTCAATCCAATCTAATCCTTGCTAATTTGATATGAAGCTATTTGTATTGCTAATACTATGTTCTGCTAACTGATCTTGCAATTCCTCTGTTCTACTAAGTCACCTTGAATGTCCTCTTATCACTTTACCCCTTTTATCCTTCTTGTCTTTGCTCATTTGCACTTTTTTCTTCTTACTGAATTATGGGGCTTTGACCTCCTTAAAAGGTTTTCATGACTAAGCATTAGGTATGAATCTACAGTTGACATTAATCCTTTTCACCACTTTAGCATTCCACTTTTCTGATTGGTTGCATGTTGATTACATAAGGAATAAAAAAGATTTGATTTTATCTCTAAGCTTCAAGATCTATCAATTAGCTTTCATGAAAAATGGTTTACATCTTAGTTTGTGAAGGCACAAACTCTTATGTCAATACTATATTACTCAACACTTAGCAAAACTATTGCTCGACACATACTAAAATTCTATCTAGCTCGGCATCTATTATTCACTTGGTGCATATACTTTCTTGGTGCTATTTGTTTACTTGTCACCTAAGTGACTTGACACTTACTATCTTTCTCACTTGGCACCTATTGCAACTTGGAAATTGTATATATTATACTCAGCATATGTTCCTAGCTTGGCATGAACTTAGCAAATATCTTAAGTGTGTTGACACTCAATTCTCAAAACCATTCTAAGATCAATAATCTCCCCTTTGACATGACTATAAAAAACACTTAAGTATACCTAATGAGTCTGTCTCCCTTAAGTATAATATTACTACAGTTTGGTATATATAAAAAATTTCAAAATCATTCAAAATTTTGTGAGGGACTATGTACCTCAAAATTTGTAACTCCCCCTAAGTTGATGTGACTTTTCTATACCCAAAATCTCTCTTAGTAGATTTGACTCATGCTAATTCATTCTGATACTCTTTATTTCATGTGCTCTATTTTTTTTCTTTTTCTATTTACCCCCCCTTTGTTTGCTCTTTTTCTCTATTTTATTAACTCCCCCTTTCACATGTCTCCCATTGTAGATTAAGTCTCCATCTAGCCTTTGACTTATCTCCCCCTTTTCAATTTCTTCCCCCTTTTGATACTTATCTCAAAGGGTCTATACTGTAATTGAGCATTTGGCCAAGTAGGTCTTGTTCACTTCCATTATAATTCTGAGAGTAGCATCCCAATTTTGTATTGCAACTTCTAGGGATTTTATTTGGATAGTTATCTCTACTACAAGGTGAACTATGCCATCTAATGTAGAAAGATTTGGATCTTTCTTCAATACATTTTCTATGTAGGCTAGTTCCTTTTGTAGAATCTCCATGTGAGGGGTTAGGGAAGCTTGGATTTGAACTAATTTGGCTCTAGTATTAGCCTCATCTACTATCAGTATAGCTAGTTCCTTCTCTGTGTCAATTGTTGTATGAAAATGCTTCTCACTTTGATCTGGATCTTTTGGCAATTGCATGCCAAATATTTTCAAATTTTGTTCCAAGCTCATTATTCTCTAGCTGGTTTCCTATGTGAAGATAGTTAGGTCACACAACTTTGTGTACAATGAGAATATATTCTCAAGTACTTTCTTCACCTTTTCTATTTTATTGGCTAGCTCTAGCTATGAAAGTGTTATCTCACTAGATATTTTATCATTTACTTATGCTTGAAATTTCTTTTCTAACCATTCCATGAGTTTTTCATTGCTGTCATGGTCTTCACTTTGCACTTGGTCCATTATTTCTAAGAGTTGCTCCAAAATGGACTTTGTTTCATTAGGTGATTGCAAGCGAAAGGCATCTAAGAAGATGTCATTAATCTCATGTAATGCTTGCTTTAGTTTGTACTCATTTTTAAGTACCTCCTACTTCTTTTTCCTCTCTAATACCTCTTGCATTAGATTAATTTGTTCAAGAGTAATGTTATCATAGTCATATTTGGGAATGACTATCTCCTCATCCAATATAGGGTCCCCATAGTGAAGTGACCTTGCTACTCTAGTAGAGCTTGAGCTTGGTGCTAAGATTTGCAATGGCATAACATTAGTGCTTGACTTTTGAAGCATTGTAGGAGTCATAGAGGTTGGAAAATTTACCAGAGTTTGAATTGCCTCCTGCTCCTTGTCCTTTGGACTTTCCTTGTCCTCTAATTTGTCTTTATAAATCACAATTATTTGTGGTGGTGCACCTTGTGTTTGTGCCATAGAGGTAGAAGTATCCATCTGTCCTGATTGTTCTTGTGTAGGTTCTTTCTATTTTGCACTTTGAGTCTTATGCTCAATCATCAAGACTTTAATTATAGCATCAACCTTTATAGATGTGCCAATTCTTGTTTGCACTGTATGCTATTGACTTGTAGCTGTAGGGATATCAGAAGGTGGTTCTTATGGATTCACCTTATCCCTTGTTATATTAGCTATGACTTTCTGCAATTCATCAACACTGACCAAAATAGGGTTATTGCACAATTTTGCTTGTAAACTAGTTTGGTCAAGGATCTTCTTGAGATCCTCTATAGTTAACGGATTGATGTTCTAAATAGAGTTATCAAGATTATCCTTTATAGTTATTATATCTATAGGTGTTGAGGTGTCATGTGGAGGGCTCAAGGGTGGCAATTGTGTGCCTAGCACACTCTGTTCTATTTTCTACTCCTCAATAGTTGCCACTTCATATGTTCTTTGTTGTGTCTCCTCCACTGTGTTGTTTCCTTTCTCTTTCTTGGCTTCCTCTTCTTTATCATTTTCCCCCTCTTCCTCATCATTCTCTCCCTCAAAGGGATCCTCTTCTCCTAGTTTAATAGTTGTCAAACCATATATGAATTTCCATATCTTAGTCAATTTATTAAAAACATTCTTAATGTTATTTTGAAGAATGTTGAAGACTTTATATTTGGGAGAAATTTACTCCCATGCTTCTTACTAGCCTTGGTAATCTATCCTTTTGTAAGCTATGGTATTACTTCAGCCAAGGTAGATTCCCTTATTTCTTTTTCCATGGTAAGGCAATAGTGTCATTTATTTTCAATAGTAGAATATAAATTTTTGAGTATTGAATTGTCAAGTTCAAGTGGGGTGTTCTTGAACTTAGCCATCATGCTATAGATTGATTATTCAACCATGTTCTATTCTTCCTTACTTAACTTACTGAAATCAATTTTCTTCAAGCCACTTAAGTCTATATTATCTCTAACATTATCAAAAATGTTTTCTAAATCAGCTTTAGATGCATGACTTACCACTCTAAATTGGCTTGTGTCTTATGACTCTATATTTTCTTCATCCGAGTTAGGATGAGCGACATATTTTCTTCTTAATCTTTTATTTGCTAGTCCTTGTTGCTTAGTAGCTTTCTTCTTCTCTTTTGCCTGCTCCTTGGTATTTTGAGTGGTAGCCCTTGTGCTAGCTCTTGTAGTAGGATTTGTAGGGCTCAACTAAGTGGCCTTCTTTTTCTTTGTCTTTGGTGTAGGTTGTGTGCTTGTCTTTCTCTTTTTGGGCTTTGGTTTGGTTGGTTCTTCCTTAGCTTTTTCCTCCTTAGCACCTTCTTCCTCTTCATCTTCTCTCAGGACTTGTGTCAAGGCAAGTGTTCCTTGATCCTATTTTTCTTCTTCATCTCCTTCATCATCCTCTTCACCTTTCGTAGTTCCTTCTCCAAAATTGGCCTTGAGTATCTTGACCAACTTATCCTTCTTCTTTAATATAGATTTTTTCTTTAGCTCCATTTCCACCTTTGATTTTACAACATCATAAGTGCCAAAGGGTTTTGCACTTTTGTCAATTTACTCTACAAGAAATTTTGTGATTGCTACTAATGCCTCATCTATGTTTGTATCATTTCCTAATGGCCTTAGCCATCTAATTCTTGGTACTATTGCTTGGATATAAGTTTAATCAATATCAACTAAAAAGAAATATCATTGATGTGTTTCTGTACAAGGGAAACTAGAATTCTGAGCCTTTTCCTCATAGACTTCTTAAAATCCTCAAAATATCTTGTCATTGATGGTTTCAAAATCATCTCCCATTTGCTCTATGTATTCATTAATTTTTCTAGCTATAGACCTATTGGCCTTCCAACCTGTTGGCTCTTGATTTAATAGTTTTACAAACAACCAAGAAAGCAGACCAACGCAACTAAGGCTAGAAAATTCCTATGACAGATACATCTGACTGCAATCTTGTGCCAACTATAAGGCATAAATCCTTCTTCACTTCAGGCTCTGCAAGACCTAGGTAGGTTAACCTAAAGGTTCTCAAATATGGTACCAATGCATTTAAAACATAAATTTGAACCTAATTACTGTAGATGAAAACCCTTATATCTCCTAATAACTCATGGAATAACACAGATCTATAGTAGCTAGATGCATATCTATGAAATTCATAAGTTGAGTGAGGGTTAATCCTTTTTAACCCAGTACTAGACATGAAAAACTGAATTTATTTTGAATATAAAATTTTGTGCAAATAACATTCATATCAGCTTGCATCTAATTTAGTGATCAGTGCCTTATCCATTGAAACATAGAGTCATTACCAGCAGGATGACCTAACTTGTTTGCATTACAATCAAGTTTATCAATTGAAATCCCCAAATTCCATTCTTATGCAATATCCCCTTCATACACCCAGAAACCCTATCAAAACACTGAAGCATTTACCTAACTCCTTGAGTCAGAAGCAACAACAGATCTGATACACAACTTATCCAAGCCGCCTTAAATCAAATGAACCTTATCCATTTCATCACAAAGTTAATGACATATGAAGAATTAGGAGACAAAACAAGAAAACTCAAATAATTCTTGTAAATCCCTTTTTATATTCATCCATGGAAAGACTGAATACATGAACTAGTAAAACTAAATGAAACTCAAGATACTTCACATAATCTAGCATCAATTTCCAATATCTCAGAATGAAAATACATGACATGAAATGAAAATTTTCACATAAATAGGTGTGTGGCCTTCACTACAAGAGCTCAACTCAATAGACTGGAAGCAAAACCATCAACAACCCTTGGTTTCAACAGTAGAATTGGAACCCTACTGGTATTACCCAGAAAATGGCCAATAACCCCACAAAAGAGAAAAATGAAGAAATATATAGGAAGGGAACAATTATCGGATTGAATCTGCAACTGACATCTTTACCCTCAGAATTCCTTCCCAAGAAGATGAAAAAGCTTCTCTCTACCTTCTCTTTGTAACTGCATATCAAATCTTCATCATTTGGCCCTTAATAGCATAAAATATCCTAGATATTTGATGAAAAGAATAACTGATTTTATCCCTGATTTTAACTCACAACAACCACAAAAATTAGTTAAAATATGAATTCTAGAAGCATGCAAACTTTTCTAGAATTTGTTTTAACCTCAAAAGATTGCAATATATGTTCCCCAACTGATTCTAACTTTCCATAATGAATTATACCCCTTTTATTGAGAATACCCCTAAAGTTGCAAAATTGCTTACAGACTGAACTAGTGAATTATTGTGCAAATTCTGACCTCAAATCTAGAAAATTCAGCTTCTCCTAGTTCCAACAGTATACTATAGTGCCTATTTCTGATAAAAATCACCCCTATTATGGGAGTTTGAAAAATAGGCCCCTGGACTAAGAATAGAACATTAAAAATGAAAATTTAAAAAAAATATATAGTCTAAACTATATAAAAATTTAAAATCATTCAAATTTTTCATTTTGAAATTATCAGGCATTGTAATCTTTGAATTTCATTTTTACATTCATTTCCATCTCTGCCCCTCTGCCACTTGTCGACTCCTGATTTTCCCTACAACATTTGAGATATTTTAAATTAATTAATATTTTAATATTAATTAATTTTCTTCATTCCTTCCTCTTAGCATGGGAGGCTTTCATTTTTTCCCTTACATGCATCCGCTCACACTTAATTTTCGTAACTCTAGAAGCTCCTACATTTTCCTTTACGTGCACACACAAGCAAGTTCCCTTTACACTTTTATGACCTCAGCGTAAGACCGAGCCCTTTCAAATTTTGATTTACACTTTTACGTGCGCATATCTCCTTTATGCCTCTACGACCTCAAATGTATCCCTAGAGATGTTTAAAAATTCCTTCCCGGGCCTACGAGGTCTTCAATTCAAGTATGGTCATAATGAAATATTTATCACCCTCTACTTCTATGCTGACTGTAACATTGGAGAACCTTGAAATTCAATTTACATTCATATATTGGCTTTGAGGTTTGGGCAAGTCAAAACATATTGGCTTTTAAAGTCAGTTGTCTCTTTAGAAACAATTAACATTGTATGTGATGCTATTTAAACCTTACTAAACATCTCATATCCCCAATGTGGGATAATCAAGTTCAAATATCCCCATCCCCTGTGCATGTTTTTCACTAATAGGATTTGCTATTCCTTGTTTGAATGGCTTCATACTGGTATTACATGAGGCTCTTCATCTGTGCTATGACCTTACATTCTCTCTCAACATGTGGGCCTGCACAACAAAGGCTTCCTTCTTCATTAATTGTGTTGTGTCTCCTTTCAAACTAGCTAAGTGTCTTCATCTTTGATTGCTGGCTACTCTGTTTTCTACCCATTCGAGCACTATGCACTGAAACTGATATAAATCCACTGAAGCTGGCTTCTTTCTAACAAGGTGTGGATTCCTTTGACTAGCACTACCCTTTTTCCTTTTCAATGTGAAGTGCTATGCACTATTTACTCTGGTCTCCTCCAAGTCTGTTGTTTTCTCTTCAAGCATGGGAGTCTTGTTATGTTTCTAGCCATTGTGTGGGTTTTTCTTTTAATGTAAGTTTTCTCATTGATGTGTTTGTCTGCTTCAACTCCCCTACCTGTGGCATCATTTTGACATGTTGTGGCTTCATGGGCATGCTCCTCCTTTACAAGAAGGCTTCATCTTTGACTATTGCATGGGAACTCTACTTTTACTAGCCAACAACTTCTCTTGTTTGCTTGCCATAGGTTGCCTTTTTCCTAGCATGGGCTTTCCTTTATTATGTTGCAATGACTCCCAAACTTGCCTACTCCACCTGTTACTTGCTTTGTGCTGGCATTATGTCTTTAAACCTAGTGCCTTCCTCTTTATTTGATGCTTGTGCAAGTTCAAATGCCATATTTACTTTGTTGTGGATTACCTAGCATTAACTGTCGGCTTTACGTATGTGAGTTCTTCTTTTTAAATGGGTGGTGTTTCTCATTTATGCATGTGGATTCCTCATTTTCTCCATGCTAGCCACATTGTGGAATGTGAGCTAAGACTTCTCATTATCATGTCGTGGTCGTGCCTTTTCTTCTTTATATGCTACCTGTTGTCTCCAACATCTCCACGCCATAATTCCTTTGTCATTAGTTTTTAGGCTAACAAGATTTGAGCAATCGTTCTTAGCTAATGAGTTTCTTTTTCACTAATTAAAATTACTTGAAGGCCAACTTTACTATAAGCATGTTTATAATGATTTAATAATCCAAAAGATTTCTTTTCATCAAATTTATAGATGTCTACTCCATACTATGAATGTTGACATTCTTTCAAGCTGGCTTTGTGTGATGGTTTTCAATGGATTACATTTACTTGAAGATAGTTAATCCAAACATTCTTATGATGAATCAACTCTTATTTAAACTTTTTCCTTGAGCCCCCTTTTTACATTGCATTACAAATATCAACAAAATACCATGATGTCGACATATTGTGAGTATCATCAATCATATTGGTAGTGTGTAATTAGTGTTACATGTGAGGTCCTTCCTCATATGGACCTCAAAATATAGGCGTTCCAAGTCTCCATAACCTTTGGAAACCTCTTCTGATTTTCACTTGGTTCCAAGCAACCTCCATATCCTCTAATAAATTGTGCCCTGTTCTCATAAGCTACAGCTTCTAATCATTATTACCTACTGTTGATCATTTTAATAATAGACTTGAAGATTGAGATGATGCACAACTGAAAACCCATCTTACCATTCTCGGATGGAAAACCATTTTCAATGAGCTCTCTTCCTTTTAAACATTTTAAAAATCCAAATGTCTTATTGATAAGATGGAAATAGTCAAACCCCAAAGTCGGTCTGGCTAAAAGAATTTTTGTTTTCAAACACCTGAACTGTCCAACTGATCTATAGAATAGCTGATACTGATTTCACAAAGAATTAATCAATCTGCAACTATGAGTTTGGTGTTAGGAGGTCCTTTGACTGACCTTAAAAACTGACCAGAACACCTGATCGGGCTCTAAAAATTGGCACAATGATTCTTTGTTCCACACACTTGCATCCCCTCAAATCTCATCTCATGAGGAATTTGAGTTCAAAAGATATTCATTGTCAAAGTTGACTTCTCAGAACTGCCTACAATAAAACATGTCAAAAAAAACTAAATTGGGTTCAGAATCAGCTTCAAAAACTGGGTAAGGACTAGGGAAGATAAAAACTGGGGCATTGGTTCTCTGTCATGATGATATTATAAATCTATGATTTTAGCTCATTATGAATAACTAAGGGCATTTGGCGAGTGGTCAAAGTGGGCTACTTGGATTTGCTAACTAGAAAGAATGACAATAAAGTGATTTTTTGCAAATGGAATAGACTTGGAAAAGTGTGCAAATGGATTAATCATGATTTGAAAACTGACATACTTGGAGTATTTTTAGAGAAAAACATAGTAATACAATCCATTTTATTTCACCTATCACGGATTTCAAGTTATGATATCATGAATAGGGGTACTAAAAAATCTGCACATGCTGACACTAGTAAAAAGATGGAAATTGTGTTTGGAATCGTGTTTGAAAACTGATCAAATGGATTCGTCACGACCTAAAACTTGAAAAATAATAATTCTTTAACATCTAGAATGCAACACAAAAGGAATTTTCACTTTTTGGTCAAATGGGTCAAAGTTATTACAGGTCAAATGGGGCTTCCCAAAATTTTGAACATTTCATATCAGCATGACATTGATAACTAACCAACTTTGAGGGAATCAAAACCTAGTCAAACGGATTCAAAATGACTTGAAATTTGACAAATAGGTTCTCAAGTATAAAAATTAGACACTCCCAAAGAAATGAGTCATGAAACATTTTTGGGTGTGAGATATTCAATTGCAAACATACCCTCCTGTCGTTGTTTGACTCTTACGGTAAAAATGCAAATTTAATAATTGCTCAAAATGGGATCTTACAAAATAGCTCAAAATGGTAATTTATCACGATGGAACAAGTAGACACACTAAATGAAAGGTTATAGAAGCATTAAACACCTTATGTGGCTCAAAGGTACAGTTAGGTACACATGCATTTATGGGCTGTTAGAGGGCTTGAAATCTCAAAATTTTCAATATGCGACTCAAAATTAACCATGCAATTTTTAGTCCCAACACAACCTATCTTTCCAAAAGAGGGAAATTCATTTTGAACATAAAAGAATGTACATATTAGAATATAACCAAACTTACACTAAGCAGCTTTTGATCTTCTTATGGCTCCCAAATTCTCCATATTTTGTTGTAGCTGTAACTCTACTAGATCATATGTGTGATCTTTTTTTACAATTTCGTATCCCACATCCACTGCAATGCACAACACATTATTCAGTTAGCTTGACTAGTAAAACTTATGTGATATGACCCTTACTACAAACTCTATAAGTGGATCTGTGATGGTTTCTATGGTCATCCCTCTTTTATTCCATTGTACCGCTGTGTTCTTTTCAATGACTTCCTTAGAGTCACTTCTCAGGGTCTTTGGCTATTCTAGGGTTGGGTAACCTATGACCCTATGTATAATTATTTTCATCAATTTGACTAGCCCTCCTTCCAACCATAAGCATCCCTCATGGATTTTTCTCAAAACTATTCTAATTCATTACATTTTAAACACCATTGGGAAATCTAGGGCACACGTTAGTCCCTTTCTCACAACAATGTTGATTTCTTCTTTCAATGCCCCATTCTCACACAATTTATTATAGGCTTGGCGAATCTCCATATCACTTATCCCTCCTACTTTGCAGCTGTAACACTTCCTGACATCTTGATCCATAACAACCTTTGGTAGAATGATGGATAACGCACCAGAAGGGTTGTTTTGATATGCCACCTTCGGGATTGGCCTAAAATCTGGTTTTTTAACCTCCTTACTAACTAACTAAAATTTGAAGGGTTCCTCAAGCTAGAAGAAATTTTTGCTAACTAGGGTTTTGGAAATTTGAAAAAATTGTAGCTCAACACTTGAGAAATACCTTTGAATTAATGAAATCACACTAAATCACTGCTAGAATCTAATCAAATGCTTTCCCTTTTCTTGAAATTGCTTCTTCACTTTTTTCACTCTTCACTCTATGTTTGTAGTGATAAGAAATGATCAAAGAATTGACCTTATACCTTTCAATACATAAAATTTAATTCTTAGTGCATATATACCTAGACACTCAACTTGTATGCATTTTTCTACTTTACTCAGCATCAATTGAATTCCACTTCACTCGACACCTATAGGAATTACCCTTACTCAACATCAACTAGCATAATTTTTCTCAGTAACAACTACTCACTTGGCTCCAACTAATCTTGGTTGATAGCTCAACACAGACTAAGATTTCACAAGGAAACTAAAGGTAATTTGTCACACTTGGTAGTAGGATAAAAACTTGAAGTTTTAACCTTGCATCTTTATTCATGATAAATTATTCTTTTTAGTGTTGACATGTTTTGGAACTAATGTATGATAAAGCATTTGAATATTAGTCGCACATACCTTCTTTTTCTTAGTTGGATGAAGTGTGACCACTTGACCTATTAGGTGAAGTAATCCCTCCATTGGATGGGCTACTTTCATCTCTTCTCTTCCATGTCTTATTCATCTCTCCTCTACTCTGTTCAACATCTCCTTTCCCTTTTACTTTGTTAAACTCAAAGTTTGGTGCCTTTGACCTTTTTGGTAAATACTTGCTAATGTGACCCGTCTTTAGGCAGCTGAAACAAGTGGTTTGACTCAACCATCTACTGTAGTTACCACTGAAATGTGTTCTTATTTAGTTCTCAGGAATTTGTCCATATTCTTGACAATAATGCCTAGTATTGTAGTCCTAATTGTAGTGGTGTCCATGACTTTTTGTCTTTTCTGGTTTGTTTGGTGACCACATAGGCTTGGATCTACATTCAAAGGCTCTATGTCCATACTTTTGACAGTTGTAGTAGTGTCCTTTAAATCTTGGTGTCCTGAAGGTTCTAGTCTTGTAGTCATGTGCCTGATGACCTTGCTTATTTTATTTATGATAGTAACCCATGTTCTTAGGTTTGTCATGCTGATTTACATTCTTGCTCCTGCACACATTACTAGTATGTCATTTCTTACCACAAAAATGACAAGTGAGTTTTGAATTCATACCTTTGTAACTTTTCTCTTCAACATTCTTTGATGATTCCCCTTCTTTAGCGCTAGTATAGCCTAATCTTGATGTGTCATTGTTGGATCTTGGAGATTTTAGTTGTTTCTCAAACTACTTGATGGATTCATTGGGCTTGTTGAAGCTCTCTGCAATTTCTTTTTCTCTCCTCAAATCAATTTTTAGTTGTTCATTCTATAGCCTTAGTGTAGTGATCTCAATGTCTTCGACATTCAACTCATGATGATCATTAATCATTTGACTTAGGGTGTCCAATTGCATGTTGGATGTTCTTGCAAGCTCAATTGACTTCTCTTCTAGTCTATTGGCTAGGTTTCTCTTGTCATCTTCTATCATAGCCTAATTTTCAATGGCTCTTTTCTTATGTTCAATCACTTTAGATAGCATCATGGCTTGTGATTCTTGTTCAATCTAGAGAGTTCTAGTTTCATCTTCTTGAGCTCTATTCTTCTCCATTAGGTATGTTATTACTACATCAAACTCCTTTGAGTCTCCATTAGAAAATACTTTAGTGGTTTCAATATCCTTGTATTGTGCATAATTCTTAGCTATGGCAATGTCTTTTCTTCCTTTTAATGATTTCCTCAATTCCTCCCTAGCTTCTTCCAACGAATGTTGAATGAGATGTATTTCAATCTCTTGGTTCTCTATAATCTTCCCAAGCTTGTAGAACTCCATGTATAGATCTTTTCTCCAAGTTGTAAAGATCCTCCTAGTGAGAACTTAGATCTAATACCAATTGTTGGAATTTACAAGTGGGAAGTATACTTCTTGTGGGTGGGGTTGAGTAGGGGGTGTTGGGTGAATTAGAAGTATTAAACTTTAACCAATAATACTTTTATCTTTAATCAATACATGCATGAAATATATTAAATAACATGAAAGTAAAGGTATGCATGCAAAAAATTGACACCAAATTTGATCACCCAAAATCCCTCCAAGATGAGAAGGTAAAACTGGGGTGAGGATGACACCCAAAACTTACTACTACAATAATAATGTAACTTGTCAATGTTACAAAGTTTGACCATGAACCATGGTCTGCCCTATAAAAGGCCTACCTTGTTAAAGGATTTCATACCCTATTAAAAGTGTACATGTCTAAAGGATTTACAAAAAATTCACTTGGAATGTCACCTTATTAAAGGCTTTATAAAATGATTATTAAACAAACCTATGTCCATAGGATTTCTTTCTGCTAATACAATTGTTAGAGAGTACAGTAGATTGTTTGACTTGATCACTTACAATCTGATATTGCTGATTTTAGATCGCTATTCAATCCAATCTAATCCTTGCTAATATGACATGAAGTTGTTTGTAGTGTTGATACTCTATTTTGCTAACTAATCTTGCAATTGCTCTGTTCTACTAAGTCACCTTGAATGTCCTTTTATCACTTTAAACCTTTTATCCTTTTTTTCTTTGCTCACTTGCACTTTTTTCTTCTTAGTAAATTATGGGGTTCAACCTCCTTAAAAGGTTTTCATGACTTAGGGCTAGGTATGACTCTATGGTTGAGATATATCCTTTTTGCCTCTTTAGCATTCCACTTTTTTGATTGGTTGCATGTTGATTACATAGGAATCATATAGATTTGATCTTATCTCTAAGCTTTGAGATCTATACATTAGCTATCATGAAAAATGGTTTACATCTTATTTTGTTAAGGCAAAAACTCCTATGTCAATACTATGTTACTCAACACTTTGTAAAATTGTTGCTCGGCACATACTAAAATTTTGTCTAGCTTGACAGTTGAATATGCTTGGCATCTTTTATTCACTCAACACATATACTTGCTCAACATTATCTATTTTCTGGGCACCTGAGTGACTCAACACCTATTACAACTTGGCACTTGTATATATTATACTCAATGTATGTTGCTAGCTCAACATGAACTTAGCAAATAGCTTAAGTGTTTTGACACTCAATTGTCAAAACCATTCTTAGATCAACAAAGATATACCATTTCATCTTCATTGTTATTAGAATGCTTAGCTATAAAAGAATTCTTAGCTTTGTCCTTGTAGTTTTTGAATTCTTTCTTGCCTTTGTACTTACTGCTTTTCTTTTCATCCATCTCTTGTTTTTTTTGGGCACCTTGGAGCAATGTGACCAACTTCTTCACAAGTAAAATAGATTAGATGAATCTTAATTTTGTACTTTCCTCTTCCTTTGGAATATTTCCTTGCAAGTAGGGCTTCAACATCTTCAAGATCACTAATTAAACTTTCTTCTTCTTCATCACTTTTAGATTGACTGGCCTTTGATTTCTTACACCTTTTCTTGAGTGAAAGCTTGGCTTCAAATGTAGACTCAATACATTTAGAACTAGCCCCACATAGTTATCATAGTTATCCAACTCAAAAGTTGTCAATCTTCCAAGTAGAGAATCCAAAGTTATTTTTCTATTTGGATCAAATCTCATCTCTTCAATAGTAGAAACTCTAATTGGATAGATAGGAAGAAAGGTTATGAGTACCTTTCTTAAAACTATTTTTTCATCAATGTCTTCAACTAATAATGTTCTAGTAGGAGTCTTGTATTTATTATCAAGATACTTACAACCTAAATCACTGATAGTTTCCTAATGTAACCTCATAAGTCCCATACATGCTACAAATTTTTCTAAGTTAAACTTAGGGATGTTTCTTTGTAAGACATCTTGATCTTTAGCTTAGGTCCTTAAAACATTCTCTGCAAGCACAAAATGCTATAATACCATTTGTTCAAAATATAAGATGAGTAACTAAGAGGGGAGGGGTGAATTAGTTAGCACTAAAATAAATCCCAAATCCCTTAGATGTCAGTAGAAAACAAACTTTGTGAAAACTCAACTCTATTAAAGCTTGACAAACACATAGACAAAATGTTGTTAGCCGGTAAATATTAAAATAGCTCACTAAATGCTTAACATGAAAATATTAAGATATTATCTATGATTAATATTAATTTAACTTAGTTTCATACACATAAGAGAAATAGCATGAACACACTTGACACCGAGATTTAATGTGGAAACCCAAATTGGGAAAAACCACCAATTGCAACTAGTTACTGATTTTCACTCTTCTAAAGTGAACCCTATTAGGAGTCGACCCTGTTAAAGGTCACAAAACATATATTAGGTGTGACCCTATTAAAATTGAGTGGACTTTCTAGATCTCTTTATAAAATTCAATAGAAATACCACCTTGTTAGAGGATTTACAAATAGTTATTATGCGAACTCTGTTAAGAGATTTAGATCACTGCTACAATGGCTAGAGAGTAACAATTAGATGACCTAATTCCTGATGCAACTAAATTGTTGATTAATGATCTCATTTCTAGCTTTTATACTTGATCCTTCTTGATCTAATATGTCTTTGCACCTCAATAGGGATATTATTCTTATCCTTCTAGTTTACTTCCTCTTGGCATCATGAAATCTTCAATTATGTTCCACTATGCCTCATCTTCTAATCCTCAATTTGACCTTATATTTATATCTTTCATATTGTCATATTTGCTTTAATACAACTTAAAATAATTAATATTCATCTTCTCAGTCAACTAGAACCAACAGAAAAATCAATTGAACTCAATATGCCAAAATAGGAAAATCCTTTGTTAGTCAACCCTGCTCGATAGACACTAACTCAAAAATAATTTTTCTGTGTTAAACAAGTGAACTCAGTTAATGCTACATATTCAACAAGATCTTTTTGTAATTAAGTGACCTTAATTAACATTGGTTCCATCCAACATTTCCTTTATTAACCAAGTGAGCTCGGTTAACACTCAACTTTCACAAACTTTCCTTTGATGCCCGAGTGAACTTGGTAGACACTATCTTATGAACTTGGAAAACTTTGGAATGCCCAATAGATATGAGAAACTATCTTTAATGCCTAAGTGAGTTCAACATACACTGACTAGACTTGATATGACATTTTTTGTTACATCAAAGAAAATACACAATTAATCAATTGTTTTCAACATAAAGGTGTGTTGACAAGGAATAAACTGACTTAGGAATTATGTCTAATTTCTTAAGTGGAACCTAAGAGGGTAGATGAGGCATGTAAGGATGATCACTAGATGCAAGAAATGAAATAAAAAATAGATCAAATTGTGGAGAGTGAAACATGGGAATTAGTTCCTACACCTAAAGACAAGAATGTGATAGGAACCAAGTGGGTATTTAGAAATAAGATAAATAAGCAAGGAGAAGTTGTGTGAAACAAGACCAAACTTGTTTGCAAAGATTATTCATTGAAAGAAGGCATAGATTATGAAGAAAAATATGCACCTACAGAAAGAATGGAAGTAGTAAGGATGCTCTTGGCTTATGTAGAAAGCAAGAATTTCAAAGTTTATCAAATGGATGTCAAGTCAGCTTTTCAAAATGGAGAACTTGAAGAAGAATTCTACATTGAGCAACCTAATGGATTCCCTGTAATAGAAGAAAAATATATTGTATGCAAATAGAAGAAATAACTATATGGTATGAAGCAAGCACCTAGAGCCTGGTATGCAAGGTTGGATAGATATTTGTCTAAACTTGAATTTATTAAAGAAATAGTAGATAGTAAGTTGTACTTAAGGAAAATTGATGATGGTTTGTTAATCATTTTAATATTTATGGATGACATAATATTTAGAGGAAATCATAAATAAAATGATAAGTTTTCTAAAGAGATGAAAAATGAATTTTAAATAATCATGATAGGAAAAATGAAGTTTTTCCTAGGATTGCGGATTACATAGAGAAGAGATGGGATATTCATTTCACAAGAAAAGTACTTGAAAGACTTGTTGAAAAGATTTTGTTTAGAAATTTGCAAACCTATTGCTACACCCATGATAACTAGTCAAAAGTTATATCGTAAAAATTAGACACCTATAGTTGAGAAGAAGAAGTATAGATCTATGATTGAAGGATTACAATATCTAAGTCACACCAGACCAGATGTAGCAAATGCAATTATGATTGTAGAGAGATTTTAAGTTGATCCTAAAGAGTATCATTATGCAGTAGTAAAAAGAATATCTAGATATTTGAAGGGTACATTTGATTATGGAATCAGGTATGACAAATTAAATGATTTTACTTTGTGTGCATATACTAATGCAGATTGGGCAGGTAGTATGGATGATAGAAAGAAAACTAGTGGTGGAGCATTCTTTCTTGGAGGAAGATTGGTTTATTTGTTGAGAAAGAAATAGGACTACATATCTCTAAGTATGTCTATCTCAGAGTATGTTTAAGGCTGAGTATGTTGCAAAAATAAATAATTGTAATCAAGTTATGTGGATGAAATATTTATGCTTTATGTTTTCTTAGTTTGGTTCATTTACATTAAACTATTTTATGAGCTTTATTACTTTTAGTCCTACTTTTATTCTTATGGTTAGACATAGTCTTTGACTTATGGGTACCTTTGATCCTGAGTCTTCTTCTCATTTCCTTGGTATTGTAGATGAAACTTTGATTCTTCTTGATTCTAATCCTATCATAGAGCAAAACTCTTCTCACTCATGTCATGATGCTTTAAGAATTCCTCCTAAAAGGGTCCAAAAAATTTCAAATAAACTTGATAAAATAAGTAATTGGTTCCTTTAAGAAAACCATAATCAAGATTATATTCAAGCTATTGGGGCTATTAAGAAAGTTCTTCATGATAGTGACCAAGGTGTTAATATCTTGTGTGGTATTATTCACCTTGTGCATTCCAATGTTAAACCTTTAGCAGGAGAAGATCAATATTTAGGGTTGTTTCCTCTTATCACTAGTGTATAAGCTTCTTTTGTTCCTCTTCCCAATATTCCTATTTATACTCCTTTGGTGATTGTGATAGTTCCCTCTATCCCTATGAGTGTTCCTCATGTGTGTTATAGGAGAATCATGGGTGTAAGAGCAATCTTGCATCACAAAAATATATTTTAATTTAAGTATTTTCTAATTTAATAAGGACTAGTAGATAGGGTGGTTACTATCTATGGGAACTTGCTAGTCTTAGTAAATTTTTCATAAGAATTTAGAATGTTCTCATTTTCTATAGGAAGGTTCATTTTAGAGTTGTAAGCCTAATATAAAAATCTCATCGCTCAAGCATAAGTATCAAAGAAGTTATTGTATATTTTCATTAAAAAAATTTTTAAAAAAATCTTTAGCCTCATTGTTGGAGGCCTTAGATTGCTTAGGTGAGGTCCAAAAACTTGACGGAAGGGTGCTAGTGTATTTTTGAGCCTTTAGATTAGGAGCTAGCATTTTCAACAAGTGGTTATGATGGTTCATGAGTTATGGCATTTAAAAGTTGGGCTACCTAAAATACCTAAAATAATTATCAAAGATGTATTCAGTTGACTCTATATGTATTGTTAGGGTCTGTTGGCCCTAGATATTAAGTTTCAATGTCTAGAACCTTCTCAAGTGGTATAAAATTGCCTACTTAAGAAAGACCCGAACATTGTCTAAGACATCTCTAGGTGTAGTTCACAACATTATCTTGTAGATTACTATAACGAAGGTGCCCATGTGGGTTAGCATATTGTACTTATGAATTTTGTAATTCTGTATTTGTGGCACAAATAAGAAGTCCATATTTTGTTCTCACATTTTCTATTGTTTCTTTGTTTCTGTTATGAGTTTATGGTATTAAGAGGAGAACCATCCATCAAGTGGTATTAGAGCTAGAGCTCTTGAGTGTGTGGACAGATTGCTAATTTTGAGGGATTGTACCAGGACCATGGTTTGGGTTGAGCATGTAGATAGATCGTTGAGTGTGAGGTAGTTTTCACTAGGGTTTTAGGAGAAGTATACAAATTCCTCCATAAAGAGAGTATGGTAGAAGAACTATAGTTGTTACACCTAAGGGTTCTAGAGCCCTCCAAAGAAAAATACATGCATTGGAAGAAAAAATGCTCAAAGGAATAAATCTTCCTCTAAAAGATGAAAATGAGGATGACGACGAAGTAGAAGAAAATGTTGAAGTAGAGGTAGTTCCAAACTTAGAAGAAGAGAGGTTTTTTAGGGCCATTTCCAAAATTGGAAAGGAATTAAGTTTGAGGTTCCCACTTTTTAAGTAAATCTTAACCTAGAGGAATTGATTAATAGGATCAATTAATTAGAGGAGTACTTTGAGTATGAAGATATTAAGGATCCTAGTAGGCTCAAGTTTGTAAAGGCAAAATTGAAGGGACATGAAAAGATCTTGTGGTAGGAGGTTCAGTTGGGGTGAAATAGAAAGGGAAAAGAAAAAATCACTAGATGGGATCGAATGATAACTAAACTAAAGTGAAATTTTTTTCATGTGGATTATGTTCTTGATCTATTGAAGAAAATGCAAGGATTAAACCAAGTGGGGAAATTTGTTCAAGAGTATACTAAAGAGTTCTACTAAGTTCTCATTAGAACCAGCCATGCAAAAGTTGATAAGGAGAAAATGGCTTGTTATCTTTATGGGTTGAGGCCAAGCATTTAGGATGAGTTGATTCTAGTTTGAATAAATAGTATTAAGGAAGCATACCAATTTACCCTAAAAGTTGAGGAGAAACTGCATAAGAAGTTTGACAATAAGAATAGTGGAAGAGGTCATGGCGGAAGATCTAGTGTATGATCTTATGGTGGCCATAATGATGATCAAAAGAATAAGGATGAGGCTAAAAGTAGAAGTCAAAACCAAAGAGGAAATAATTCCAATCATTTCCATGATCTAAGAAATAGAGATCAAAGAGGAAGAGGAAAATAAAAAGGATTTGGAAGAGGAGGCTTCCTTAGGAAATATTTTCACTATAGAGAAGAAGGGAATAAAGCATTTGAATGTACCCAACACCAACGAAGGATAGATCAAAGAATAGAAGGCTAGGATAGACTTACACATGTTGATGAAGATGCCAAATCAACACATTTTAAAGATGTTGAAAGAGGAAAAATCCTAGTTAACAAAAAAGTAGTACTGAATGGTGAGTATGAACCTGATCAAAGAAGGAACTTGTTTCACACAAGGAGCAAATGTGAAGATAAGTGTTGTCATGTGATCATTGATTGTGGAAGTACTAAAAACCTGGTGTTAGAAATGATGGTCACCAAGTTGAAATTGAAGAGACATAAACACTCGTGTCCATGGACATATTTCATATGTTGTTGGGTAGGCCATGGCAGTTTGACAGGCATGCTATACATGATGGGCGAGTAAATACCTACAACCTAACCGAGGATTGAATGAAACATATATTAAAGCTATTGAATGATAAAGAAGAAAATGTATGTAGTGTTGCTAGAATACGTGTTTTTGATCGAAAAGAGATTCTCAAAGGAATGAAGTGTGAGCATATGTGTTTTGCTATAATTTAAAAAGATAGTAAAGAAGAAGTAGAGGAGGTACCTACAAAAGTTGCAAATATGCTGTGAGAGTTTTTTGATATTGTATCAGATAATGTACCTAATGGATTGTTCCCAATGAGGAAGATTAGTGACTTGATGGATTTGGTACTAGAAGCCATTTTTCCAAATAAGGTAGCACACAGAATGACACCAATAGAAAGTGAAGAGTTGAACAAGCAGGTTCACAAGTTGTTGTAGAAAGGGTTAATTCAAGAGAGTCTAAGTCCATGTGCAATACTAGCTATATTAGCACGAAAGAAAAATGGAGAATGGAGGATGTGCATAGATTCTCACACTATCAACAAGATCACAATCAAATATAGATTTACATTACCAAGGATGGATAATATTTATGGACTATTTGAGTGGAGCTAAGTATTTCAAAAAGATAGATCTAAAGAGTGTGTAATCAGATTTGTATTAGAGAAGGTGATGAGTGGAAGATTTATTTCAAGACCAAAGAAGGATTGTATGAGTGGTTAGTCATGCCTTTTGGGCTAACCAATGCACCAGGCACTTTCGTGCAACTCATGAATGAGGTATTGAAGGATTTTCTAGGTAAGTTTTTTATTGTTTACCTAGATGATATTTTGATCTTTAGTAAGACATTAGAGGAGCATTTGATCTATATTCGCAAGATGTTTGATAAGTTGAGGGAAGAGAAGTTACTAATAAACTTGAAGAAGTACAGTTTTGTAAAGAAGAAGTCGATGTACCTAGGATTTGTAGTCTTAGCAGAAGGTTTGAAAATGAATCCAGAGAAAGTGAAGGGTATCCTTGAATGGCCTACTCTAAGGAGTGCAATAGACATAAGATCTTTTCATGGACTAGCTACATTTTATTGAAAGTTCATAAGAAGTTTTAGTAGTATTTGTGGACCCTTGATTGAAACAATGAGAGGGGATATGAAAGAGTTTAAATGGACTATAGAAGTAGATAAGAATTTTAATTTGTTGAAATAGAAAGTTACTAAGCAATCTATTTTAGCACTTCTAGATTTTAACAAGGTGTTTCAAGTAGACTATGATGCTAGTGGTACTGCAATTGGAGTTGTTTTGAGCCAATAAGATAGACCTATTGCTTATTTTAATGGGAAATTGAATGATGCAAAAAGAATACTCTATTTATGACTAGGAATTTTACGCTATAATTTAAGCATTAAACAAGTGGAGACACTATCTTCTTCCTAAGGAGTTTGTCTTCTATACTAATCATCAAACTTTTCAATATTTGAATAGCCAAGGAAAATTGAACCAAAGGCATTTGAAGTGGGTTGAGTTTTTGCAGAGTTATACATTTGTTTTGAAACATAGGAGTGAGAAGTCTAACAAAGTTGCAAATTCTCTTAGTAGAAGAAAACTTTTTCTAAAAGAAATATAGATCAAGGTGTTTGGGTTCAAGGAACTTAGTACTTTGTATCTAGATGATCCTAATTTTGGTGAAGCATGGAAGACTTGTATGAAACCTATTACACTTGACAGGAAAAAGTAGTTGGAATAATGATCTAGGATAATATGTTGTTCAAAGGAAGTTAGTTGTGCATTCCCAAAAGTTCAATGAGGGAGAATCTCATCAAAGAGAAGCATAATGGATGATTGGCTGGACATTTTGGTGCCTGGATAAAATGATAGTTTTGGTTGCTGAGAATTATTACTGACCATAGTTGTTCCAAGATGTGATGAAGTTTGTATAGAGTTGTAGAGTATGTTAGATGGTGAAAGGAGTGAAGTACAATACAAGATTGTATCAACCATTACCTATACGAAAGAAGCCATGGGAGGACGTCAGCATGGATTTTTTTCCTTATATTAGCGAGAATACAATGCAAGCATGATTTCTTTTTTTGTGGTGGTTGATAGGTTTTCAAAGATGTCACATTTTATTCCTTGTAAGAAGAGTAGTGACACTATTCATGTAGTAGAATTGTTTTTTAGAGAAGTGGTGAGACTACATGGTCTACCAAAGAGTATAGTTTCAAATCAAGATAGAAAATTTGTTGGGTATTTGTAGTGTACATTATGGAAGAAGTTGAAGATAGATTTGAAGTTCAGTTCATCACATCATCCATAGATTGATGGATAGATAGAAGCCATTAATCATAGTTTGGGAAAGTTGTTGAGATGCTTGGTTGGAGGTAAACCAAAAGGATGGGATATGGTTTTACCATAAGCAAAATTCACATATAATAATTTATTCAATAGGAGTACTAGTAAATCACCATTCTAGATTATATATGTGAGTAATCCTAGAAAAGCTTCTAGATTGAGGCTTTTGGATAAAGGAGAGATAAGCAGTGCTAAAGCAGAAGAATTTGCATAACACTTGAAGAATATCCATGAGGATGTGCGAAAACACATCATAAAGATGAATACAAAGTATAAAGCTAGGGTAGATGTGAAAAGGAGGTATAAGGAATTTCATATTGGAGATGAAGTCATGGTTCATTTGAGAAAGGAGCATTTTCTAGTGGGTACATATAATAAGTTAAAGAGGAAGAAGTTTGGACCATGCAAGATAGTAAAAAGACATGATTTTGGGAATTCTTATGAAGTGGAGTTTCTTATTGAATTGAATATTTCACCAATATTTAATATTTTGGATTTGACAGAGTATTATGAAGAAGGTGATGGAGATGAAGTTCTAAAAGCATAGTGGAGCATTCCAGTAGCTAGTACGGCTATAAAGGAGATTTGAGGAGGTACTAGATAGTCATATTGGAAAAGTACTAGAAACATAACTTATGAGAAATATTTGGTCAAATGGAAAGGGAAACCAATTGAGGATTCATCATGGCTAGCAAAGGATGAGGTTAACCATCTTAGTTTTCCTCTGAACACCTAAGACGTGACAGGGTCACTTCTCAAATTACACCAAGTGTCTGATGTAGGAGCATCCTAGGTGTAAGAGCAATCTTGCATCACCCAAATATTTTAATTTCAGTCTTTTCTATTTTAATAAGGACTAGTGGATAGGGTGGTTACTATTTGTGGAAACTTGCTATTTCTAGTAAGTTTGCTATATGAGCTCAAAATGTTCTCATTTTCTATAGGAAGGTTTGTTTTGGAGATATAAGCCTACCATAAAGATATCATTGCTCAAGCATAAGTATTAGAGAAGTTATTGCAAATTTTTGGTAAAAACATTTGCAACAAAATCTTTAAGCTCTACATTGGAGGCTTTAGAGTGCCGAGATGAGGTCCAAAAAGTTGATGAAAGGGTGTTGGCACCATTCCACACTTGTAGATCAAGGGATGGCATTTTTGAGAAATGGTTATAATAGCCAATCAGAGCAACAGTTCTTAGTTATGGGATTTCAAAGGTTGTCTACCTAAAATACCTAGAATAATTGTCAGAGATGTATTTGGCTGACTTTATATGCATTATTAGGGTTTGTCAGCCCTAGGTATTTAGTTTCAATGTCTAGAACCTTCTTGGGTGGCATAAAATTGTGTATTTGATAAAGGCTTGAATGTTGTCTAGGACATATTTGGGTATAGTTCATAGCATTGTCTTGTAGATTACTATAACGAAGGTCGCCATGTGGGTTAACATATTATGCTTATAAATTCTATAATTTTGTATTTTTGGCATAAAAAAGAAGTCCATAATTTGTTCTTACATTTTTTTTTGTTTCTTTTTTTCTATTATGAGTTTATGGTATTAAGGGGAACACCCTTCATCAATGTGTCCCTTCCTATATCACAAAATTCTTATCATATTATTTAGTTTATGTAACCTAGTCCTCTACCAATTATAGTTCCTAGTGTTTCTCTAGTTATGTCTTCAATTTCTATAGCTTCTTACACCCTACCTAGTGTATCTAATGTGATTATTCCTCCTACGTCTTGTCATGATTATACAATTATCAATTATCCTCAAACTATCTCATCTTTACAACAACTTGCATCCTTAACTCAAATCAAGTATAGTATCTCTGCTTGTGACATGGGAAGTCCTTTGTCTCAGGATATTATTCATACTTCCATTCATCAGCAAGCTGAGATGGCTCGTCTTGAGAATTATAATCGTAAGGGAAACCTTGTTCAACATGTTAAAACCTTTTAAATCCTTTGTAGTACTTATTATTATGATCATAAGATTTTAGCTAAGTTATTGTCTTAAAACTTTTGTGACAAGGCCTTACAATGATTTTTTTCTTTGACTCCTTCTATTACTTCATTTCCTAAACTTCTTAATGCTTTTATTCAACAATTTCAAAACAACATTGGCCCACAAGTGTCTTTGACTAATTTGATGCATTGTAAATAAAACTCTAAAGAAAAATTGACTAAATTTATTGGTAGATTTAATCATTTGCATGTTCAGATTTCCTATCCTATTCTTGATATTGATATTCAATGTATGTTTATTTCAAATTTGCAAAAAGATATTAGAGATAAGATATTGCTTACTGAATTTGCTTCTTTTCAAAAACTTTGTCTAGTGCGTCATCATCATCAATTACAAGTGAGTCAATTTGAGAGAACCACTCAAATGGCTCCTATTCTTGTTGATAAAAGTGGTGCTGCTCTTAATGCAAATAAAGTACAAAATTTCCAAAACTATGTCAAGATAAATAAACAAGAAAATGCAATTGTCAATCAAGTTGTTGTCATATCTAACAATACCACTTTTGCGTTCATTGTTTTTAATTAAATTTTATGTTTAAGTTCCTCTTTTTGAATGTTTAGATTCTATTATCAATAGGTTTGTAACTACTAATATGATTACATGACCTCCTATTTGACCTCTTTTACTTGCTACAATGGAAGCTAAATCCTTTGATCTGAAAGCTTTTTGTCAAGATCATAGCTAGAATGGTCAAGATACTAAGAAATTTTATTCTTTAAAATATGAGGTTTAGAACTTAATTGATTCTAATGCTTTAACTATTGATAATTTTGATGGTAGTGGGAATAAAGTTTTTTCTCTCCTAATCAAAATTTGCAAATCTATACAAGTCCTTTACCAACACGTGATACTAATACTCAACCATCTTCTATGGATATTGTGTATGATTCAAAGATGGATGATCTTATTCATGTGTTTAATCAAGTGGATCATGTAGTTCAATCTATATCTCCACCTCAATCTCAAAATCTTCTTCAATCTCAAATTTTAGCAATTGAATGATAACCCTAAATTCAAGCCTCAACCTAAAGCTCAACAAAAACCTAAGAAAAAATGACCTTAGGAACTTTTGATTACCTTTGATGATCCTGATACTATTAAAGCTACTGATGGTCCCCTTTATATTTAAGCTAAGATTTTTGAAATAATCAATCATGGTTATCTTGTTTATTCTACCTCCTTAGTCAATATTATTATAGAAGAAAATATTTTTATGAAAAGTTTCCAATGTGATTGTTTATGATAAATAGGATGTATGGATTCAAACTTGTAATGGTTTTCTTTATCCATTATTTGGTTCTAGTAATTTACCAATTCAACTTTGTGGAAAGATTGTGAATTCTACCTTTTTTGTTGTTCCTACTTCTAATCAATTTCAACTTAAGCTTGGTTTACTATGGTTAAGTTTCATGCATGTTGTCACTTCACTTATTCATAAATTTCTTAAATTTATTTATGATGATGAAGTGAAGATAGTTAATCATCATTTATAGCATACTTCTAGGCCTAGGGATTCTGGTACCATTGACTTCTTTTGGCCTTCTTTACCTAATTAATGTCCTTCTGGACCTAATCATATTTTCCATTCATATCAAGTCTATAAGCATCATAAGCTTCTCAAGTTAATTTTACCTCTTAAGGATTTTAACCATGGTGTTTTTTCTATACCTTCCATACTCCTTTATCTGTGGCTTCTACAACTATTAATGAAGCTCCTATTCCTTGTCAATCTACTAGTAATCCTATTAATCCTTTTATAGAACCTATGAAGGATCCTATAATTGTTCCTCCTAGCTCTCAAAAAATTTCATGTAAGAAAAAATGTAATCAATCTAATAATAAATACTATAAAAAGCATCATGCTCAAGCTAAAGCTCATAATTCTATTCTTCAAATATTTTTACCTTCTTTGGATACAAATATGCATGATGTGTTAGAAGAATTTTTCGCTCATAATAATTTGCATGATTCTAATTATTCTATTTGTATCTTGCATCTTATTTTGATTATTTAGATGAAGAAGATACTATTGATGATGTTGATGATTTTAATTATGAATATGAAACTATTGACATTGACATTGATTTACCTAATATGATTTCCTTACAATTGACACTTATAGGTAGTATTGGACATTGTGATTCTAGAGAGGATCCTTGTTTGGAATTATCTATTATTCCTATTGTGTTGGATATAGTCCCTCTTACAAGTTACCCACCTTCCCTAAATGATATACAATGAGATGGGGAGAGTAGGAAACATGCTTGATTGGCTAGTCCTTCATGGTAGCCTTTTGTATGTCTATTTTTTGTAATGTGCTTCTCCTATAATATGTTTTCTATATGTTGTTTGATTATTTTATGTGATCTTTGTTCCTTTGTTTTTATAAGATGATACAATACTCTCACATGTTGTAATATTCTATTATATTTATCTCTATTCTTCCATATGTTGTACCTATGCTATTGTTTGTACATGTTTCCTCATGTAAAATTTCTTGGATTTGCGAATTGGTAGATGTGATTCTTTTTGGTCTCTAGGTCATGGTTTGAAAAGATTCTACTTTGTATCTCTTATGTGATGTTTCCTCCTTTGTAATTGTAGTTCTTCTTTCTTTGGGGAATAATGTCAATTTATTTACAATAATATAATATACATATTATCGTATGATCATTTTAACCCCATAGTAGGTACATCCCTTCTATGTTCTCTATATGTTCATGTACTATTTCCATTGATTTGTCTTCATCTAGAGGCATCTCATAGTGGAAATGCAATCAATAAACTTGTTTATGTTTCTATGAAAGCAATTTCTCTTATTAAAGTGTTAGCAAAACTTTAATGTGGGGGCATACACTTTACTCAGTTATTGCACACATGCACTTTTGAATACATATAAATTATTTTTCAATATGCTTTTTCTCCTTTTTTGGATTAGTGACTAATCCTTAAATCAATTTATATTTTAGGATCGCTTGATCTCTCTAGTTTCAAATATATTTTTGATCCCTTAAGGTCAAAGGTTTCCTTAAGATTGGATCTCTTTTTACTTTTTTTATTTTACTCTTATAGAATATAATATTCTTAAGAGTTAATCCTTGATGGGTTGACTAGTTATTATCCACATTCACTAGGTTGTTCAATTCCATCTTACTAGTTGCACAGTTTCCTTGTGTGGTTCACAATGGAACATAAGTTCTCATTGGGAAAGAGAATCACACTCTTTTTCTTTTTCTCATTTTATATAGAGACATTTATCTTATTATGATCTTAGAGTTGACAAAGACTTAATTCTCTAGGGGCTTGAGGATCTATTTGTCTCTTTGATTTAATAAGATTATCTTTTCATTATGATCTACTTTACCAAGATTTTGCATTGAGTCCATACTCTTCCTAAAGTGAGGGTTAAATGTATCATCTTAAAATGGAAGCATTTATGTGTTAAGAGAGTGCAAACTCTTGGAAAAATGAGGGTTGAATGTATCATCTTTAAATAGAAACACTTATGTGTTAAGAGTGTTTAACACTCCAAGTAAGCGGCTTGGGGTCATATCAAGAGCCTTGAATGGGTCTTTTCTTGGATATGGTTGTTTTTCCCCCTAGTCTACTTCTCCTTCTTCATTTCTAGCCTATTTCTAACAACCTATTCTATGAAATTGAAGACTTTCAATTTTGGGTCAAGAATGATCTAGTGGGTCAAGTTCAAACTTGACCATGACCTAGGTCAATGATGACCTTGACCCTAGCCTACGACAGGGTTGAGCTTGTCCCTAACCTGAGGTTTTTTTAAATTTATAGAAGTTAAGGTACATTAGGCTTTGGAAAGTTCCTTTTCCCACTCTCAGGTCAGCTATTCTAGGTTTTAGAATGGTAGACTCTTATATTACATTTTATCTAGGTCTACTTCTAGGTGTTAAGGTTAAATGGGATTTAATGCTCCTTTGTCAACGTTCTTTAGGACTTAGTGCCCTAGATTTCTATATAAGGAAGCCTTCTTCCCTCATTTTGACATCTATAATTCATGAGTGCATCCACTATCACTGAGAGAAGTTATGATCTAATATCTATAAAGAATTCGAGAATTCAAGTGTTCAAGCATCCAATTCATCAAGGAGATCTATTGTTAGCCATTAAACAATTCAGTCTCTATGGAGCCCTCTTGTTGAAGATTTCATCAGCATTCATCCAAGCCTTTCCTATGCAAAGATACATTCAAGATTGGTGTTGAAGATCTAGTGCCATTTATTTGAGACATCCTACATACATTTCTATGTACATTTGGAGCATCTTTACTTGTGGATTCAAAGATTCAAATCCTCCAAAAGGATTTTAATATAATCAAGGTGAATTATTTCATTTACTTTGTATATTTTTATTAAAAAATTCAATTCAATTTCAAGATTAATTTAAAAATAGGGTTTGACCAAGGAAAATAGACCATCCAAACAAAAAAACCATTTTTCTTGCAGATACAAGTGTGTTACAACAAATTTATAAACAAATTCAGACACCCTTTTTGTCTAACTTGCAACATCTATGAAAAAAAATTTTTTTAGACCTATGCAAGTCAAGGTAAACATTTTGGGCTACAATTATGCCCTAGGGTAGGATTGTGCCCCACTATCAGGGTCAAGGTCGATCTCCATTCAAAAGGACCAAAGATTTCTGGGTTCTATCCATCATGACATTTCTAGTCTAGAATGGGTTGCAAATTTTCTAAAACCTATACATAAACATTTTTATTTTTTAAAGAACTTTCCAGATTAAAGGTTACTATTTGTCTTTTATCTATTTTCACAATTTAAGAATATAATCCCCCATAATAGAAAGATTATATAACATCCTCTCTCCCTTTTTTCCATCACATGATCCATTTCTACATTGATCACTTTCTTATGCTTAATCAATTTGGACCACCACATTGAATATTAGGGTTAAGAAAGGAAAACCTTATATTCTTTCTATTCACTTTCAATGGCTAACGATTTGATTGGTTTGGTAGTTAGGTTATAGTTGCAAAATCACAATTTGGAAACACCAAGAACCACTTGGGACCATACCCTTTCTATGATGACACAAGTACACAAACCTTTTATTGAAAAGTATGGTTGGATTCCACCCATTCAACACAAGAAACATACATAAGTGACAAAAACAAGGGGGAATTTAATCGTAATGATTATTACATGTTTTTAATGGAGTAAAGAAGAAAATAAAAGGGGGAATGTAATGGTGTTCAAAAAAGTTTAGACTTCATAATGCAATTAGAATGCATAACAAAAATAGGGTATGCCACTAGAAAAGTCATACTACTTATAGTCATTTATATATATTGTTTATTTTTTATTCAGCATAAGTCAAACTTTTGTAGTTTTATTGTGAACTAAGTGATAGGCTTAGGAGGAGTACTCATGTTTGTAATGATGTAATCATGAAAAGATGTTTTTTCCACTAATGTCAAAGGGGGAGATTGTTGGTCTCTCTAACTATTTTCATCTATTAGTGTCGACACTTAGTCATCTACTAGGAATTGTTAGATGGTCATCACTATGACTAAGATACTCTATATACATCAAGTCATGAAATAGATTTATATATAAAATTGTATATAGAAAGCTCTATGGGAGCCAATTAAGTCTATGGTCACTAGTTATTCTCAATATAAGTCGAGTCCAATGTTGAAAAAGAAGTTTGATCACATTGAAGCTGATTTATATAGAATATGTCGAGCATAGTAAAAAATGAGTGTCAGTAGCATATACAATTACTATTGATTATTAAAAAAAATAAGTGTTGAGCTACACATAATTTACATTCAAGTCAAGAATGATACCAACTTTGAGGTAAACCATTTCAGGCCAACATGGATGTCATATTTAATATATGTAGAGTATTTTACAAAGATTTTTAAGCATTTTATGATGCAAATTATAGATCCCAATGTTTTGTGATAAATGAATAAGATGAAGAGGTGAACCAAGTAAGCATCTAGAAAACTCTTTCTGAAATTATTAAATAGGGAAAAATTGATATTATTTTGTGTAATGGGGAAGTTTATGATGATAGGAAGGAGAGAAGAAACTATTCATATGATTTTAGTGTGAATGTGTGAATATTGTAAAAGAGGAAATGAGTTCTATTATTTGAGAATAGAGCAAGCAACCTAGTCTACCAGTGAAGGATAGAAAAGCTATGTCAGATCATAGATCAAAATACATTAGAAAGAGCAGATCCAACATAAACTTATCACAGTAGATCAAGGATCAGGTACTAAATTAGTTTTTAGCAAACTGAGTTAGGGTAAATCTCTTTATAGAGTGATCTTAATAAATCATTGTAAATCTCCTACCTGATTCCTTACATTTTTGTAAGTATAAAATCCTCTAATAGGGTGAGATCTATCAGTATCAAAAAAATTTAATAGGGAAGACCCCTCATAAGCTAGATCATTGATATGGTCAAACATTGTAACCCTAATAGGTTAACTTTATTACTATAGTAGTGATTATTTGTGGGTGTCTTCCCCACTCAAATTCTACCTTCATATTGAAGTGTTTCTAGGCAACCAAAAATCTTTGTGTCATGTGATTGATTTTCATGCATGTGATTGATATATTAGGTATTTATGTTATTACAATTTTATTTTATAAGTTATGTGTGCATAATAAATTGGATATGAGTTGTTAAATGTAATGAACGCATTATAGAATTGTTGAAAATATTAAACTATTACAGATCCTGATTCACCCCTGCGCACACTCACTATCAGTATCTTAGTTTCCAATTAAGACTTCCAACACTAGGAGTGTCCATTACTTATTGAAGTCTAGAACTTAATGATGATGAATAAAGTATTGGAAAAGTCAAGAATCTTAGATGGAAGGCCAAAACTCTATGGGATGATATTCAATCAGAGAGTGGGAGAATCAGAATGTTCAAGGGGTAGGATTCTGTAAGTTATGTGGACAATGGTATTTATGGAATATTGAAGTTTGAGGAAAGGATTAACATATGTTTAATGAGATCAATGGAATGTGCAGTGGGTCATAGACTTGAGTAGATGTGATGTTGTAATAAGGTATTGCATGAGATTGTAAATTTCTTCACAAGAAATAATTTGAGTAGGTAATGATTGTAAATGTTGTTGAATTAGTTGAGTTATTTGTATAAGCCCACTCTTTTCTTGAAAAACCAATCTTACCTTTTTGACACAAGAATCATCACCATCATTATGTGTTAAATAATATAATGCATATTTTGATATTATCTTTAAGACATTGACAAAGAAAAAGATCATAAAAAATAATTAGTAGATTCATAAAAAACTTAAAATTTTATAGTCATTTAATTTCTCATCATGGACAAATGGGTCAACCCTAAAAAAAGAAACAATATAATGGGATTTAGTATTGGAAAATATCCAATTGAAATACATGTAAAATATAATGAAAATAGAACACCTTATAGTAGAAATTAAATTTTCGTCTTTAGTGGTTCCTACGTAAAAAGTTGAATGTGGCATAGTGACTCTCTTATGCTTCTTACAAAGAATTGTTACTAGAGATTCAATGTTTGAAAGAGTTGATGAATCCAGGTAGATAAAACTATCCTTATTAGAAGAAAACAAAGAAAATTTTGATAGCTTTTGTAGTTATTAAAAGTATTCTATGTGATTTTTCCATTATCTCTAATAATAATTTAGTACATGTGGGCAAATATTGTATGTCTTTTCTAGGAGGAAATCTACATGAAGATATCATTGCGGAGATTCCTCTAGCAACTAAACCTAGGTACATTTTCCCACTTTGTGAGGTCATGAGTTTATCATTAATAACATAACTAAACTATTATATTATTGAATTATATAATAGGGATTCACTTTAGCTTGAATCACTTTTAGAAGAAGATGAACATGAAGATTCAACACTAATGTATCCATAGTGTTATTTCTGTATAGAATTTAGAAAAAATTCAACAATGCATTTTCTAGGATTATTCACCATATCCACTAGTTTCCCATTTAAATAAAGATGATGGAAGAATTTTAGCACCATTAGCCGAGCACATATGCCACCATGCTTGATTACCTATACCAACACCTCTAGCTTCCTATGGAAAACTAAGAGGATTCACAACCTTATCATTAGGATATACCCTCAAACTAGGGTCAGCACTGATAACCCCCTTTATTATTATTTTCCATTATTATAGGCACTAGTTGGTTAGGAATATGATACTATTGACAATGAGTATTAGAGATTGCAATTTCATTTGAAAAATAAATATGATTTATATATATTCAATTATTTTTGTATAGTAGATAGAAAAGTAGGGTTATAAATTAAACAATAATGTAAGTCTAAACTAGCCTCTTTCTCTTGATCATGAGAATAATATACAAAAAGGATAGTTGAAAAACTTGTACGTATCAAATATTTTTATGTTCTTGACATTCTAACATTATAGAAATCACCAATATGTCTAAAAGTATTTGTTCTATGATAACTTTTTAAATCTTAAATGATGATAAATTTATTTTTTAGTTAAAAATAGAACTATGAAAACATCAAAGGTAAAACATCAAAGGTCCATTGATTTCTAGGGATGGTGATCAAGAACTTGGACCACAACAACAATAGTATCTAGTTCATAATAACAAATAAACTTTTGTCCATCCCAACTTAGTAACAAACTAGGGTCTCTTTCAATTTATTAGCAATGTTTGTGCCATAGATTCCACAAACATTCTACAATGATACAACTAAGGATCTTATACTCTATTTAAGAAACATATTCCTCAATTTTAACTATATAAAATTATGCACATGTAATTTCTTTATCTTTTACCACAACTCTCCATAACATGCAATTGCACTATCTTTAGTTTAAAGTCAAGTTGGCATATTCTACTTACATGAAAATAGTCAAATGAGTATTAGTATTAGACTCCACTAGTGCTCTATTAGTACCTACATATGGGGAAAATATATTATCTCACTCTATCATAATTCTATCAATGAACTATATCAAAAGAATGGAGGAAAAAACTTAGCACACAGATGTTGGATATAAGACAAAGGAAGATTAGATTTATGGAACTAAAACCATAGGGTCATTTCCAAAAATATAATCCATTTAATAAGATTGCATCATAACTGAAATGATAATCATATTGTAAACTAAAAAGACACTTATAATAAGATGTAAACACCACCAATAAATTAAATATAATTTTTAAGACTAATCATGGTCTAGTCCATAAATGACTAGTAGAATTTTGGCAAGGAAATGACTGTGTGACTAACTTTTTTAGTCACAAGATTGAAAATTTTAGTCACTTGAGCAAAAATTATCAAATTACAACAATATTTTATATTTTATAAGTATAAGTGACTAAATAAATGACTAATCTGGTCATCACAAATAATCACAAGGTTAGACAAATATAAGTGACTAAATAAATGATCAAATAAATGACTAAAAAATAGGTCAGTAATAATTAGTCACCCAAAAAATGAATAAATATTTTATCGATGACTTTTTTTATCATATTATTATTTGTCAACTTCTTTTATTTTTTTAGAGTTTTGGGTTATCTCTAAAGGTGAACTCCTGGAGCTTGTTAATTCTATGGTTGATGAATATGATAAGACATTATTAGTGCTATATTACTTTAGGGTGTTTGAAATGCCACTAGTTATTCAATTGGTAAGCAATAACATTAGAATGCCTCACATCATATATACCCACTTCCATTAATATATGATCTCTTTGTAATTTGAGTGAATTATTTTGAACCCTTGAAAAATAAAATAGGGTTTTTTTGACATCAACATTATACCAAGAAGTCCATTGCTAGGTCATATTTCTAGTATCATGTGGCTTTTAAACTTGTGGAAGATGTAAATATTAAAATAAAGAAGTGTATTTCAATATCCTTACATGATCATGTCAATGTTACTATAATCTTGTCACCACCAACTCCTCCTTATGACATGTGGGGTCTAATCCACATGATTGATTTGTATTTATCTTAAATTATTTTATTTTGAGATTTCCAAGGTTTACTATTGTACTTATAACCCCCTCATACATGATTCTATTTCTTCTTCTAGATTTAGGAGTAACTTTATTTTTGTTTTTTTAAGATTCTTTTCAACAATCTTGATTAGTTTATGTAATTTACTAGAAATTTATGTCACACTATGATACATTTTTCATTTTGGTAATGAAATTCTTTCTCCATACAATTTGTTTTACAATTTCAATTATGTATATAATATAGTCAATGTAGACAAAGATCAATGAGAAAATTATCAGTCAAACAACTGTAGGTTGATATTTTGTTTGAGACTTTAAATATGAAATTGGTGCTCCAAAAAGAATACGAATCTTCCTTTTAAATGCTAAATCTATTCATAATAAAATTGAATTTTCTTCTATAACATTAACTAATGTTATGATTGTAGAAATATGATATTTGAATTACTATTCACTTCATTAATAGCACCTCAATTAGTTTTACATGATTAATTTAAGTTTAGAAGTATGAAAACATGATAAATAAATTATAATATTAAAAATATATGTTCAAACCCAATAAATAATAACTATTTTTTATTTTAGTGTCCATGAAAAACCATTTGAGCACCAATTACAATTATATGAAGCTTTAAAAATCTTGATGGATTATGGAAATCATATAGCTCTACTTAAAAATCCTATCAGCTACTTTAACCTATCATTTGATTAATTTTTCTATTAAAATTAATTTCTTGCTAAATATTAATTTTTTCTAATTGTCTTGTGCTGATTTTCTTGGGGTTTTTGCAATTAAAATTTTTTTTCCATCTAATAAAAATGAATGAAATCACAAAAAATAAGATATTTGATAAGATATTGATATTCCAAAATAGGATATGGACCTTACCCATGCTTCACTTGCATACCATTCATATCATAGAAATTGGGTATTCATGTTTATTCTCATGTGTAGGGGGAAAAAACTCATTTTGTTAATTGAAAGAACTATGAAACCAAATTGGGCATTAGCATTTCAGATTACATTACCGGAATAGACACTTGGCCCACCTCATAATAGACCCTAAAGCTATTTTCTTCTAAACATGAGATTCTATAGAAGGCTCTCAATAGGCATCTTTCTTGATTTAATCCACATAGAACATGTCTAGTTGTACAAGGTCATCATCTTTTGCAAACTTCTTATGTCATTTCATTTGTGATCCTTCAAATCTATATACTAGTTGAACTTTAAATCACTTGACATGTTATTAAGAATAAAAAAAAAATATTGTGATATTCTTATCATCATTTAAGTGTGATGATAAGTGGAATTGTAGAATAATTTTTTTGATATCCTTGTTGGCATTCAAAGTAGAATTGGTAGATTTCACTAGCATACCATCCATACAAGATTTTCCTTTTCAGATTCTTTATTCCCAAAAATCAAATTCAACTTCATATGATATTATAGCTTGCTTGACCCAACACATGGGAAGATATATTTAATACTCTTTCACTTAGGGAATTTTAAGCTTTACTTCATAAAAATATTTCTTGAGTTAATTTGATTACTCAATCTACTTTAGTCAACATAGTAAGAGTAAGATCAAGTAAGATTGAAGTTGTATTGTGATTTGTATGATTAAAATCTCCTAGTAAAATCTCCAGTGTTGTCCATAGATTGGGAATCTTTCTACCCTAAAGACTTTTTGTGCAATACAGTGGGTTTGAATTTTGTATCCACTAACGAACTATGTGTTCTACAAATTTAGGTCACAACAATAAAGACATTGTCTAATTCTTGTCATATAATTATTATAATATTTTAAAAATTGATGTAGCATAAAGAAATAAGTAAATAATCTTTGAAAATATGAAGAATGTACAAATTTAATTTATCAATTATTATTTTAATATTTCAAAAATTGATATAGCATAAAAAAGAAGAAGTAAATAATCTTTAAAAGTTAAATTATATAAAGAATGTACAAATTTAATTTAAAGATTGATATAAAAATAGAATGTTATATTTCTAAATATTAGTTTAAAATTTTAAATAGTATGAAAATATTGTAGATTTATTTATAATGTTTGGTTGAGTTTATTAATTTTAAAATGAGCATATATTCAAAGGGTATATAAATATTCATTGATAAGATTTTGTAAATAAAATAAAAATAATCCCATCAAAGAGAACAAGAAAACTTAACCCGACGATGTATCAATATTTATATATTTTTCATTGTATTTTTAGTATAGTTTACTATATGCTAATCATTTGCACCTCTTTTCACGAGAGCTGTGCCGATGTCAGACTGCTTCAATTTTTTGTGTAACCTTTAATAGTACTTCTCCTACAAACTGTGCTCATTTTTGTCATCTACAACATTTCCTTCATATAATGGCATTCATTTCAAGCACCCATTTCAATTTTACAATATTGTGTTACGATGGTTGGTAGAACCTGGAGGATCTTGCAATACAAAACCCCACTGTTAACTTTTCTTAATGTTTGCTAATAGTGCTCGCCTGCATCGCCTGAAATGCAACTTTCAGGAGGTAATAAATCCACTCTGATAACTCGTATGTGATTTGCATTTAGTATACGCATACATTTTTTAAAATAAGCTTGTAAACATGTACGCCAAATTCATGAGTTTGGTAGAAGCTCATAAGGTTTTTGGCCACACGAGTTTATCAAAGAAATGTGTATTTTTACAAGGCTCTTGCTTTGTTTCAACAAAATCGATGAATATATGTTTAGCCAGATCATTTCACCTTTTGCAACGCACTCCCGGCCTCTGCGATAGCATAGGTTTTAGAACAGGGTCTCGACATCCATCAGAGTGTAATTGAAAGTGATTTTAGTGATTTTATATTAGATGTTGTATTTGCAAGTTCTTTGGTAGATATGTATGCAAAATGTGGAAGGATGAACACAATGCCAGATCTGTTTGATAAAATGTCTCAACCTAATGTGGTTTGTTGTGCATGGACTCTTCATGACTCTTTTATTCCCTTTCATGTTCTTCCCTGTGAGGACGGTTTATAAAATGGCACAAATTTGAAATCTTCCACTAAAAAACATTGAAGGTTTTAAATACACAACTTTATCATGATTTTCATTTTATTTTGAACCGGCAAGCTCTCAACTTCAAGTGGTGCAAACTATGCCATTACTATTTCAAATGCTAGAGGAAATTCTTGTGGCTCCTCGGCCCCATTCTTAAATCCTTATGTTGGAGTCATCGCAGAAGAAACTTTTCCTCCCTTACCTATAGAAAAATTATTGAAAATCTCTTGAAGATGGAGTGACATGCCTGAAATGGCAAGTGAAATAGCAGACATAATGTCAACACTCATAAACCACTGGATTTCTAGTGGAAAGTATCAACCCTCCCAATCGGTCTTTAGATAGATGTCAAAATTGAAAGGATTTAAACAGAGAAATAAAATAGGTGCAATAAGAAAAATACGCAACACCAATTTTATCCTGGTTCACCACAATAGTGGCTACGTCCAGACTGCAGAGTATTGAATTAATATGTTAAAAGGTGATTACAAAATGAGCAGGAGCGGCATATAAAAAGGGCTCCAATAATATTACAAATGAAGTCTCTGGAAACCAAGAGACTCGCTTATTGGAGGGAAGAATGACGTGACTGTTGGCCTTCACAATATCAACAAACTCCCACCTGAAGGACAACCAATGCTGCAATTGATCACCCAATACCCTGCTCAAAGAATGATCTATCTTTTCTTCACAAGCCCAAGAGAAGTTCTAGCACATTTGAACTTCTCTTTAGCAACAACCTTCATGAATATATCAGTTGAATTGATCTTGGTGTCAATCTTGACAACATTCAGCTTGCTCTCTTCGACTGCATGACGAACAAAGTGAGCATGTGCATCAACGTGCTTGGAGTGACATTGTGATGACTGATTATGTGCCATGAAGATCGCACTACAACTATCACAAAATAGATTATATTCACTTTGATGAACTTTCAAGTCACCAAGTAACCACTAAAGCCAAATCATTTCCCTTGCACCTTCGAAAAGAGCTAAGTATTCAGCCTTAGCTAAAGAAAGAGCAATGCAATGTTGCAACTGTGAAGCCCAACTAATCGCAGCTCCAACAAATGTGAAGGTGTAACCTATGGTAAACCTTCATTTGTACAAGTCTCCGGCAAGATCAGAATTAGTGTAACCTTGTAGATAAAATTTGTTTCTGCCAAAACGTAAGACTTAATCTAACGTACCTTTTAGATACCTTAGTATCGATTTGACGGCTTCCCAATGAGATTTTTCGAGATTGCTTATGAACCTGCTCACAACTCCCACTAGATGAGCAATGTCAGCGCAAGTAGAAACTATAGCATACATAATGCTACCAATGGCTGATATGTAGGGAATTTTCTCCATAAATTCTTTTTCTTCTTGTGTTTTAGGACATAATTCACAACTTAATCGAAAGTGACCAGCAAGAGGAATAGGAGTTACTTTTGCATCAGCCATTCCAAATCTTTCAACAACTTTGTCAATGTATTATTTTTGAGACAAAGTGATTTCCCTCTTTTTCCTATCCCTTGTGATTGTCATGCCAAGAATCTTTTTGGCCGCCCCTAAATCTTTCATTGCAAATTTGCTTGCCAAATTTTGCTTCAACTCATTAACTATTCTTTTGTTTGTGCCAATTGCTAACATGTCATCAACATAAAGAAGAAGGATGACAAACTTACCACTCCGAAGTTTCTTGAAGTAGACACATGGGTCTGATTCACATCTTGTGAAATTATGCTCAACCATGAAGAAATCAAATTTTACATACCACTATCTTGGGGCTTGTTTGAGGCCATACAAGCTCCGATTCAATCTGCAATAAAGATGTTCATGTCCCTTCTTTACAAACCCTTGAGGTTGCTCTATGTAAAATTCCTCTTCTACATCACCATGTAGTAATGTGGTTTTCACATCAACTTGTTTTAAGTCAAGATCCCACGTTGTTGCTAATCCCAGAACAGTTCAAATAGTTGTCATCTTGACAACTGGTAAGAAGATTTCATTGAAATCTATCCCTTTTTCTTGATCAAATCCCTTTACCACCAATCTGGCTTTGAAGCATTTGTTGCCTTCCACTTCTTCTTTTAACTTGTATACCCACTTGTTTCTAAGTGGTCTTTGATTAGTTGGAATAGAGACCAAATCCCAAGTTCAATTCTTGAGTAAAGAATTCATTTCTTCACGCATTATTGTTTGCCATTTATCACTATTGACATCTTTGAGAGCTTCTTTGAATGTAGATGGTTCTGAAAATTCTAAAACTAGAATTGAAGGCTCTACTTCTTCAGCGTACAATAATTCACAATTAGAGTATTTGGCTGGTATTCTCCTTTCTCTAGTAGACTTTCTTAATTGTGGCTCTAAGTTCTTTGTTTGAGCTTGAACTAATTCAAAAGGAGAACCAGTGACTATAGTTTTTCCACTCAAAGGCTAAACATCCTTTTTATTTTCATGATTCAAAGTAATCTTTTGCTTCTCTATTTTATTATACTCTTGATTGGGAATTTTTTGTCTATAATCCTCAAACTGACCAAATGGAGAAGCCTTATCTTGATGCCCAAAACATGCTTGGCCAAGACTATTACCAAGGGAGACAGAGTCTAAATTCCTATGAGATCCATCACACCCAAGGTCAACAAATGGAGAAAAAATATCTCATGCGGTGTCATTAATAACATGGTCATTGGTGATTCGGGGAGGCAATTTATTGTATCCATTATTCCTTTGATCTTGCGGGCTACTAAAAAACTGTTTCCTATGACTTCCTTCAGACCTGCGAAAATAAGGGTGAGTGGAATCAAAGAATGGATGTCATGAAACTGTTCTCAAGGATTGCCAAGGTTCTAGTCAAGAGGAAAGTATGACATATCTTCATAGTGATTACCCTATGGATTACTTGCACCCTCATCATTGATATCCTGCGGATTAATGTGATTACCCTATGCATTAATGTGATTACCCTCTGCATATGTATGAACATATTCAATCAGCGGTCTATGTTCCAAATTTCCCTACGAATTAACATGTTCAAAATGAAGTTGTCTTCCCTCAAAGACAAAGTTTTCATTGTCCTGACTATGCCATATATGTTCATCCACATCTTTATTGTGATGTTTCTTTAACTATAGATGTCTATTACTATCCATATGCATTGTCTCATATTGCTCAGAATGATTCTGATTGTATGAAGTAGAGTGTGGGCCCTGGAGATTGAAGAACCTGCTTGGTAACCTATCAAATCTCGACCCAAATTGCTAAGAATCTTTGTCCATGCCATTGTGTCTTATTCCTAGACAATTATCTTGGCAATGAAAGTGTTCTGTTTCACAGACCTAAGGATGTGAATATGTAGGCTGAGCATTTGATTTATTTATGTTATTGAACCATTCTAAGTTTACACTTTCATTATCATAACTTCTCGAGTTGAAGAGGGAATCTTCTACTTGAGTATGCCATGTATCCTCTGAGAAAGAGATAGGGGTAGGAGCAAGAACTAATGTAGGAGAGATTATTTGTGGGATACAACAACTATGTATTACCATGCTGAGAGTGGGTGCCATTACTCATCATATCAAATAAAGGAATGAATTCTCTGTTAGGAGTCTCGTCCTTAAAATGAGGGAATACCTTCTCATTAAAGATGACATCTCTGCTCCTAATGATCTTCTTTTTGGTTAAACTCCAAAGCCTAAAGCCAAAATGATCCTCTCCATATCCAACGAATATGTAAGCCTCGGATTTAGGATCCAGCTTGCTTCTCTTTTCTTTGGGCACATGTGTGAAAGCCTGACAACCAAAAACTTTAAGATGAGAGTAAGAAATTCTTCTACCTTGCCATGCCTCTTTCAAAATTCTGAAGTTCAACCTTGAAGGACTCCGATTAATGAGATATATGGCTGTATTACATGCCTCAACCTAGAATTCTTTTCTCAATCTTGCATTTGAAAGTATACACCAAGCTTTCTCCATTATTGTCCTGTTGAGTCTTTCCATTGCCCCATTTTCTTGAGGGGTGTAGGGTACAACTTTCACCCTACAAATACCATTATCTGCACAATAATTGTCGAACTCCAGCGAACAAAACTCACCTCCATTATCTGTTTCTAAACATTTGATCTTATGGCCCCTTTGGTTTTCAACAAGAGATTTGAAAAATTTAAACTTAGAAAAAACATCAGATCTATTTGCCAATATATATATCCATACTTTCCTAGTATAATCATTAAGGAAAGTAACAAAAAAAATTGCACCTCCTAAAGAGTTTACCTCAATTGGACCATAGACATCCGAGTGTACAAGTTTCAATAGTTTTTCCTTGAGATTATGTCCATCTTTCAAGAAGCTAACCCGCTTTTGGTTTTCGTAAAGGAAATGTTCACAAAATTACAAATTTGTTGATTGGAGACTCGGTAGTTGATCCCTTTTGAGCATTATCTCAAGGCCCTTTTTGCTCATGTGGCCTAATCTTTGATGCCAAAGTGCTACATCTCTACCCATGACTATCATAGCAGCCCCTATTTCAGTAGGCTTCTCAAGAAGATAAAGATTACCAACTTTGTTTTCCTTGAAAATTATTCTCGAGCCCTTGGTAACTTTCCAAGTATCTGGATGTAAGGTTGAATAATATCCTTGTGCAAAGAGCTAACTGACGAAAATCAAATTTTTCTTTAATTTGGGAACATGGTGAACATCTTTTAACAACCATTGCCCTCCATCTTCCAGCTATAACAAAATGTCACCTTTGCTAACTATTTCGCAAGATTTGTTGTCTCCAAGAAGTACCTCTCCAAATTGACCTTCATGGTAGTTTGTGAAACAATTCGTAGATGAAGTAGCATGGAAAGAAGCTCTGAAATCTATCACCCAAGAATCTGATTTGTGTCACTTGTAGAAAGAACTAAAGTGCTTTCATCTTTCTCATAGGCTGTATTTGCTTCCATTTTTCTTACATTTTCTTGTGCTTTCTTGTAAGCTTGACAATTTCTCTTTGTGTGGCCAGGCTTACCACAAAACTAGCATTCTCCATTCCTACCTCTTGAGCTTAAACATTTGGGTGACTTTGATCTTCGCTGATTGTAATTATTATTTCCTCTATGATGGCTCCTTCCTCTTCTCTCGGTGCTGACCATAGTGAGAGCATCACCGGATGAGGAATCTTTGTTACTCCTTCTCATGTCTTCACTTAATAAAGTGGTAACAACTTCGTCATAGGCCAGCTTTGACTTCATAGAGTTTGAAGTACTTACAGCTATAACTATGGGATCCCAACTGTCAGGTAAAGAACATAACAAGATGATGGCTTTGGCTTTGTCATCTTGACTCATACCAATCGAGCTTCCTTGACATAATAGGTTATTCAAATCATTTATATGATTTGACATCATAGTCCCTTCCTTCATTTTTTGTTTGTAGAGTTTCTTCATAATGAAGATTTCGTTCGCAACCAATGCCATTTGATACATATTCTGAAGTTTGTCCCAAACTTCTTTCATTGACTTCTCATTTGAGACATTGAACAAGACGTTTTTCACTAGAGAGAGAAAAATGGATGCCATCACCTTGTCATCCATCTTTTCCCAATCTTCATCAGACATTGTGGATGGTTTCTTAGACTTTCCTTCAATTGTGAGAGCTAAGCCTTGCTTAACCAGCAACGAGTGCATCTGCACTTTCCACAGGTTGTAATTCTTGCCTATAAATTTATCTATTTTCATATTCTCCATCTTTTCGGAAAAATTGAACACCAATTTTCCAATCTGCACACCTCGTGATCTGATACCAATTGAAAGGATTTAAACACCAGTTTTATCATGGTTCACCACTATAGTGGCTACGTCGACAGTGCAGAGTATTGAATTAATATGTAAAAAGGTGATTACAAAATGAGCAGGAGCAGCATATAAAAGGGGCTCCAATAATATTACAAATGAATAGTCTCTAGAAACCAAGAGACTCGCTTATTGGAAGGAAGAATGATGTGACTGTTGGCCTTCAAAATATCAACAAAAATCAGCTCATGTTACTTTGGTCCCCAAAGACATATTTATACTAATATAATAAGAAGAAACTTTGAGATTGTAAACCCACCATCATGACGATACACTTAATATGAATTCTAAATCTACATAATGAGAAATCCCCACTAGGGAGCAAGTAGTACAAAACTAATACATATTCTATAAAATGAGCATTCTTTTCAGCCTAAACTACCATCACTATTGAGCAAGTAATACAAAACCAACTTTCCAGTTAAACTGGACACGTTAAACAAAGACAAATCTACGCTTGAATTTATGCTAGCGAATAATATTATTAGGTTTCATACTCATAGCATTCCATTAAATTAAAAAAATGGTATATATTCTGATACCGTGCCAGTAAAATAGACAAAATTGAAAAAAAACAACTATTATGTGTGAAGAATTACAATAAATTGTAAGATATGCACTACATTAAGAAAGCAAAGATAGATGAGAGTTTTTAAAAATATGAAGTTGGGAAATGCAAGGATCCTGCAAAATCAGTCTCCAATATCATAGCCTTCTGAGACTAGACTGAAATTTTAGCTTCAACATTCAGGATATAAGGGTCATAAAGGAGTACAAAATTTTAGTATTTTCTGAGATTATAGGTTGAATAATTCAACTTTAAATCTAAATTTACACCTTTCACAGTAGGTATTAAGTGGAGTGAGAAGCACTGGTGTTTGAACATGCTTAGTTCAGTTGCAAAGTGCATTAAGTGGATGTGAAAAGCACTCTCATCGATGTTGAGTTAAAACAAGAAGAGATGGAATAACCATCGGTCTAGTAGCTTAAGATGAGATATATCTTGTTTGCGAGTTGATAAATCCTTTTATGTTTCAAAACAAAAGGCCATATATAGTAGCAAATGAATATCTAACAACTATCAAATTCAACCTAACAGGCTCAATAGAAGTCATGTATTGTAAAAAACAATGATGTTATTCCAAATGTCAGCTGTTACTTCAATGATGAGATTTTTGAAAAGGCTTTGGAGACATTACAGCAAATGCAATTGCTATTATTTCCCAAGTGAGAGGCCAGTCCCACATGCAAATTAATATAATCATAAGGATTAAGAAAGAATCCTCCTAAAGTTTTGAAGAATTGGAGAAGATTCACAGAGGAAACAAATAATCGCAAGCATACATCTAAAATATTTTGGTAGGATAGCTTAATAGAATTGCATGAAAACAAGTTGTTAAAAACCAAGCGGACTTCAATTTCAGTTAACAAAATCAGTATAATTATAAGATCTTGATAATGACTGCAATAACATGTTTGTCTTCTAACTCTACTTTTATAGAGGAACTCGATCTTTGAAAAATTGAACATGATTGAGTTGATCCGGATCTTTTATTTTTAAATATTGAATAAATTGCAGAAAGGGAATACCATAGTTTAACATTATCTTGTTACTTTAAAATAAGTCCTAGTTTCTTTTTCTATAGGGATAGAATTGAATAAATCCCCAAGAAAGTCTTTAAGTCTCTCTACAAGAATTGTTGTCACTGAATCATGGTTTTAGAGGACTAGTTTGGTAGAGAAAGAGCTCTACATTTAGGAAGGGTAAAGCTATCTAGATTCTATTTCATGGCTTACAATTGATGTCATACTAATCCATAAATATGCATTGTGTCATATTCTATAGGAGTGTTAGTAAGGTGAATGATGAATGGTTTGTAGATGAGGCAAAAGTGAGGAGAGAGGTATAGCTATTAGAAAAGTCAATTATAGAGGTTACTAGACTTTAAGGAGGTAAGTTATTAGAGTTAGGTTACTTTATTTTTGACAAGCTATTGCAGTTACATTTAATGTCTAGGTTTTGTATTGTAGTGTCACTAAATTATTGTAAGGATTTTCTGTTCTTTATTAGAGATCTTAATTATTTTCCTTTACTAGCAGTTGCAATGTGAGATTTTCTTCAACACATACTCTTGTGACATAATGAAGGCAATTGTTTGTGGCCACCATTTATGTAGTAGATGTTGGATAGGTTAGTATGGGCCTTTTATAGTAGTTGGATTTTTTCTATTTGAATCAAATCATTTTCTAAGCCTTAACTTCTTATTAGAAAACCATGATGATGAATGTTTTCTAAAGTTTTATGATCATTTTCACAAAAGAAATAAAATAAAGTTTAAACCAATCCATAATAGTCCTTATTACCAAAAGATTTGGTGGATCCTCCATTTACCATAAATCATTTTTTGATTGTTGCACATATAAGAAAAGATGTAATATTGTAGTTCAGATGTGTGTGTGTTTCCTTATCTTCTATTGTAAGGTTGAAAAAAAATTCCTAACAAAATACATAGTGGAGGCAGTGCTTCTACCAACAATTATTGTTGGATGTCAAAATATGTTGAGATAATTATCATAGGAATTCATCATTTTTTTGAACATCCTAAGCTACTCATTTTATATATTGTCACATTTATATTTCTTTCACCCATTACTTTTTTTTGGTTGTTTGTTGCATAGCACTAATCCCTCAAAAAAAATCTTTCCTTTGCATTGCAAATTTTGGTTGTACAATACTACATTTATGGAAAACTAAGTGGGTCAGTCTTGATTAGAAACTTATTTCCAAAGAGACCATGCATTTAGCTAATGCATGTAAGATGGAACTCATCCCCTACTAAATGTGGACATTAGACTCATTTTAGATCAAATGAAGTCTCTTACTCATTCTCACCATTGTCTTTAATGAATTGATATTGAATTTCTATATTCTTGGAGTGATAATTGAATAATAGATAATCAAATATTTTGGCGCAACTCTAATTATCACAATATATAATGCCGGTTACAACACCTAATTAGAGGTTTTTGTTGTCATCTCACAAGACTAGATAAACTCACAGCTAGAAAAAAGTTATGTACGTTATCTATGTTGAACTCAATGTCATGTTTGACTAATTCATGTAGAACCAGGATATTGTACCTGATCACGGGCTGAACCAAAATATGAAAGTTCACACCATAGCACTAGAATCACCTACTCAATTTAAAACCACAAAGCCATGCAACATAACTCAACATATCCAACATAATTTAATCCATAATAAATTGTGCCCTTCAAATATCAAAGCACACTTCTTAGGAGCCCAATGAAATTTATCATAGCTCAAAAATGAAATAGTTCCAAAGGGACGAGAGAACCTACCAATTTATGGCACTCTAAAGGATCTATCAAATCTAATTCTGCATTTTCATTCAACTTGTGGATTGAATTTATAAATGGAAATGTTATGAGTGAGCATCAACAATAATATTAATGCAATCCTTGGAATAAATTATATTGACGTAGTATATTCAACATCAAAACTAGAACACATAAGTAGTTTGGAAAATTTGGGCGTCACTTGATTGATGAGGATGTGTATATGTTAATCTAAACTTGGGGAAATAAGAATATTATTTTCCTTTAAACGTATATTAGATGTATTCAGTTCAGATTAAAATGAATAATCAATATTATACCAGAAACCGGGTGAATATGTGTCTTGAATTCCTACAGATAATAATATATTATTCAGTAATAAAAGATACACACCCAGATTTATCTGAAACATATATATTTGACACAAGATATTTTACTATACTTACAAAAGTAGAGGATTAAATCTATGATTATAGCAGAACCAGTGTTCTAGAGGCCAAAACATAACACTGCAGTGATAATAATTATTTCAAAATGAATGAAGACTGGAATATCTGTTAAAACAGAGAGAAATGTATGATCAGTGTTGATCAAAATAGTGACAATTAATATCATACAACTCAAGCATTAATATACACTGTTAGAGGATAGTGACTATTATCAGAACCAACGAATATGGCTTACAGTGATACATATGTAAGAGAGTGTCAATGCAACAAAAGAGACTATTCAATAGATAGTTACAAAATATTGAGAATCCTCAATGTGTACAAATTCAATTCTATAACACCAACAACATCATACTGGCGTGTAAAATCTTCAATCACATTACCTAGTTCTCAGTGCATCTACAATGATGATAGCCCGAAAATCAACCATTTCAAGTCTGAGCAAATACACGAGTTTGTGATAGTGCTAGGAATATCATCAGAGATATATATAATCAAGGAAAATATATTAGATGGAGGATGATGACCAAAAGCCAAGTGCTTCTTTTTCATATTCAATAACGATGAAAAGATATGACATATCTATTCAATATGCTGGCAACCATTTTGTATCTTTCTGTTGGAAGTTAATATATTCACTAGGTTTAAAATCCATTATATCTTTTCATTTTAGGCATTATTAACTTTGTTCTTATTTCAGAATTTACGGATTTCAAGTTATCATTTAAGTTATACATATTTGAGAAAGTTAGGAGTTTCCTATAAACTCTTGGCCTTTTGGGAGACCCTTATACATTTATATTTTTCTTCTTTACATGATCTTGTATTCAAGTGATTTGTTCAAGATCAGGTGCACCCTCCTTGGCCTTTTAGAGCCATAAGCATGGAACTCAGATTATATTGTTTAATTCCATCAAGTTGGTCATAACCGATTAGATATCCCAACATCAATTTGGCAAGACTACGCAGGATTCCAATCTATGATTTTGGGGACCAACAAGTTGATGGAGGCTATAAGTTTACTTCTATTTGTTATATTTTTTGATGAGAGGTCCATTTCTAACACAATCCCCAAAGATAGTTAAATGTGCATCTCTAGTACCTGAGAATTTTTAACAAAGAAATCAATTTGACAACCTAAAAATTGTTTAAATATTTTTTTTAAATGTACAAGTTTATCCAAAATTCAGTTATGATTCTTACAAACTATGTTACCCTAAGTTTTTGAGATGGAGGGTGCTGAAATAAGTTTGGAGTAAACCATTTCTTCAGGTGTTCATAATAAATGAGAGATTAAAAGATTGTAAACAGAAACCATATTCCAAATCGTATTCTTGGTTGAGTATACTTTGTCAAGGTGATATATGTTCTTCAACTAGCACACTACTCAAGATTACACTATTTCTTAATAAACACACATAGGAATTTATTAAAATGCAACTAATTTTCTTTTGTCTCCAATAATAATCTTCAATATAATCCTTTAAACAACTTATAATTATTTCCTTGTTTATTAGATCTTATCTCTGTGCTTGAATTACAAATAGTTAGAATCTAATCTCAAACACCCTATTAACAATCTTGTCCATTTGTACCAAATTATATCAACAATTTTTCATCAATCATTTGAACAAGGTCAGCCATATAAAAAATAAATTATTAAAAAAAATCCAACAATCTTGCACAATGCATTCGACTCTAAGGAGTGTAAGAATTTGCCTTAGGGAAAAATTAACCCAAGACCAAGAAGCACAATAACTAACATAAAAGACCAAATGAAGTATGATTAGAATAAGAATATAATATTCAATTGAATTATATAGTACAATAGAGGTGCTTGTAGATAAAGGCCTCTAAGATGCATCTAGAATGTTTCTAGAATGATCTAGGAGATGAGCATTACAACTAAGCACACATCCTCCATTGTGCATCAATATACGTGCATCAATGAGAGGATAATCATGACAAGGTGTCTCACATGTAGAGATTTTGTAGACACCGTGTGCTTAAATTAGATGCTAACTCCTGTGTTGTAGACATCATGTGCTAAATTAGAGCTTCTTACTCCTATGTTGTCAACATGACAACTCATATGAATATGAAAACTCCTAGGTGTCTAGCTAATAAAATAATGCATTTAACCTAAGTAAACTTAAGTAAAGTGTAAATAATAATTATTTACACTTACATCCCCCCTTAAGTGTATCTTAGGGGAATGCACTCAAGCTCACAAAAGCTATGATGAAATGCATAATGGGTCTTGGCTATTAGGCCATGTTAGGTACCCATGTACATAATACAATGTTGTACAATGCAAAGAAATCTCTCTAAAAATGGAGAAAAAGGGAAAACTTCATGGGAAAAGCCCTCTTCGGAAAAGAAAGATATGTACAATAGAGAAGAGAAGGATCATGTGACCCCTTGGTGAAAAATCCCTCACTTGCAAGAGATCTCACAGATGATGATACTTGACCTCTATGAAGGGCTTGGTAAAGATGTCGACTACCTGCTGCTCAGTAGGACAATATTACACTCCAATGACATGCTCATGAATGAGCTCTTTGATGTAGTACATATGAACCTCAATATTTTTGGTATTCTAATGCTAAACTTGATGTTTTGATATCTAAATAGCACTCTGGTTATCACAATGCATGATGGTGGGTCTAGGAATATCAAAACCATACTCCTTTAGGATCTATTGCAACCAACTAGGCTTTGTCACTTCATTAATAGATCCTTGATACTTAGCCTTAGTTGATGAAAGAGAAATGTTGTTCTACATTATTCTCTACCAATAAATGGGGTCAAATTCAAGATGAAACATATATCCTGAAGTAGACTTGTGAGAATCAAGGTCCCTTACATAGTTTGAGTCTATATATTCCACTAACTAAAGTCATGTACTAGCTGCATAATTTATCCCATGGGAATGTATACTCGAGATGCAATATAGGATACATTTGACTACCTTTCAATGAAGTTCAAGTGCCTTCCAATTGCAAATGAAATATCAAGGCATGTATGTGTCAAGTAGATGATGCTTCCCACCAACTGTCTATGCAAAGTTGCATCAACAAGTAGAGAGGAACATTTTGTTTCTAACTTAACACTTGAAAGGAATCGGGTGGATGCAGTCTTGATGTCACTCATGTGAAATCAAGCTAGAAGATCAAGATCATACTTGGGCTATGATAGTGTGATCCCTAATGAAGACTGATGTATCTCTATACCAAGGAAATAGTAAAGTAAACCCAAGTTTGTCATTGTAAACCTATCCTACAAAGTAGCCTTAACATTGTCGATGATGGATGCAATACTTCCTATAATGATCAAGTCATCGACATAAAGCACAAGGAGTAAATGTGAATCATCCCTTTGAAGAATATAGACATTTAGATCAAAATGACATCTAGTGAAGCATTTAAATAGAAGTAAGTAATCCATTTTGTCATACCAAGCTCTAAGAGCTTGTTTAAGTCCATCAAATGAATTCTTCAATTTGAAAATCAAGGTAGCATCCTATATGAATCCCTATGGCTGCTTCACATATATCTCCTCATTTAGATCACCATTCAAAGATGTGCTCTTCATATCCATTTGATGAATAGCCCAACCTTGAGTTGTTACTATAGCTATTGTCAAGTGAATAGAGTTCATCTTAACCATTGGCACAAAGGCCTTAGTGTAATTAATGTCTAGTACCTGAGAGAAGCCTTTTGCAATAAGTCGAGCCTTATATTTATCCACACTTCCATCCACTGCAAATTTGGTCTGATAGATCCACTTACACTAAACCAATTTTCTTCCCTTAGGAAGAGAGACTAAGTCTCATGTATGATTTCTCATAAGAGATTTATATTCTTCCTCCATTTCCTTATCCCATTTTGGAATACATGTTGCTTCTTTAAAGGATTGTGGATCTAAAGCAACTAGAATATAAGCACATGGGAGTGAATTATGCTTTGAACTTATCCTCCTTGTATCAAAAGGATTCCCTATGAATGGTCCTACTGAATCCAATGTTTGCTTAGCCCATTTAAGTCTAGTGGAAGAAGTTGTAGCAGAAGTATCCTCAATCTCAACTGTCTGATGCCTCTTTACTAGTCTGGGATGTACATCTTCCAAATCACTATTATCACTATCACTTTCTTCATTGAAGGAGGAAGAAGGCGTTGATGAAGAAAATCTTTGACAACTTTCTTTAAAATGAACACTCCTCTCATAGAATATATCATGTGTCTCTAGATCCATTAACTTGTAGGCTTTATGTGAGTCTGCATATCCAAAAAAGATGTGAATTTTTCTTTGAGCTTCTAATGCCTTGCATTTTTATGGAAATATTCATGGCCATGCTCGACAACCAAAGACTCTAAAGTTCTTAACTATAGGTTTCTTACTAGTCCATGCTTGAAAAGGAGTTACACCATCCAAAGCTTTGTGAGGACTCCTATTTTGGATGTCATTAGCACAATTCATTGCTTTAGCCCAAAAGACTTGATCAAGAAACTTATTTTGTAGCATGGAAGTGGTCATCTCCTTGAGAGTTATATTTTTCCTTTTAGCAACACCATTCTACTATGGCGTATATGGTACCGAGTGCTAAAGGTCAATACCCTCTTGAGTACAAAACTCTATTAGTCTTTAATTCACATACCCACCCACCCCACCCCCCACCCCCTCCCCCCTACAATTATCTATTCAAAGAGCTTTGATGGATTTTTTTGACTACTTTTCCACTTGAGCCTTGAAGCTGAGAATTTTTTCAAGTACTTCACTCTTATGAGCCATGAAGTAAACCCAAGTAAAATGAGAGTAGTCATCTATAAAGGTGAGGACATAGCAAGACTTTCCAAATGATGGCATTGGAAATTGGCCTACCACATCATTATGAACCAATTAAAGAAATCATTGTGCTCTCCAAGACATCCCCTTCTCATACATTTTTCTAGATGTTTCCCGAGTGAGCAACTTGAACAAACACTTTCTAAAAACTTTACTTGAGGTAGACAATCAACCATTTTCTTGTTGCTAAGTTACTGAAGATATCTATAGTTTAGATGTCCAAATATCTCATACCACAGTTTTCTTTCTACGTTTGAATGTAATAGCAAGGATTGTACATTTGATTTTGGTACAAAGGAGGAGAAAGTGTAAAGCCTTGTATCATGATTAGCTTCACCAATTGCAATCATAGAGTCATCCTTAATTCTTTTCACTATAATTGAATCTAGAAGAAATTCAACATTATTTCTAGTTCCATAGTGAGATATATTTTAAGATTGAAAGAAGGTTGGAGGTAAGATTAGGAACATATATCCTTGAATATTCTATTGTCCATCTCAACTTCACCTTTGCCTTCAACTTCCACCTTATTTTCATCACCTATGAAGATGTGTGGTACCTCTGAATGTGTCATAGAAGAAAAATCTTTTTTTGACATAGCCATATGATATGTGGCACCAGAATCTATGATCCATTCTCCCTGACTAACAATGTTTGTGAGTAAAGCATTCCCTTTTCCCTTAGAATTTAAAGATGAAGATCTTGTCTCCTTATAATCATTAGGCAATGGAACATTGTGTTTCTTCATGATGTTGGTCAACTCATCAATCTTCTTATGATAAAATTGATGCTCATCATGACCCAACTTATTTCAATAGGAATACTTTTTCTTCTCTTGATTAGTGTCCCCCTTCTTGTTTGTATTCAAGGAGGACTTGCCTTCTTGATTTGATTTTGGTGTTGGATTTTCTACATCATCTTGTTTTTTATTCTTCCACTTATTCTTTTTTCCCTTTCCTTTATTTGAAGTTTGAGAAGCTAAATTTTGAGAACTCTCATTATTAGCCACCAATGCCTTAGACTTAGATGACTTGAGAATTCCCATTGATTGCAACTTCTTTTCTTCATCGTCCAACAGTTGAGCATAACCATCAAAAGTGACTTTCTGATAGGTAGCCCCTAACGAAGATTGTGTGGTGTTGTAAGAAGAAACAAATGTGGAGTACTTAGATGGTAGCTTATTATGAATGATATAGATCAACTTATCATCTTTAATAGGACTACCATAATTATCAAGCTTTGTTCTTAATTTATTCACCGTAATGATGAAATCATGTATAGAATAAAATGTCTTAGGATCTAGGGAGACAAGCTCATCTTCAATTTTTTAAATATACTTTTTAGTCATTTTACCATATAGGGTTTTGAAGACATCCCAAGCTTTCTTGGATGTCTTATACTTTTGAGTCTGATAGAATATTTTGTCTTCAACCCCCAACATAATATCACCTAGGGCTTTCCTATTTTTCATTTCCCAAGCAATAATATAAATTTTAGATACTTGATCACCTATTGGTTTAGGAAGGGTACCATCTACATATTGATAAACTTCATTATGCATTAATTCACATCAAATTTTAATAGACCATGTGGCATAGTTATGTGGTGTTAATTTTCCAAACTTAAGATTTTCCATGATGGAAAAAATTAAAGATAATGGTAGGAAAATAGGAACACAACACTAAGAGACACCCCCCCTTTTCACACAATCAAGAAACCCCCCCCCAAATGAAAGATTTTGGAACTTTATACTTATTGCATTTAAAAAATCCATTTTCTAATTTTGGCCTAAGTGGACTTCTGATTTTGTTGATTACAACCTCCTTTTGGAGTACAAATTTGAAACCTTACAATGTACAACAATTTTGAAGCAATACAAAGAAAAGAAAAGACCTATTTTTGAAACTGATATTTTAATCCATACATGCGTATAATATAATTGTAGATCTGGAAAGTAGACAAAAATTTATACAATTTGAAAAAATATGGAACCTGATTTGGAGTCCAAATGAGCCCATACGAAGAAATTGAAGTTGCAAAATGTATGATTGGATAGCTACAGTCATATAAAACTGTAATTTTTTACAAATTCATGCACCAAAACTAGAAAAGCACAACACAACTAAAAAGTTTAGGAAATTCTAGCAAAAATAAATAAATTTGCACCTAGTTTAGATCCTAGATGGCTGACATATGGCCTCCCAAAGTCGCACTGTCAAATCAAAACTACATCTAGAGAGGGGTCTAGGAGCAAACTGTGAGGTTAAATTTGATGATCAAATGACCATCATAGTAGTTTAATTTTTCCTATAAATGATGTTCATATGTTTGTCAAATCTAGCATAGTAAAATGCTGATATTAGCGAAAAAAATTCTACTCTGATGATTGTGTAGGTACGGTCAATGATGTGGTAGCTAAGTCAGAATGTACAACACTATATGGCTAGTGATGAATTGTTTCCTAAGCTGGCCATTTATGTGGCAGGTGACTAGGGAGGATGTTGTTGACTGGGCATGGGAGTGCAGACATCATGGAGGTTTGCCGAGGTGGTTGTTACAAATGTGGGATGAGGATGGTTGTCCAATGTGTCTGACATGTGGATGTTAGAGCTCAGAGAAAGCACTATCAAAGGATTTACTAGAGGCTAAAAGGTTACATTGATGTCATTTTCAGGGGCTAAAAACTAATAATCAGTCAGAGTAGGACTATGTCACTAAAGAGGAAGGAAATTGATACCAAAAGGCCTTTGATGGGTGATGTGGTGAGTGGAATTTAGTCCCAAATTGACCTTGCTACTTGTATCAAAGAGGTTTAAAAAGAAATAAGCTATGGACAATTAACAAAGAGAAGTTGGGTTGTTCACCATGATTGGTTGTCAGATTTGATGCATGTTGGTGGAATGTCTGTCGGCCAGACTTGGTTGTTGGGCTTGGCCAGAATTTGGTAACGAATATTCACCAAATAGAATGGAATATTTTGTGGGAGCCAAGGTTTCACCACCTGGTTCCTAAAAAAATATTTTCTTTGTAGGCCCAGTAGGCGTAAAAAAATTCAAAAATTAATGCTCCAAAAAATTTAGAGAATAAAATTAACAGATCCAAAAATAAATTAAGTAGATCTGAAAATGATCATGCCAGATTTGCAAATCAAGCCTTTAGTTGTCGGTTTGAAAAAAAAATTGCCTAAAATTCAACTATTGCCCAATATAAGAACATTTATAGTTGATTTTCATCAAATTGAGGCTCTAGAAACAATGGTGAGGTCCTCTTTGGCTCTAGATGCTTCCAATATCTTCAAATACTATAGATCTAAGTCGAGGTGTCCTCAGAGAGGTGAAGTAAGAATAGTCTCCAATGGCTATGAAATGACACTCCTATAGCTCTGATACCATTTAAGAATTTTTCTTAGGGAAATATTCACCCAAGACCAAGAAGCACAATAAATAACACAAAGACCAAATGAAGTATGATTAGAATAAAAATATGATATTCAATTGAATTTTATAGTACACTAAAGGTCCCTATATATAAAAGCCTCTAAGATGCATCTAGAATGTGTCTAGAATAATCTAGGAGATAAGCATTACAACTAAGCACACATCTTCCATTGTGCATGAATATATGTGCATGAATGAGAGGATAAGCATGACAAGGTGTCTCATGTGTAGAGATGTTGTTGTTGGTGTAAATAGGTATTTACTATTTACACTTTACTTAAGTTTACTTAAGTTAGTGCATTATTTCATTATTTTACATTATTTTATTATTTCCCTTTATGAGACACTTAGGAGTTTGTGCATCTTCTACAGTTGTCATGTAGACAACATAGAAGTAAGCAACTCTAATTATGCACATGGTGTCTAAACCATAGGAGTTTGCATCATTCATTGAGTTGTCATGTAGACAACATAGTTTTTCACACTCCTAATTTTGCACATGTTGTCTACAACATTGATGTGTGTGTTTCACCTTTGTAGGCTTATTCTTTCATCATCGCACTTACTTTCGTACATAATGGAGGATAACCCATATCTGGTGGACATATGCCTGGTTGTTGGACTTATCATGATGTTGATTCTGAGGCATTCTATATGCATCTCAGAGGCCTTTATATTGAGACACTCCTAGTGCACTTGTACAAAGAATTGAATACTATACAATTATTCTGATCATACTCTAGTCTAATTTGTGCTTATGTTTTGAGTTCCTTGGTCTTGGGTAAATTTTTCCTTAAGGTAGATTTTTACATGGTATCAAAGCTAAGGGAGATACTTGTCATGTAGCCATTGGAGACCTCATTGCTTCATCTCTTTAAGGGACTCGATTTAGATCTAGAGCATCAGCTGCAATTAGGAGCATCTAGAGCCAAAGCAGACCTCCCCATTGCATTCGAAGCGAAGATTTACTAAAGATTGACTATAAATTTGCCTATTTTAGGCCATAGTCAACTGGGAGGCAATTTTTTTTTTTGCAAATCGGAACCTGGAGGCCCCGATTTGTAATTCAGGTATGATCTAATTCAATTTGACTATTGCCATTTTTGAATTTTATTTTCAAAATAATTGCCCTATCATAGAAAAAAATTTGCCAAACCAGGCAGTGACACCCCTGCTTGGCTCTATTATTGTGGTGGAGAATTTTTTTAATTAATTTTCAGGGCTTCTTATTTACTTGTTGAGCAAATCTGCGATCATTTTCACTTTGGTCGTACTACACATTAATCACAGTCAGTGAGAGTGCATGATTTTTGGCATCAGGTTTGGATATTAATCCCAACCGGCGATTCCAACACTAACCCCACAACAATTTTCTTTAACATATGTAGTGACTGTTATTTAAATAGTCTTCAGACTCATACACTCACACATGTGGGATTATTCACACCAATTGACGGACAACTAATATTTGGTGACGCAAAAAGGAAGATATGATAGCTATCACCACTTCCATCACATCTACATGTCACCATAAGTCGGAGGCCATGCAGACTTCAGTTAGTCACAGAGTCATGCACTTGCTTAGTGTACACACTAACGAATCACCCTCCACCATGTGGCACTCAAGAAAGACATGTTCTAACCCTACCATGTAGAGGTCAACATAGTCAGCGCTGAGTTGTCAACCTAATCAGCTTGTACAGTCAGCACACATCATCCATCACATAGAATTTTTGTACTATCCGTAAAATTGTGACATCATTGACACGTCATGCTGACATCACCATGGCCTTGAAGGATGCTAACATCATCAAATAATGGACCTAAAATTGACGGTCATCTAACCATCATTCCAGGGTATTTTCAACTGCTACGATGACCATTTGACCATCGAATTTAACATAGTGTTTTCCTCTACAGACACCTCTTCAAATGCAGTTTTGATTTTGGAGCTCGACTTTGAACAACCATAACTCGATCATACTTTTTTGATTTTTTGTAAAATTTTCTGAATTTTTTAGTGGTGCTGCAAGTTTCTAGTTTTGTTATATTGATTCGTCAGTATAATCATTTTTTGGTGACTATACCTATCTAATCCTGCTTTTTACAACTTTAAATGCATCGTACGAGCTTATTTGGACTCCTTTTGAAGTTCTATTTTTTTTGAAAGTGTATATTTTTTCATTTAGTTTTTTGATCTACAGTCAAATAGTAGTCTTATTTGGACAAAAGTATCACTTTCAGAGATAGGTCTTGTTTTGCATTGTAATACTACATAATTGATGTAATTTTGAGCTACATTGTAAAAGTTCAGAATTGTACTCCATATAGAGGTTGTAATTAGCAAAATTAGAAAGCCCACTTTGTCCATTTTGGCAAGTGGCCCATTGTAATTGCGCTATATATAAAGTGCCAAACTCTTTTTTTTTTGGGGGGAGGGGGGGGAATTTTTTGATTGAGTGAAAAGGTGGGGTGTGTACTATGTATTGTATCTCCTTTATCTTGTGTTCTTGCATTATGGGTTCTTTTTCAAAGTTAACTCCACATAATTATTCTACATGGAAAGAAAACATTAAAGAGCCATTGGTAGAAAAAGGTTTATGGTGTTATGTCACTGGTGCAGCCAAGAAACCTCCTACTGATGTTGATGAAGCTCATAAAGAAGATTGGGAATCCAAAAAAGAGATGGCCTTAGGAACCTTGTTGAAAAATATCTCTGATCCTATCAAATTTCACATTAGGAAGCTTACAGATCCAATAGATGTTTGGGATAAACTAGAAGCTTTGTATGGGACAGTAGATGAAGACATGGCTTAACCAATAGAGGATAAACTTCTCAAGTTGGATCCTAGAAATTTTGACACAATTAAAGACTATCTTACCCAAGTAGAAATGTATAGGGAATAGTTGAAGGATTGTGGTGGACCCATCAAGGATGGAAAGATGATCAAACACATAATGACTCATCTTCCACCTGAATATGCTCCTTTTGTTTCTAGCTTTAGTACACACAAATTAATAGTGGGTAGTGCCTATGTTAAGCCTTCATTCAAGAAATTCTCAGAAATTTTGATCCTTGAACATGATAATCTAGTAGGTATGGGAATTCTCAAGTCTTCCAAAACAAAAGCCTTGGTAGCAAATGAAGGTAATTCAAGTGGCAAAAAATCAAACAAGAAGCGAAAGCAATGGAAGGCCAAGCCACAAGATGACACACAATAGTCCTCCTCAAAACAACAATCTTCCACAAGTCAATCTTCTTCCACTCAAAATTCTTCTTCACAACAAGGAAAGTCTTCTTCCAAGAACAATCAAAAGGGGAACAATTCCAACAAGAAGGAGAAGAAAACATGTTCCTATTGTAAGAGGAATGGACATGAAGAACATGAGTGTAAAGATAAGTAGATTGATGAATTGGTCAACATTATGAGGAAACACAAAGTTGATGTTCCTAATACATACAAAGACAAGGGTTCTTCAACCACTTCAAAGGGAAAGGGCCAAGCTTTAGTTGCAAGTAGTAATAATATAGAGGAATGGGTTCTAGATTTAGGAGCAACTCATCATATGGGTGCTTCAAGGAAGCATTTTTCCTCTTTAAAAACTTTAAATGTACTTTACATCTATGTGGGCAATGATACTCAAATTGAAGTAGAAGGTAAAGTGAATGTTGAGTTAGAGAATGGCATCTTCAAGGATGCACTTCATGTTCCTAGCCTAAGCACCAACCTTCTCTCCATCTATCAAATCACTCACTATGGATGTGGCAATAAAGTAGAGTTCCTCCCCAACAAAGTAGTGGTGAAGAATCTCCAAGATGATTCAATGGTGGCAATTGGAAAGGCAAACCATGAGACTAGACTTTATTCTTTTTCACATTTTGTGCGTAAGTCCACGTCACTTGCCTTGTTGACTCATTCAAACACTCAAAGTAAACTATGGCATGAAAGACTTGGACACCTTAATTATCGCTACCTTTAGCAATTAAGAAGCAAGGAAATGGTCATTGGTCTACCTCAAGTCAAGTTTTCAAATGGAGTATGTCCAAGTTGTGAAGTAGGTAATCATCCCAAAGAGAAATATGACAAGGGAAAGTCTTGGAAGGCAACTACTATTCTAGAATTGGTTCATAGTGATGTAGCTGGCCCTTTTCCAGTACCTTCTTTTGGTAAGGCCCGCTATGTTCTCACATTTATAGATGACTTTCAAAGGTACACTTGGGTTTTTTTCCTTAGTCATAAGAGTGAAGTCTTTGAAAAATTTATCACATTCAAAGCTCAAGTTGAGAAGAAATCTAGGAAAGCCATCAAAATACTAAGGACAGATAATGGCAAAGAATATGTCAACTCCAAAATTATAGACTATTGCACACATGAGGGGATAGATCTTCAATATTCAGTTGCATACACACCACAACAAAATGGTGTAGCTGAAAGAAAGAACAAAACCTTTAAGGAAATGACTACTTGCATGCTTCAACACAAGTCTCTTGATCAAGTGTTTTGGGCTAAAGCCATGTGTTGTGCCAACTACATTCAAAATAGAAGTCTGCATAAGGCCTTAGATGGAATAACACTTTTTGAGACATGGTGTGGAAGGAAAACAATTGTTAAGAATTTCAAAGTTTTTGGTTGTCCAGCATGGGCTAGGATACCTCCACAAAAGTGAAAGGCATTAGAACCACAAAGCAAACCATTCATATTTTTTGGATATCTTGATCATCTCAAGGCATATAAATTAATGGATCCAGAGACTTATGAAATCTTCTATGAGAGGAGTGTTCATTTTGAAGAGACATGTCCAAGTTTGGCTTCTTCAACTCCTCCTTCTTCCTCCTATGTGGATAGTGATCATAGTGATTAAAGTGACTTGGAAGATGAAATTCCTCCAACCTTGACTCATAGGACACCACCTTCATAGGGTCAACAAACAGTTGAGGACATTCCTTCATCTTCTTCCACTAAACCGCATTGGGCACAACAAACTCTTGATGCAACAGTTTCATTGGTGGGAAATCCTTCAAATACTCGGAGGACTAGGTCACAGCACAAGTCATTTCCACATGCATACATAGCCATTTCTTTAGATCCATAGTCTTTTAAGGAAGCATCAGGGATTCCAGAATGGGATACAACTATGGAGGAAGAATACAATTCATTGATGAAAAATAACATATAGGACTTAGTCCCCCTTCCTAAAGGAAGAAAAGTGGTTTAATGCAAGTGGATCTATTGAACCAAATCAGCAGCAGATGGAAGTGTTGATAAACATAATGCTAGACTAGTTGCTAAAAGTTTCTCACAAGTTCCAAGTATTGACTATACAGAGACTTTTGCACCGGTTGCCAAAATGAACTCCATTTGCTTGACACTAGCAATTGTTGTAGCTCAAGGATGGGTTGAACACCAAATCGATGTTAAGAGTGCATTTTTGAATGGTGACCTTCATGAGGAAATTTATATGGAGCAACCATAGGGGTTTGTCCAGGATTCAACTATTGTTTATAGATTAAAGAAGTCTAATTATGGTTTAAAGTAGGCTCCTCAAGCTTGGTATGCCAAAATGAATTCATTTCTACTCTCAGTAGGTTTCACAAGATGTCATTCTAATTCAAATATTTACATTCTTCAACAAGATGAATCTCACTTGATCTTAGTGCTTTATGTTGATGACTTGATCATTACAAGGAGCACTACATCCATCATAGCCAGTGTCAAGACCTCTCTTCAAGATAGATTTGGCATGAAAGACTTGGGTTTGCTACGCTACTTCCTTGGCATTGAGATCATATAGTCTTCAACAGGGATTTCACTTTCACAGCCCAAGTATGCTCTTGACTTGCTTTCTCGATTTCACATGAGTGATTGCAAGCCCACTCCTACTCCCTTCCTATCAGGTGTCAAGCTAGAGGCTAAGTGAGCTACTCCACTTGTTGATGCAACATTATACAGATAGTTAGTTGGGAGCCTTATCTAATTGACACACACATGTCCTGATATTGCCTTTGTAGTCAATATGGTTTCATGCTTTATGCAAGAACCTCATGAGCTTTATTAGAAGGTTGCCAAGCACATTTTGCACTATATCAAGGGTACACATACACATGGGATTCATTATGCAGCAGGCACAGGGCTTCAGTTGATTGGATGTATAGATTCAGATTATGCAATAGACTTAGATTATCGAAAGTCTACTTTAGGGTACATATTTCACCTTGGTTCTGGCCCTATTTATTGGCAAAGTAAGAAGTAGAACAATGTTTCTCTTTCTTCCACAGAGGCTGAGTATCGAGGGGCTATCAATGTAGCTATAGAGGCTCTTTGGTTATAGCATATCCTGGAGGAGTTTGGATTCAATCTACCTAAGCCGACAGTTATTCCTTGTGACAATCAAAGTGCCATTGAAATCTCTAGGCATCCAGTTTAGCATCAGAGAACAAAGCACATTGAGGTTCACATGCACTATATCAGAGACCTAATACATGAGCATATTGTTGCACTTTAGTACTATCCTACAATAGAGTAGGTTGCTGATATTTTCACCAAACCCTTCACCGAGGTCAAGTATACTCATATGCTAGATCTATTGGGGGTTTAGGATGTCATAGATATGGGAGTCCCTTGACTTCTCTCTTCTTCTTCTAGGAGGGATTTTTTCCTCTTATGAGGTCTTCTTCTCTCTCTCTTTTTCTCTATTGTACTTATCTCTCTTTTTGGAGGAGGGTTTTTCCCATGAGGTTTTCCCTCTTTCTCTGCTTTATGAGAGATTTCATTGCATAATTTTAGCATTGCTTTTGTACATGGGTACCTAAGATGGCCTAGTAGTCGAGACCCATTATGCATTAGTGAGCTTAAGTGCACTCCCCTAAGTTGCACTTAAGGGGGGGTGTTGGTGTAAATAGGTATTTACTATTTACACTTTACTTAAGTTTACTTTTGTTAGTGCATTATTTTATTATTTTACCTTATTTTATTATTTCTCTTTATAAGACACTTGGGTGTTTGTGCATCTTCTATAGTTGTCATGTAGACAACATAGAAGTATGCAACTCTAATTATGCACATGGTGTCTACACCATAGGAGTTTGCATCATTCATTGAGTTGTCATGTAGACAACATAGTTTTTACACTCCTAATTTTGCACATGTTGTCTACAATACTGATGTGTGTGTTTCACCTTTGTAGGCTTATCCTCTCATCATTGCACTTACTTTCATGCATAATGGAGGATAACCCATATCTGGTGGACATGTGCCTGGTTGTTGGACTTATCATGATGCTAATTCTGAGGCATTCTAGATGCATCTCAGAGGCCTTTATATTGAGGCACTCATAGTGTACTTGTATAGAGAATTGAATACTATACAGTTATTTTGATCATACTCTGGTTTAATTTGTGCTTGTGTTTTGAGTTCCTTGGTCTTGGGTAAATTCTGCCCTAAGGAAGATTCTTACAGTTGTAGATACCATGTGCTTAAGTTAGATGCTAACTCCTATGTTGTAGACACCATGTGCTAAATTATAATTTCTTACTCCTTTTTTGTCAACATGAAAACTCATATGAGTACGTAAACTCCTAGGTGGCTAAATAATAAAATAATGAATTTAATCTAAGTAAACTTAAGTAAGTGCAAATAATAATTATTGACACTAACAAGGAGGAGAGAGGACATGAAATGTCCCATTTCTGATTTTTTATGATATTTCATGCCTCTAATCAGATTTTCAAAATCAAACAACTAATATCACAAAGATCCACCAAATTTCTCAAGAAACCCCAAATCGGGTATGCTGAAAATAGTGCCAAAAGCTTCACAACTTCACAAATTATTAATAAATCTGAAAATGGAAATTTTTACAGAAATTTAAGAAGCATAAAAGCCTAAAAAATGAAATTTCCATATCTTTATAGCCTTTACACAATAGTTCACAAATGTAGGACAAAAACTATGCTCATCGGGCTCCCGAAATTAACACAAAAATGCCTGGAAACACCACAAAAACACTAATAATCTATCTCAGAAGTTTAATCACATCTCAATACATATATTCAGCTCTATTTTAACACCTTAAATTATGAAATACAGCAGCAACCCAAACTGATATGAAATACTCAACTGAAAACACCTAACTCATACAAAAAACACACTCGAAAACCCACAAATCTACACTGTTCAGCACAAAGGCAAACTCTGTATGAGCATGCACATGGAATTGCTTCAAACTCCTATCCTTAGCCTTCCTATAAACCTGCAAAATCCCATTCTTGGGTCTCCCTAGAAAATTTCAAACTCCCGTTCTTGGGTCTCCTTCTCCACAGGTTTGGCAGCTTCTGAAGAATAACAAAGAATGAGCAAAAATCAAGTTTTGGAATGAGCCCAAAATTCCTCCAATCCCATTAAAAGAGGGCATAATCCTAACTCACATCCAATAGGGTTTAATGAAATATATTTTAATAATAATTTTCATTTATTAGTCCATTAGCTTCCAAAGATTATCCCTTTTTTTTGAAACTTCACCTTTTTTGGGCCTGCCTGCCTTAGCAAAGATTATTATTTTTAATTATTTGAAAAGGGGACATAACAAGTCCTCCCCTCCCAAAAATTTCTTGTCCTCAAGCAATGGCTGAACAATAAACCAATCAATCCACCTGGATCCCAAATGTAGTCATGAACTATACTACTACCAATTAACACAAGCTCCTGCAATATCCTCTGCAATATGACCAAGAGAAATCCATAATCAAACTGACAATTATAGCTCCACCAAACTCCAAAATCACAAATTCCATAGTCATAAACCCATGAGACACAAACTCTTAGAACATCAAAACCCAAGTAAAGTGGACTACCAACACAGTAAATACCATCAATGCATTCCATTGGCCTATACGAAATGTACAATCCAACTCTGCAACAATGGTGAATGCTCCCGAATGAAACTGTACCAAGTATGGAGAATCCACACACTATAGAATGCCTACAATCAACACAACTCTATAGATCACTGACTACTATCTCATAACCATAACTACCATGCACCCCTGATGGTGAAAAACCATCACAAGATAAATAGCAAGAATTGGAACCTAAACCAAATTTTCCTGCCATCAACTCCTCAACACAAGAATCAAATGCTAATTGATGTACATACCTTGCAATATAATGTTGATAAAAAAAACCAACCTTAGTCAACAACTCACCATGAAGAAGTGATACAACCCACTATGACTAATCACCAGCTAAGTCAGGAGATGTCATAGCCAAAGGAGTATAATCAATAACAACACCCACTGAAGCATCACTCCGAAACTCCTACTCTAAGTCATGTATTATCAAGCTGTCAACTATAGAACCTATTGCCATGTCATTCCCATCACAACCCTCATCTTGAGGCATCAAACTATCCCATAACTGATGACAAGCACTAGGAACCAAAGTACATCTTTGTATCATCATCTCATCAACATGGTCATCAAAGGTAAATTGATGAGCGTACCTCATAGTGTAATGCCGATAGAATGCGCCAATCTCAGTCAGTGGCTTAGACTGTAATCCAGATGAAACTAATTGCAATTGATCATTAACCATGTTGGAACTAACTACTACCTTCAAAGATATCACCAAAGGAGTAGTGTTACTAGTAGGAACCATGCCAACTGTCGACTCACCAACATCACACATGATCTTTGATACATATCTAGTCTCCGTGCCATCAGTACTAGAGGCCACCACCCTGTCAGGCATACAACAATTTGCTACAACACCCAACTCAACTAAACCTGACTCTAGTGGGAATGAACCTGATATGCCAATGTTAGTATCAAGGATGGATGCATCCCCATCTCCATTGTCTCTAACAATCTCGGCCATGGACATCCTCGGATCACCAAACACCACAGCTTGTGACTATATAGAATTAGGTAAAGACTGTAGTTGCTCTAACTCCATGGTCACCTTAGCCAAATGAAACTATGACTCCTTGAAAGCCAACTGTGTACTCTCAAGAATCTCATAAGTCACCTTAAGCTACTCAGTAAGCTCACTCACCTCATCTTCCTTGGCCAACAATGCATCATATGTTGTACTACCCCAATCCATAAGATAATCTTTGTTGGCTACCAACTGCATATAATTTTGTCTCAAAATCTGAATAGCCTCTCATAAAGAGTGGATCTCTGTCAAGGAAAGATAATTGCCTTCCTTCTCATCACTAGTAGGAGAACCCCATCCATAAACTGCTAACAACTAACAAGCAACATCAAAATGTTGGCAGGTGATAGTAATGTCTCGGTCACTAACTCTCAACTGATTAGACACATGATGGCACTGGCTTGACTATCTCCTACAAACCTCCTCTAATGCACTGTCTAAAGGAGTATCCTCAAAGTCACTAGTCTCTAGAGTATTACAATCCATATCCTGTGAATCAAATCTAAAGCTCATATCAACATACGGAGTATCAGAAACATTAGCACTGCTGTCCAACTCCTCTGTACCCAAGGAAACTAAGTCTTCAAAACTGCCCACTACATCCTCTTGGATGTCATCAATGCCAATATGATCCTGGGACTCATCTGTACACACTGCCAAATATGAAATATCATCAACACATTCCAGAAAGTATGGTCGACTAGATATATGAACAAAGCCCAACACCAATGTATAAAAACTAATGCCAACATTGGATAAGCTCCTGGCACAAGAAAAGACAACACTGTGCAATCTGCTAATCAAATCCATGATAGCACCCAAACAATTAGTACTACCAAAAAGTGTTAAATATTTTCAGTCAACTGAATCCCAAATGCCAATATAACAATCTTGAGTCCATATCCATAAACTATAATCAGTTGGTAACTCAAGAAAAATCCTCACCTGAGTAATATGACCAATACCAACTAATTCCACATACCTGTCTGACATTATCCCTATATCCTAGATGTGAATGCAAGATGAACTCGCAACATTATCAATGTCCACATATGATCTACCATTCGCAGAAAGATAAGTATTAGGAGTGCAAGATAAAACTAAACTCAATTCCATGCCATGCTTATCCCCATGTCTCTCCCAGTCTTGTAATGCCAATGGAGTATTCGCCAAAGAAGCTCGAGTGTCCTCAAGCTCATGAGAAAGCCTGTCAACTTCCTCCTCCTTCCTCGTCAAGGCATCTGAATAGTCTCCGAAAAGGCTAAGAAGATGGTCACGATCTGATAGAAGATGTAAATAACTCAACTTCATCGTTCCCATTCCTTCCCTAATCGCTTGTAAGTCAACACAAGGAGACTTTTCCTGAACTCCCTTATGTCTACCCTATAACTGAATCATCTGAATGTGATCCTCTATCATATCCCGCATACTATCATGATGAGATAATGAAGTCACAATACTATCTTTGTTCACCTTTAGCTGGCTGGACAAATCATGTGGAGTACTACCTACCTCAACCTCATGTGATGAAGCATCTAACTATGCCTGGTACTCTTTCTCAGCAAAGTCATGAATGCTTAATGTTTGCTCATCTCTACTAGGTATCTCACCATCATGCACAACAACATCCTCATAATCATCATCTAAACCCACTACCTACTATGGTAGAGTAGAATCTGAGACCTTTGCCTGGCTATAAGCTAGTTTCTCAAAATCCTCATGCAAGTTCTTGGTAATTATGTCATCTGCTCTGTGAGAAAATCTACCAAATAGAAATCCAGTCAACTTATCCACCTTAGCTGGGTCAGACAACATGTCATACATTACACGGTGGTGCTCAACCAAATGTTCAGACATTTCATGGCTTATTTTCTTAAGTCTATCTCGAATGTCTAAATAACCATCATTTCTACTGTTCTGACTCTAGATATCAATTGTCCAAGATCGTGTCCTCTGAGACTTTGTACTATACCTGTCCATTCTAGATAAAGTAGAATGTAACCCCAATAGGTTATAACTTCTTCAAACACTAATAACTAACATGCAATTGATTAGAAGTAGCATGCAACCATAGATTTCGACATGCAGCTGATTAGAAGCAACATGCAACCACCAAATTCGCCAAGAACTGACATGCAAATGATTAGAAGTAGCATGCAACCATATATTTTGACATGCAGCTGATTAGAATCAACATGCAACCATAAATTATGACATGCAAGATCTAGGTAGTTGTCAAAACTGACATGCAAGATCTGTGTAGTTGTCAAAACTGACATGCAAACTTCTACAAACCCTCAGGCTGGCAAGATCATGGCTCTGATACCACTGAAATGTTCCTTTTCTGATTTTCTATGATATTTCATGCCTCTAATCATATTTTCAAAATCAAACAACTAATATCACAAGGATCCACCAAATTTCTCAAGAAACCCCAAATCGGGTATGCTGAAAATAGTGCCAAAAGCTTCACAACTTCACAAATTATTAATAAATCTGAAAATTGACATTTTTACAGAAATTTTAGCAGCATAAGAGCCTAAAAAATGACATTTCCAGATCCTTATAGCCTTTACACAAAAGTTCACAAATGTACGACAAAAACTATGCTCATCGGGCTCCTGAAATTAACACAAAAATGCCCGAAAACACCACAAAAACACTAATAATCTATCTCAGAAGTTTAATCACATCCCAATACATATATTCAGCTCTATTTTAACACCTTAAATTCTGAAATACAGCAGCAACCCAAACTGATATGAAATACTCAACTGAAAACACCAAACTCATACAAAAAACACACCCGAAAACCCACAAATCTACACTGTTCAGCACAAAGGCAAACTCTATATGAGCATGCATATGGAATGGCTTCAAACTCCCATCCTTAGCCTTCCTAGAAACCTGCAAACTCCCATTCTTGGGTCTCCCTGGAAACCTGCAAACTCCCATTCTTGGGTCTCCTTCTCCACAGGTTTGACAACCTCTGAAGAATAACAAAGAATGAGTAAAAATCAAGTTCTGGAATGAGCCCAAAATGCCTCCAATCACATTAAAAGATTGCATAATCCTAACTCACATCCAAGAGGGGTTAATGAAACATATTTAATAATAATTTTCATTTATTAGTCCATTAGCTTCCAAAGATTATCCCCTTTTTTTGAAACTTCACCTTTTTTGGGCCTGCCTGCCTTAGCAAAGATTATTATTTTTAATTATTTGAAAATGGGACATGACAGGACACCAATATATCCCAAGTGAAATTTTCAAATAAATAGATTTAGTCCTAGTAGTGTGATGACAAATCTTCCTTTCTTTATCATAGGCTCAAATATCCTCTTTCACTAATGACAACATTGCTTGCACTCCACTTTATCCTATCAATAATAGAAAGAAATTAATTCAATAAATTCATATCAGAAGCTCTATGAGAATTATGGTTTGACAACAGAATTTTGGTGAATAGAACAAACTTAGTTTTGCTCTGTATAGAGAAACTCAAAAATTACATTCATAAATTCTCCTTTATCTTCAAAACCAATTGTATGGTGAAGCATAGTGATGTCACATGATAAATATTTGGAAATATACTTTGAAACTTGCTTCACTACATTATATCATATTAGATAAAATATGTCATCTTTTCTAGTGACAATGAGAGATGCAGGACTAATTAGATTAATATCAATTTTTAGTGATTAATGGGTAAGAACACAAACCTGTGTCACCCTTTTCTAAAGGAAAATACAATAAAAGTACAACTTCAATGACATAAGATTGGTATTATTATTTTGAATTTGAAAATGAAGTAGACTAATGAAATTTTTAGAAATGGATGATGTTTAGGATTATACTTTTTAATAATTATTTCGAATAAGAATTGATATATTTTGATAATTTTTACAGATAATTTTTTATTTGTTAAAAATCGCTAAAAATGAGGGGTCTAGTTCCCACCATAAGACTATAAGGAAATAAACTCATTTCTCTTTGATCTTAGGCTATGTTATAGATAACATATATAGCTAGAAAAATAAAAAATAAAAAATGTCTTTAGACCTATATTTTCTCATTTATGATGATTCAAATTTCAACTCACCTATAATCGACAATTTTCATCTCTGACGACATTTTCTAAAAAAAATCTATTCTAACAAGGAGAAGAATTATACATTCTAGAAGAGGACTCTCTCCTCTAGAACATCATATAATTTTTTCTTTTTTTATAAGATTTAATATAATTTTTCTTTCTTAAAAATTAACATATTTTTTGTGTGTTAAAATATGTGCTTGTAGAATGTTGTAATTACAATATACTATATCTAATTAAAACACTATAAATTCTATATGAGAATATTCTTTACTTTGATCTCTATAAAATGGTGTTTACATGTTATTAATTTTTTTTAATAAAAAATAGTAAGAGTTATTGGAATGCTATTTTTCTAAAATAATTTTATTTCTTTAGTAATTGGATAAAAACATGTATAAAACATGCATTTAAGAGACATTTCCAATTGGAAAAAGTGTGAGACTATATATAACATAGCTAGAATAAATTTATCTACATCATATATTTGAAAAAAAAGTTTTTTAGATTGAAATACTCAAACTTAGTCATTCTGATAAGTCAGCCTGAAAGGTGATGTAACTTTGTACTTTTATCCTAATACCATGTAGAGTGGAGCTTCAAGGAGGCTTGAGACTCCTTCCTAGTCACCATGAAGCCATTCTAACTTTTTGGTATTGTGTTTAGTCTACATGGAAATTCATGTGTGACATTCTTCTTGTGAGATGGTCATATATGTGTATACACTATTTTTTAAAAAAAATATTACTCCAACATGAATCAAATGTTGATCCTCATTACACGAAGAGTTTCTAGTAAATTTTTCTTTAGAAAACAATTTAGAATGCTTTCCTTGCAATACATTGATTAGTGCTATGAATCATACTTTCTTTGAGGATTTATTTGTTTGTCTTGCAACAAAGTGTTTAGAAGGTTCTAGATGTGAGATTTTGACCTCATGGATTACCTCAACTTGTATGTAGTTCTAATGAGGTTGTATTATATATTTTTGTATGGTTTTAGCTTAAATGAGTCATAATGCATTCTATATTACAAATATATCTTTCGAAGCTAATTTGATCATTCTTTTCCCTAGTGTATTTTTATGTGTGTAAAATTTAGATACTTTCTAAGGCTTATAATGTATTGTCATATAGGATTTTTCTTGTAAATTACAAGGAAAGCAAATATAATAGGTGTCATCTCTTTGTGTACACAAGCTAGTGCCTTCTTGAATAACCATATTAGGCTTCCAATGAACTTCTTATGTACAATATTGTTACTGGAAGGGCGATAGAAATTGGTTGGGCATAATTATCAGGTATGAAGTATATCAAGGTTATATTTGTTTTAACTTTTGAAGTTTTTTTCTATATTTTCTATTTTAAGTAATGTAGGCTAATTCATTAATAGGATAAACCATGAGATTTACTAGGTTGTTTCTAATAAGTTTGATTTATTGCAATTAATATTTCTAGTGATTTATTTATCTCCTAGGTGTGCTAGTATAAAAATACATTGTAAATAAATTAATAGTGATCAATGTCATAAATAGCTATATTGTCATAAATATTTTTCTTTCTACTAGTGGTAAGTACATTCATGTTGTATATTAGATGAAGCTACACATAAAACAATTCCTCTAAGAAAAATAAAAATCAAAAACTTGAAACAATAGTAAATGGTCATCCAAAATTTTTAGACTTAGTTTTCTCCATTATTTATACAAATAAATATTTTTATTTTTTTGTTCCACAACTTTATTATAATAATGGAAACAAGTCACATATAATGAATTTGTTAATGAAAACATTATCTTGATCTTTATATTATGCATTTAATAATATCACTATTCTTTAAAGGGTACTAGCTCAATGGAAGAGCACCTTCTTTACGAGTAGGAGGATGGTGGTTCGATTCCATTGTACTCTAATATGATTAAATTAATTAGTAAATAAACTACCAAGTATGCTACCAAATATTCTAACAAATATACTACTAGATATACTACCAAATATACTACCAAAAAAATACCAAATAAACAACCAAACAAACTACAAAATAAATTACCAAACAAACTACAAAATAAACTACCAAATACATAACCAATTAATAATGACCAACTACTAAATAAATGATTAAATAAACTACTGGCTATCAACAATCAACCACCAAATAAACCACCAGATAACAACGATAGACAACAAAATAAACTAAACAATAAATGACCAAATCAATGACTGAATCAATGATTAAAATAGTTTAGTCATAAATTTGGTTGGGAGATAAATGTCTGGCAATAAAGTACCACTGGTCACGTGATCAAAATCATTCATATATCTACAATGTTTAGTAGTTTATTTAAGCATAGATTGTTGTTTTTGTACTAGTCAATTATAGAACTAAATTAACTTAGATCTTAGAATGGAAAACAAATTGGATATCAATTATCCTACCTATAGTAGTGGATGCCAATATTTATTTCTAGTAACCTAAGGATTAATCAATATCATTTTCTAAAGATGTGTAGAAGTCTTCAATGGATTTGTTCATACCATCTACAGTTATCTATGATGTGGTTTCATCCATATATGTGTCATTCTATTCATCTTAAGAGTGCCTATTGTTAATGAAATCCATTGATTCTTCAATAATATTATGAGATGGAACTAGTTTTTCATCATAAAATCCATTGAAATGATCAGTAATTATGTATTAAATAATGTACACATCTATTTATTTTAAGAGTATTGATTTGTTAATTATAATGCATCTCTTCTATGTAAACTCCATAGTGCAATTTGTGGATATAAACCATTCATTGCCTCTTTAGTTTCATATTTTTGTACACTTTGCAAGTAAAATATATCATTTCATTGAAGTATTGTTTTTTCCCTAGTTTAGGTCTTGCTAATTGTATATCTGAATATTCAGATGATAAAGATGTGATATTTTCCTGAATGCACAATATACTATCAACAATTAGGTCAATTCTCACAAATAAATATAATATGGCCATATATAGGCCATACTTAGTATTTTCATATTCATTTTTTTTTTCATATATGGTGTTTAATATAAGTACATTAGTGCCACAAACAGATTTCTATTTAACGATGTTGTTCAAAGATGGTCAAAATAGATTAGATGGGCATTTTACTAGTGACATGATCTATAGTTGAGAGGAGGATTTCTTATAGTAAGGGCATGTTCCATGATAGTGAAGGATATTTGGAAGGTAAAGAAAAGTTGGGTGATAACTAACATATTATGGTTGAACCTTGCATCTAGGAGAAAAAGTTGTGTGTGTGTGTGTGCGCGTGTGTGTGTGTGCAGGTGTGGTTGCGGGTGTGGGTGCGGGTGTGTGCATGTGTGTCTCTGTGTCTGTGTGTGCATGTCTATGCATGTGCACATGTGTGTGTGCATGTGCATGTGTGTGTGTGTGTGTGTGTGTGTGTGTGTGTGTGTGTGTGTGTGTGTGTGTGTGTGTGTGTGTGTGTGTGTGTGTGTGTGTGTGTGTGTGTGTGTGCGCGCGCGCGCGCGCGTGCGTGTGTGTGTGTGTGTGTTTGCACGCATTCATGCATGTGTGTGTAACAACAAGGGAATCTTGGAATAAGGAAACATGTCTCTATGTGGATTGTATTCCTACAAGGATAATGAGTACTATTCTATCATAGGACAATGACCTTACTCATCTAAAAAAAGGCTAATATTTTAATTACCTCAGTTAGATGATATTTGGGATACCTTGAAGATGAACGTTAGTAAGGTCATGATACATGGTTTTTTAAAGCATCGAGGACATGATACATGAAAAGTTATGTGTATAGGACAAAATAGGTGATTCACAATTTTCTAATTAGAAAATAGAGTTTTGAATGTTGTAGATGTTAGCATGGATGCTGATGATACTATATTGCCAAAGTATCCTGAGCATTGGAGACTGTTGATTTGTTGCATTCATGATTGTGTTTGTTATTGATGTCAACATAGCATTGTTCTTGTAAAGACTAGCAGGGTAAAAGAAAGAGATCTTGATGGCACAAATAATGGTTTAATTATCTCATCATGCATAGTTATGGACATGTATGGGGTAGTATCTTGATGAAGTGGTTAAGTGCGTAGAGTCTAAGTCGATGGCGTACAAAAGTTGTACCTAATTTCCAAAGAATAGTTTAGAGACAGAGTATTGGAAAAATAGTTCCTGATGTTTCTTGTCTATCTTACATCCCAGATGTAATGAAGTAATGTGCAGTAATGTAGTGATCAAGTATAGTTAATTGATGGCATTAGAGAGTGTGAAAGTCTTAGTATTGTATGTGTAAATGTTTGTATATATTGTGAGCCAATAGTGCTATTGGAATTGTAAGTTAATTAATTATCTTATTTTAATTAATTGGGAAAGTCTCAAGGCTAACTCAAGGAATTATTATGATGATAATGTATAAAGAAAAGATGTTTTCCTTAAATGTAATGTTTGTTCAAGTATTATGATCATTGTTGAAGTGTGAGTTGTGAAAGGAGTAGAGTGCTTACTGAATGCATGAAAGTGATCCAAAGGATTATTGGATGCACAGTTCAAGATTTGGCTACAATATTCAAGGGAGAAGAAGTCTAGTTGCCAAGAAAGAGATAAAGGAAGGAAGTACAATTCAATTCAATTATTTTTTAAGGAATAATGAAAAGATCATTTTGACAGTGGGTTTATTAGTCTTTCCCTTGAAGTTTTTTGGGCAATGGGTCTAGTTGTCTTCCACAACTCCTAATAGGGTTTGAATCTCCTAATAGGGATTCAAAGTCTCCTAATAGGGACTCATACATACTGAATGTTTTAACAGACTCCTAACAGGGTCTATCCTCTAATAAAGAGTGTTTATATTAGTACATCATCTTGTGGGTACCATCCCCATTGAGGTTTTCCCTCTAATCTTAACATATCTGGTGTTATTGGGAATGAGTATCTTCTCATGGTTTCAATTTATATTACTCATATGGTTAACTTTGTTTTAGATTTTAATTTTTGATATTAATGTATTTTTTCATTAATTTGTGATATTATTTGGATATATTATTCACCCCCTAGCTCTCAATTATATCAGTGGACTGTATATTATGACAATTGGTTTTAGAGCTTTAGGTCCTTGAAGGAAAAGCTTAATAGTTTTGGGAGATTAATTTAGTGAATATGTTTAGAAAGGATAGTCATAGATTTGATGGTGCCAACTATGATAGTTTGAAGAAGAATATGAGGACTCATCTGTTGTGCATGAGTTTAGGATATTTAATCTTGAATAAAGCCCAAAGTTAATTTTTAAAGAAGAAAATCAAGAAGATTGTAGTGAAGGGGGTAGAGAGAGAGAGAGAGAGAGAGAGAGAGAGAGAGAGAGAGAGAGAGAGAGAGAGAGAGAGAGAGAGAGAGAGATCTATTCATGTGTAACATGAGAGAAAGAGAATCCCTACTGAAAGAATTTCTAGAGAATGAGTACAGTCAGGTAAAATCACATGTAACATCTCAATCAATTTAGAAAGCTTTAGAGTATACTTTTGATGGTGATGATCATGTAAAAAGAATGAAATTACAAAATTTGATATGCACACTTCAAGATTCTAGAATGATGGAAGATGAATTTGTAATAAGTTATATTGGAATAATATTAAATATGTGTAGGTATTTGGTCTCATGTTGGAACCAAAGAAGATGATGAATTCATATGGAAGATCTTGAAATGTCTAACACCACCATTTAGGCCAATAGCACAGATGATTCATCTAGTGATGCATTACACCAAGGAAACATTACTTGGAATATTTAAATCAGTAGAGAAGATCTGAGATAGTATGGTAAACATACAAGAGTCAAAATATCCTTTAGTGCCCTAAACATTTGACCTAATTTTGTAAGGAGTGCAAGTACCCATGGAGATTTTGTTGGCAGTAGTAGAGTTGATGAAGGCAAGAAGATTAAGGAAGGAATACTACTTCTAGTGAGAAGAAAAAAAGATTATAAGAAAATATTTAAATTTTGGACTTTTGATGAATTTGGTCATTATGCATCTAAATATCCTAAAAGAGATAAAAATTACAAGAAAAGATTTAACCATAGAAGAGATAGAGATAGAAATTGTTTATATGAAAATGAAGATAAAGAATTTGATGAGAAAGGTCAAAGTGAGAGTAATGATGAATTAAAATTTTTGGCTATCAAGGAAAATGATCTTGATAAATAAACTAGAGAATAAAGATCTCTAGTTACCCAAGTAGAAAAGAAGTATGATTGGATAACTGACAGTGGTTGTTCACATCACATGACTGGTGATACAAATAAGTTTTTCAATTTTAAGAATCATGATGAAGGTATTATTACAGTTGGTAACAATGCAGCCTGTCATATAATAGGAATTGGATCCATTACTCTTGATGGTAAAACTAACACAAATGATTTCTATTTTGTTGATGGATTGAAGCATAACTTGTTGAGTGTTGGACAATTGGTGGACAATTGTTATCAATTTTCATTTACTAAGATGACATGCACTATCAAAGATAGAGATGGTAAGATGATTGGAACTAGCACTAGATCTAGATGTAATGTATTTTGGTTGAATCCTATAGGGATTACGTGTTTGGTAGCTAAAGTGGATACTAGTTGGTTGTGGCATGGAATATTTTATCACATAAACTTTGATAACATTGTGAAGGTTAGTAGGACTTTTGTAGTCAAAAATTTGCCTAAGATTGTCAAACCTACTAGTGTTGTCTATAAGGAATGTATTTTGGCTAAGTAGACTAAAGTACCATTCCATAGAAAGATGTTAACTAGCATAGGAAGGTTATAGATCATTCACATAGATCTGAATGGCCCCTCTTGAACAAGAGGATTCTATGCCAAAAGGTATTTTATGATTTTTGCTGATAATTTCACTAGAATGATGTGTACTATAACATTTCTTAAAGAGAAATCTAAAGCTTTTTAGAAGTTTAAGATATTTAAGAATAGAGTTGAGAATGAATCTGGTGTTAAGATTAAGTGTTTGAGATGTGATAGAGGAGGAGAATATATCCCTAGATAATGTAACATTTTTTGCAAAGAAAATTGAATCAAAAGATGGCTATCTGCACCTAGAACTCCTAAGAAAAATGGGATTCTTAAGATAATAAATTAGTCTTTAGCATAGGATTCTAGAGTGATGTTATTTGAAAATGATGTTTCTAAGACATTCTAGAGAGAAGTATGAATACAAGAGTATATACTCTGAATAGAGTACAAATCATAAAAGGTATGGACAAGAATCCTTATGAACTATGGTTTGGACATTCACCATCAGTCAAAAATTTCAAGATATTTAGGAGAAAATGTTATATCAAGAGAGATGATGACATTGGTGAGTTTGATCCAGGAAGCAATGAAGATATATTTCTTAGCTACTCTTTGAAAAGTATGGCATATAGATGTTTCAACTATAGAACTAAGTTTATAGTTGAATGTGCAAATGTACGGATTGATTAGCAATTTGGAAGAAAAGAAAAGATGATAGATTGTAATTTAAATAAAGAAGAAACCAACAATATAATTGAAGAAACCAAGCATAGATTATAATTTAAATAAAGAAGAAACCAACTCTATAATTGAAGCTATGTTTAAGACTAACAATGACTTGCAAAATGATATGCTAAGTTTCAAGCATAGAGGATTATAGAGTTTTCAACCTAGAGAAGAGATAAGAGTTGAAATGTCAAATCCTACTCTAAATAGAAATCTGACAAGGAATCACCCTCAAAAGTAGATAATTGGAAGTAAATACAAAGTTGTTATGACAAGGAACAAAGTAAATGAGAAGATATGCCTGATATCTCAAGTTGAACCCAAGTGTGAAAATTAAGTAGTCAAAGATAATAATTGGATCCAAGAAATGAAGGAAGAACTAGATTAGATAATAAAGAATGATATTGGGAGTTAGCTCCTAGACCAAAATGCAGGAATGTGACATGAACAAAATGGGTTTTTAGGAATAAAATGAATGAGCAAGGAGAGGTTGTGAGAAACCAGGATAGACTTGTTTGTAATGGTTATTCACAACAAAAAGGTGTGGAATATGAGGAAATATATGCACCTATACTAATAATGGAAGCTACAAGGATGTTCTTGGCTTATGTAGTGAACAAGAAATTTAAGGTTTATCAAATGTATGTTAAATCTATCTATTTGATTGGAGAATTAGAACAAGACGTTTATATTGAGCAACCTGATAGATTTCCTTTATTAAAAGATAAACATGTGGTATGTAGATTAAAGAAAACTCTTTCTTTTCTAAAACAAGCACTAAGAGCCTGATATGTGAGGTTGGATAGTTACTTGGAAAAGCTTGGATTTTCTAAACATACAGAAGACAATAACTTGTATCTGAAATAAATTGAAGATGGTTTGTTGATCAATGCAATATTATTTGATGATGTCACTTTTTTAGGTAATGATGAAGCTAGTGATAAATTTTTTAAGGAGATGTAGAATGAACTTGAAATGAGCATGATAGGAGAAATGATTTTTTTTCTAGGCTTACAGATTGTGCAAAATAATGATGGTATATTCATTTCACAAAATAAGTGTATAAAATATTTGTGGGAAAAATTTAGTTTTGAAAGTTGTAAACTTGTTGGCACACCTATGATAACTAGTCACAAGTTATCTAGCAAAGATGAGACATCTGCAATAGAGTAGAATAAGTATAGATCAACGATTGGAGCTTTGCGGTATCTGACTCACACCATACTAGATATAGAAAATATAGTTAGGATTATAGCTAAATTTCAATTTGATCCTAAGGAATATCATTTTTCAGTAGCTAAGAGAATATTCATATATTTGAAGGGGACATTTGATTGTTAAATTTGGTATGATAGATCAAGTGATTTCACATGTTGCTCATATATTGATGTTGATTGGGCAGGCAATACAGATGATAGAAAGAACACCAGTGGTGGAGCATTCATTGTTGCAAGAAGGTTAGTTTCTTGGTTGAGAAAGAAGAAATATTATATTTCACAGAGCACTACTAAGGTAGAGTATGATGCAGTAACAAATAATTGTAATCAGGTTACGTGAATGAAGAAAATGTTGAGTGGTATTAGAATTGAGATCAAAGAACCTATTATCATTTACTATGATAACACAAGTACATTGAGTATGCCTAAGAATATTTTATTGTATTCTATGATAAATCATATATCTATTAAGTATCATGTGTTTAGAGAGAAAGCATCAGAAAAAGAGATTCGATTGTAGTATGTGAGTACTAAGGATCAAATTGTAGATATTTTTACAAATTCATTTCCTAAAATTACATTTGAGTACTTGAGAGTTATGCTTGGGGTTATGCCCCTACCTACTTCTAAATAGTTGATGTGGAGGGTGCATCAATCCAGTGACCTAGAGCACTATTATTTGACTAGACTAAATGATGATGCTTTCTATATGGGGGAGTATCTAGTATACATTGAGTCATTAAGGACTCTTGGTATTTTTGTATTTGGTTTTAAATGTTGTCTTTGGACACTTGAGCTAGTTAATGACTTCGAGTAGTTTATTAACAAATGGTATTGATATTGACACCTTTCACATTGATGTCAATGATGGAGAAAATATGCATGGAAAACACTTTCTAAAGTATGGGGGAGAATATGCATGAGATGAGGATAGAAGCAACATCAGAGTACTACTTGGTATTATTAGAACTTAGATGTTTTTCATCTATGTTACCATCAAGGGAAAATAGGAGATTTTTATCATGAATGTTGATGATACTACATTGGGGGAGTATCCTTAGCATTGGAGAGTATTGATATGTTGCATTCATGACTATTTTTTTTATTGATGTCTACATAACATTATTTCTATAAAGACTAGTAAACTAGGAGACATAGACCTTTATGTTATAGACAATAGTTTGATTGTCTAGTAACGTGTAGTCATGGACATGTACAACAAAATGTCCTAATGAAATGGTTAAGTGCACAGAGTCTAAGTCAATAGAATATGGAAGTTATACCTAATTTACAGAGAAAAGTTCAAAGATAGAGTATTGGGAAAGCAGTTTTTAATGTTTGTTGTCTATCTTACATCCTCGATGTAGTGAAGTAATGCAAAGTTAGGTAGTGATAAAGGAAAATCATTTGATGATGTTGATGAGTGTCCAAGTCTCAACATCACATGTGTAAAGTTTTTCATAGATTGCGAGCTGATAGTGCTATTGAAATTGTAATTTAATTAATTATCTAATTTTAATTAATTAGAAAAGTCTCAAAGCCAACTCAAGAAATTAATATGAAGATATTTTTGGAGTTTAGAATTAGTGATATTGTTGAAGAAGTATTTTTCAATCTTTTTTTTGTCACTGATGTCAAACTTGCTATTTTTTGGTAAAACAATTTCTTATAAGATCCAAGCACTATCACTTAGTTGACTGATGAAGAGGATTTAATCAATAAGATGTAACAAAAACACCTAGTGGAAAGGTTGAGTTATGATTTTGTAATGAAGTGTAAGGATCAATAAAGACAATGGTAAAATAATGTATTAGAAATATACTTGAAGATACAAAGGTTGGCTACACTTAAACACTTAATAAGAACAAGTTCTAACAAAGATTATTTGCAAAGCCAGAACAAAGTCTATAGTGGTTGCCAAGCAAAGTTAGTTCATGCCAAGTAGATTTCTAGTATGTGTTGAGTAAATGGAAAATGAAGTGTGCGTCGAGTAACTTAGTTGGTGCTGAGTAAAATATAATAGGTGCCAAGCATTAGCAAAACCTAGCTGATGCTGAGAAAAAATGTAGTAGGTGTTGAGTAACACAATATGTCCCTAGGATGAGAAAGTCAATAGTGTCGAGCTGCTGCATTATTTGAAAAGTCAAAGATTCACTAGATCTAAATTGATAAATTTGTTACCTTGAAATTTGTGAACTAGATGGAAGATAAGGATGTTGAGCTGGTGGTGCATAATTCTAGGTTAACCATTTTTAAGTGAATACAAGTGGATTCCACATGATGTTTCTAGAAAAAATAAGATAAGGGGAAGATACATCGTATCACACCTAATCCATTCAAACCCAAAATAAGAGTAGGAAGATTAGAGTAGAAAAAGTATTCTAAACTCTTATTTAAGGAATTATTGGTCAAGAAGCAAAAGGAGGTTGGAGAGTGGTGTCAATGTGAAGGAATTGAGAAGGAAGAACAAAGCACAAAAACTCTACTTTGACAAGTGACCTCAGGGGTGACTATATTGCCACAAAAAGCAAGGAGAATCAATGAGATAGAATTTTGAAGAAGGAACAAGCTATCATAGCTATAGAGATTAAAAGCCAAGAAGAGTTGTGAACTAGATAGAGATCTAAAATCTACAAGTTATGTTGTAAGTTAAATCAGGTCAAAAAGCCCTTATTGTTACTCTCTAGCAATTGTATCAATTAGGTAAAATCCTATGGACTTAGGTTGGTCTAACAACCATTGAGAAATCCTTTAATAGGGTGACATTCCAAGTGAATGATCTGAAGTCCTTTAACTAGACTCACTCTTAATAGGGTGGTTGAAATCCCTTAACTGAGTCACACCTAATAGTGTGTTTTGTAGCCTTTAACAAGGTAGGCCTTTCATAAGGAATCACTTCAAAAGAGTGAGAAATAAGGTAGCATGTTACTGGTGGTTTTTCCCAAATTAGTTTTCTATATAAATCATTGTGTTATGTGTTAATATTTCATGTTTTATTATTGCATGTTGATTTATTAGTAACTTGCAAGTTTGGATTGATAAGCTTAGATGCATGTATGTTTAATGGGTTACTAGGATAAGTGAAAAGTTTTATTGAACCTTGAGTAACTAATTCACCCCTCGCCCCCCCAGTTACTCTAAAGAATTCTAACAATTGGTATTAGAGCCATCTACTGATTTAGATTAAAGTTACTAGAAGCATAGAGATCAAGATGTCAAAGACAGAAGTTCCCAAGATTAACAAAGACAACTTCGCTACATGGAAAATTTTAATGAAGCTGCACCTTGGATCAATAGGTGACAATGCAAACAATTCAATTAAAGTGGAACATGTTGATCAAGCTGGTGTTCCTACTATAGAAGATATGAAGAAAAAGAAGGAACACAATCAAGCAATGTTGGAGATTGCCTCTACTCTCAGCTATGCTAAATTTGATGACATCAAGGGATGTACCTCTACATTCAAAATGTTTGAATCCCTGACAAATATTTATGGAGGAGATAAGAATGTCCAAATAGCAAAAGAAGAAAGCCTCAAAGGAAAGTTTGATGAAATGAGAATGGAGGAAGGAGAGAACATTTCTCTATATTCCTCTAGAATAAATGAAGTAGTAAGTGCAATAAGAAGTTCTACTGGTCATCTAGAAGATGAAACTATTCTTAGCAAAGTTCTAAGAGCCTTTCTCTCCATCTATGCTATTAGAGTGTCAACCATCCAAGTGTTGAGATGCATACTAGGAATTAAACTATCTCTTGAAGGTATAGTGGGAAGACTTGTTGCATTTGAGTTATCCAACTTTGACAACTATAGGTCAGAGAGTATTGAATCTACTTTTAAGGGTAAGTTGCTACTCAAAGATTCTGATGAAAAGAAGAAAAGGAGGAAGAGAATGATAAAACATGTATCTAGAAATAGTGACATTGAAGAAGAAGATGTTGAATAGTTGGAAGCATTGCTAGCAAGGAGATTTCATAGAGGAAAAGGTAAATTCAAAAATAAGCTTTCCACTATTTGTTTCAATTGCAATGAAGTAGGACATAATGTTGGTAGGTGTCCAGAGAAGAGAAATTTCAAAGGAAATGACAAATATAAAGGCAAAAGGAGTGAAGATAATAGAGAATACAAAGGCAAAGGCAAAAATCCCTACATTGTAGAAGGTGGTGACTGAGATGAAAATGATGATGAAGTAGTCTATGTTGCTATGAAGGATGAATCAGATGAAGATGAAGCAATTGCATTGGTAATCTATGTGAACAAAAATGACAAATGGATCATTCATAGTGGTTGCTCACACCACATGACAGGAGATAGAGCTAAGTTCACAACATTAACTCATTATGATGGAAATAGTGTTAGATTTGGTAATGATGCTCCACATTTAATAAAAGGAAAAGTTTCCATTAAGCTCATATAAAAGATCACATGTGATGGTGCATATTATGTTGAAGGATTGAATTATAATTTGTTGAGTGTGTCACAACTGAGCAATATAGATTGCAAAGTTGAATTTGGAAATAAAACTACCAAGATTTTTGACACAAATGGAAATCTAATAGCAAAAGGAGACCAAACTAGAAGCAATCTATTTTATCTAGATATTGATGATGCCACTTGTTTTATTATTAAAACCAATAAAGTGTAGTTATGGCATAAAAGGCTCTGTCATGTCAACTTTGATAACTTGATTAGCATCAACAATATGAAGAAAGTAAGAGGTTTGACTAAACTAAAGAAAATTTATAATATAATGTGAAAACAATGTTAGTTAGGAAAAATGACCAAGTCTAGTTTAAAAAGAAAAAGCTATACTTCAAAAGATGTTTTAGAGATTGTTCATACTGACTTGTGTGGACCCATAGAAGTACAAAGTTACAAAGGAAATAGATACATAATGTTTTTTTGTAGATGATTACTCTAGGATGATGATTACCATGATTTTAAAACAAAGTCTAACAATTTTCAAATGTTTAAGTGGTATTTGGAAAGGGTTGAAAAAGAGATAGGTAAGAATCTAAAATGCTTGAGATTAGATAGAGGAGGAGAATTCACATCAAAAGAATTTGAGATGTTTTGTTATGAAAAAGGAATCAAGAGATAGACATCAGCACCAAGGACTCCCCCATAGAGTGGAATTGCAAAAAGAAGGAATAGATCAGTAATGGACTATGCCAAAACATTGATGATGGAGAAGAATGTTTCTCTAAAATACTAGAGAGAAGCAATAAGCACCACTATCTACACCTTGAACTGAGTAAAAATCATGAAAGGTACAATGCAACACCTTTTGAATTATGGTATTGTTACTCACCCAATGTAAAATATTTCAAAGTGTTTGGTTGTAAATGCTATATTCTTAAAGATTCTAGAAATGGCAAGTTTGATGCCAAGAGTGATGAAGGTATACTCCTTGGATACTCCACTAGAAGTAAAGCATATAAGTGTTTAAATGCTAACACTAAAAAAATTGTGGAGAGTGCAAATGTAAACTTTGATGAGCATACATAAGTTCAAGATGATGAATCCATCAAGAAACCAAAAGAGTACAGATCTTTTGTATACTTCTATGAAGGAATGCCTACTGAAGAAGAAGGTACCAATCCAATAGTGAACTAGCAACAAGTTTCAGTATCTGCCAACTCTCAACCAGTGAATGCCAAGTTGCATTCAGATGTCAATTTGTAGAATGAAGAAAATGTACACTAATTCTAAAGTTAGTACAAATGAAAGAGATGTTGAGTTACATAAAAGAGATGTACACAGTGGCTCTGAAGCTGAAAGACCAAACATGGAAAGAAGGATAGAAACAAAGCTATCCAAGTATGTGAGAAGACATCACCCCACTGAAAAAATTATTGGTGACAAGGAAGCCAAAACAATGGCAAGGAATAGACTACAAAATGAATCATGTTTGCTGAGCAAGATTGAGCCCAAGACAGTGAGAGATGCACTACAAGATGATGGTTAGTACAAAGCTATAGAAGAGGAGATTGAGTAGATAGAGAAGAAAAAAACTTTGACTTTAGTTCCAATACTAGCTGATAAGAATGAGATTGGTACCAAGTGGGTATTTAAGAACAAGCTAGATGCACTAGTAGATTTGACCCCATTTTTCGACCATCTATTAAAATGTTTTAGATTGGTCAAAATATCGAAGGAAAAAAATATTTTTCTTTAAATCCATTCCCGTGTTGGTCAAAATTTTGACCAACACGCGCTTCATAATGTTAAACTGAAAAAGGGATTTCGCTATTTCATTGTTATGCATTTACCCGCGTGCGGGATTTGTATGCAAAAATGGTTTTCACTCTTCTGAACACCTTAGAAAGATCTATCCTCATTTTGAAATGCTGGTAGATGCTCTTTGTAAGTTTCTCTTGTCTTCATTCATCCATTTTCATTTCGATCTGAGATCGATTGGTGGAGTATTGAGGAAGAATGACTTGTTGTAATAGTGGAAGCCATGGGCATGCCCTAGTTTGTCATTTTTTAAGGTTCAAACTTCTATTTCTTCCAATGAACCGATAGATGCCTTTAAATTTTGGGGAGGAAGAATGTAACATTATATTTTTCAAAGTTTTTTTTCTTTTTGTTAACTCCTATTTGAATATTGGTGCTCGAAGACCATAGTTTGGGTTCAAAAGACTTACCTTGAATCAAATCCATCATGGGCTTGAGTAGGAGCCAAGTCTAAGACACCTTACTGCATGCCCTTGGATAGTCAGATCCCACTAGATGTAAGAGACCGTGGACAAGAGAGTCTCCAAGTCCCACTGGGTATATACTTCCAAAATTACCTGTATATATTTATATTTATCAAAGAAATAAAAAATATATAGTAAATAAAATTTGGGTAAATTAAACACACTGCATTGAAAATGATAACAGAGCACATTTATTTTTCTATTAGTAATGGATACTGTGTGTTTACTTGCAAAATGACAACTAAGAAACTCAACAAAAGAAGGAAAAGACTGGATGCAAAAGATGAATAATTGTAGAAGTATATCTTGTGAAGTGCACTATGATGAGACATGTCTATTCAGACACCCCACCCTTTCTGAAACTGTTGCAGTTGCACCTCTCTGTTCTTATTGAAAACCATAACATCATTAAAATATGAACCAAGGTAAGGACCAAAAATATCATTCATGTAGTTCATTTATATTCTTAAATTTAAAATGATACCATAACACATATAATTAATATCAGCCATATTGTGTGGTCAATTTTCTTCCTTCACATTCTCTTCGTGAATTGTGTGTTTGCAAACATTCTCTTCTAAGACTCTGTTGAAGAAAATATTAAACATTTTGATGGAATTCAAAACAACCTTATTTCTCAGAAGATGGCACTTAACCACAATGGTTAGCTTAGCAAGTGTTGACAAATCCATTAAGAATAATCATAAGCAATACTCATATATTGACAACATCACACACTCAAAGTCAATTTCAATTTCTTAAAAAAATTCAAACAACTTCAATTCCCAGAAGATGCCTTTTAACCTTTATGGTTAGCTTATCAAGTGTTAGAAAATCCATTAAGAATAACTATAAGCAATGGTTATGTATTCGCAACATTTTACACACAAAGGCTATCACATTTTCTTTAAAAAAATCAAATCTTCTTATTTTATTATATCTAAAGAAAGATTATACACACTCAGGTGTGATAGGAACTCTTCGGGAGAAATACATTACCTATGATAGTAATCAATCACTCAGCTTTACACATGATCATGTATAAATAAGCCTATATGCAGTTATCTTGCAGTTAGAACAACAATAACTACATCCAACTATGTTTATCAGCATCATCATTTGTAACATTTTGTCTTTTGAACACTCATTTTACTGTTTAGTCATTTGAAAATTTTGTCCGTGGATCAATATCAATACATTAGACAGAATGAGTGCATTAATTGATTTAGTAAAGCAGCTGGTCCTAAGCAATTGGAAGTGAAATTATTCACTAGAACATTTGAGGCCATTTTTTGAGCAAAATTTTCAACCATTAACTAAATAAGTTTAAGTTGCTCGAAATATTAAGGTAAAAAAAATTTCTTTTTACATGTAAGCTTCATGTTGGTCAAAATTTTGACCAACACGGGGCTTATACATCAAAAAAACAAAAAAACATTTCTCACTTTCACTTTGTCTTTCACGGGCGTGGGTTTTCTATGTTACAACAGATCGATTCACATTGTTGGATGCCAGGAGATAGAAAGCAAGCCCATTGAGATAGGTATTTCACTTGAAAAAATGCTCTTCAAACTTTCCACAGCACTAGGCTTTAGCTCTTGAATCCATCTAGTTCACGCCCATTTCATTTTTCACTTTTTTCCAAGCTCTTGAATCGCTTTGGAGTAACCCATTTTCATTTGCTTGAGCTTTTGAATCCGTTTGCTAAAAACCCATTTCATATCTTCAGGCTTCTAAATCCTTTGGGACAATACTATTATCATAATATTCAAACTTCTAAATACTTTGTGATTTTTAGTGATACCCATTTCAATTTTAAGCCTTTCAAATTCTGCTGGCATAATTTCCTCTAGCTTTGTAGTTGATCTCGAGAAAGCCCATTTTTTTTTTTCAAGAATCGATTTGAAAAATTGATCAAATGAAATCAAAGGATCGAGTATTCAAGGTGTCAGAAAATAGGGTTTGAATCAGACACTATGATTTGGGGGTTCTGTTTTGGCAACATGTGAATTCTTTTGAGGCCCAAAACATGACGTTTGGAGGGTTTAATATCAGTTGTGTTGTATTTTTAGTATACTTTCTAGTATGGGTTGATGCAATAGGAAGTGTTTCTAGAGTTTTAGTGAAGGATAGGTGCAATGGAATTTATTTGAATTACCAGGGGCAGACTCCAAGGATAACTTATCCCCTTACAACGAATGCAAAAGATCAGCCTTATGTCCTTAATTCCATGGAAACTGTGCTTAACACTGGAAAAGAAGAAGTTAAAGGGTGGTAGATTTATGTTGGGTTTCAGCACGGGGAGATGTTGGTGGGTGTGAGCAATGATGTGCTTGAAGATGGCTCCAGTTTTCCTACCAATGTTAGCAATGGCACCATTTTGTCAGGATTCCCTCAGATAGATCTCAAGATTTCTATTGAGACTACTGGGGATTTGAACCAGATTCAGGTGCAGATTCAAATGAGTGGTGTTGAGTTTGGGGTTGATGAAATGGAAAGCCCAATGCTCTCACACTTCAAGTTGACTAATGAAGGCTACAAATGCAGTACCCCCAATGTTACCGGTAAGTAATTGTTTTGGTCTTCTCATAGTTCTTTCGTGGCAAATGGAGAAATTATTAAGGCATGGACTTTTATGTTTACTATTGTAGAATAATTTTTCCCTAGCTTTCCATTCTAAAAATCTATAACTAAGGCATATGATATGATCAGATGTTTGATGACATTTTCTTAAGTAGCCATTAATTGTTGTGTACATTTTATATAAAAATTGAGAAAGCATCAGCTAATTTACCACTCTATATTTGTGAAGCTTTATTTTGATTTTGATTTGGCTATTTGTTATATAATTTATGTAGAAAATGAACCCAATTAGTAGTCTTAAAGGTTCATAGGATGTAATAGCAGTTTTAGTAAGAGTGAAAATTCTAGATATTAAATGCATTATTTTGAAGTGGTATTCTTTTTCGAATTATATTCGACATTGATTCAAAAACTAAGGGGCATCTCTTCTATAAATTGATCCACAAGTTTTGTGACTGATCTTGTCTAGTGGGTCACACGTCACATCCATCAAGTTGAATGTTATATTTTAATAGTTTATCTCAATTTTAACACTTTATCACTTCTCATGGGGATTTGAACTTGAGGTTCCTCTTCAGAAGTCCAACAATTTAACCATTTGAGCGCATCTCGTCGAAAACCAAAATTTTACTACACTTTTCTACTATATCATGTTAAGAGGAGATTTTTGGTGTTAATTGGGCATGCCACAGTAAACATGATTCTGAAAACAACCAAAATTCTCCATTTTATTCAATCATTAGTTCAACAGGTTCACGGTTAATACTTGTACTACAAGCAAGAGAGAGAATTTTTAATTTGACTCCTCTTCTTAATTAACAAGATGATATTTCCACAATCCATGCTAGTTATGGTTCTTAACTTCTGGATTAGTTTGTGTACATGATTTTACCATCAACATTTCAAATCAAACTATGTGATCCATCATCAGGATAGAATCACACCACTTTTACCATTACACCTCTTGCTCTCTCATCTTGATGATGGATCATGTAGTGTTATTTGAAATGTTGATGGTAAAAATCTCTATACAATATAATCCAGAAGCTAAGCACCATAATCCTCTTTTTAATACTCATGTTACAGTGTATTGATAAATGTTGATTTTCTTTGGCAGTGTTGCCTGCAGAAAACAAACCCAATTCTTTTTTGTTTTAATTAATTGCCATAGCAGGGTTGTGGTTAATAATAATACTAAAAATAAGAGAAAGGAATTAAAAACTAGCTACTCATTTTTATTTTTGTGGAGGAGAATTTTTGTCCCTAGTCGAGGCAGCTAAGTTAATGATATGTTGATAGTAAATTACTTCAATAGTATCATCATAAGTGGTAGCATTGCTGACAAGAAAGGGTAAGAGATTTTAATCTTGATTGTCGGGCTTTACATTTATGCTGGAAGAGATTTAAATCTCTAACTAAGGTCCTTTTAGAAACTTGAGTTTAAAATTAAAATTTTCTAGTAAGTGATAGCATGCAACAAAAAATGAGGAGTTTGGAAGGTTGCCTTTTCCTTTTGCACACTTATGTTGTGACAGGATTTTTTATCTTGATCTGGTAGTTCATAGCAAATAGTAGGTGGAAAAAATACTCACCACTATATGTGATTATTTATTCAATAGTGTCTAATGATTTCAAATAGTGCTACTTGGGCCCTTTCACACTTTCTACATTTATTTAGAGGCTATATTTTTCCTAATTTAGTCTCTTTAATTAGTTAACTTTAGTAGGGTCATAATAAGAACCAACTCTGCAAATAACAGCAAGGAGTACAAAAACTGATTGCACTTTTTAGCATGTATTTTTTGGGATATATTTTATCCTGATATGGTCCCATGTAGTAAGCAATTTTTTAACTAATCCTAATTCATTATTAATCAGTTCTTAGTTTAACAGTATTGCATTGGATTCCCAGCAGGCAAATCAAAACAATGAATTTGATGATCAAATTCTCTTTTTGACATTTATGCTAGAGAAGAAATTTTCTATTGGAAACACTTAAATGAGCTTTATATTTGAAGCATTATATAAACAAACGTACACAAAACAAGTCATAGAATAAAAAGTGATTGTTTGGCATTCACAACCCATATATCCAAGTGAGAAACTAGAAATGATAAACACATCAATCAAAATCACCAAGAACACACAGCCACACCAAGAGGAGTGGGAATAGTCATCTTTTGGGGAATCAACCAAGGGGAAGGCTTTAGGAGGAGGATCAGGGAACCCTCAGCCATCTTGAATCTTGGATTTCAGGTTGGATTGACACTCCCTAGAAATGCATGTTGGTCAACATAGTTGCAAAACTTAAATCAAGATTTATGTTGATAACTATGTTACATTCCTTATTTCAATCATATTTTTGGTTAAAAGGCAATTAAAAAGGGGACATTGCAGTTGGTAGGAGAACATTGTTCTTGTTAGCTTGAGGGATGAATGATTGTGGATGCAACCTAGCCAAAGAGTTCAAAGGGCCTTGGGAGAGAAAAGAAGAAACTTGTATCCATTCATAACACCATTCAAAATAATACATGCATTGGAAAGAGAAAAGAAGAAAATTGTATTTTTCCATAACACCATTTAAAACAATACAATGGGCAGAAAAATGACAAACTGATTGAAGGTTCTTGTGGAGTGCCATGAAGAAAAACTCAAGCTCTCATGAATCAAAATAAAAGAATGACAACTACTTCTCCAAGCCATCCAAAATACAAACAACAATAATCCTAGATCCAACCAAACCAATCGGAGGGTTTCCATCTCTAATCATTTTGAAAACAATACTTCACCATTGAGGTCAACTCAAGGATGTGTAGACCCTCCTTTATAACATTAAATGAGATAGATAGAGAAGAAGAAGAAAATAATTAATGAAATCATTAATTAGAAGAACTCTTTTAATCATATTCAAGATTTGACATTGAAATGAGGAGAAACATTCCATTTAGAGAGTTTTGTTAGGCCGGATGAAGAATTAACCATTGAAGGGAACGGGTTAACTTAATAAAATCCTAGATCATAAAGTAAGAAAAATAACTCTTCCTGAATTTGATGGGCTAGGGAATGTCACTGCTCATTCATTGGTCCAAAAATTGGATACTACCCCACAATGGAAGAAGATGCATACATTTGGAGGGGGTTACTCGCAACTGGTGGCACCATGGTTTGCTTATGTAAGGGCATTAAAACATAGCATCATCTGATGACTTTACCTACAAAATCATTGACATATTTGATCAAAAGCATTTGGAGATTCATTCCAAAAATTAACCTAATTAAGGCAAGAATAGACCATAGAGGACTGTGTGATAGAATCACAAAGGCTTTTTGTCTTGGTTACTAGAATAAGTGAAAAAGAGACTCACATACCTATTGTGGAGGGACTATTGGAATTGATCAAGGGCCTTGTATTTTCCTTTGATCTTACCACTCTCCAAGGTGCAATCCTAACAGCCCTATGACTTGATACTGCTGAAACAAGGGCTAAAGGTTACTCTGAAAATACATCATCAAAGGGATAAACCCTTCTATAAGGAAGACAAGGTCCTAAAGACAACCATGAAAGTTTTTGGATAGAAAATTTATGTTACAAGTGCAAGGAAAATTGGGAGAATGGATATGCTTTCAAGTGAGAAGAACCTAAAAAGAAAGACTTTTGCTTCAAGGGAAAACACAAATTGAAGTTGGAACATATATGAGAAAAAAGAAGACAAGTACACAAGCTAGAGATGGAGGAAAAAAAAAAAAAAAGAGACAATCCAAGCAAAAGAAAAATGTGTGATGAAGAAGATCTTGAAAGCATCCTATCAAAGAAACAACTATAGTAAAAAAATGGTGACAATCATTTGGAAATCCAAATTGAGGTGGGTTAATAAGGAGCTTTGGTGTGGAGTAAATCTAGTAGTGGCAATGCCCTTAATCCTCAAGATCTAGAAGCAAATTCCAACCATTCTCAGCAAGTAATTTTTTTTTCAATATGTCAACAATCATATGTGGGTGAGAATGGAGATGCATTTGGGAGAACCAATATAGGTCTCTCCTCTAAGCACACTTCTGAGTTGGATGGAATTGTCTTGGCTGGATGTTCCTACCACTTGTGGCCCAAGGGTTCAAGTTGTCTTTGTTGGATGTTTTGCATCCTTTGGCTTAGTGGTGTACAACCTTTGGCACTCCTGTGTTATTCTCTCCAATCTCCATGATGGTTGGTTTTGGGAAGTGAATAAACAATCAAAGGAATGGAAAGAAATCTGTTAGTGAGAGGTGGTAGACATAAGTTCCCTAGAATTATTTAGGCTATCCCAAGGGATGAAATCATCATGGTGGATGTTCTTGTCACTTGTGGGCTAAGAGATGAGTTATCTTGGTCAAGTGCAAGTTGAATATTCTTTTTGTATGACTTGGGTTGCTTTGAATTAAGTAGACCACCCTAAGGGATGGAATCATCATGGAATGTTCCTAGTGCTTGTGGGCCAAGGGACAAGTTGTCTTGGTTAGGCACTGCATGCTTTTCGGCTTAATTAGGGTGAATAATAACAGAGAACACTTTGTGGATTTCCTCTAAAAATCCAAAATATGATTAATTGTGGGAATTGAAATGATTGGTTATTGCATAACTTATCTAGAATAAGATGATTATTTTTAGGTATGTATAGGTTAAGATAATTATGGACATATATGTATACATATCTATATTTGTTGATTAGATCCTAACCCTAAATAGAAATAATTTGTCTTATGAAATATACTTCAAATATAATCTAACATCATTGCTAGACCTAAACCAGGATTTATCTTTATAAATATATTACATTCCTCATTTCAATTAAATTTGTGATTTTAGGGCAATCTCAAAAAGGGGATATTACAATTACTATTTTAGTAGATGCTTTCTAACTTTACCCATTCAGAGGCTTGTTTAGTATAATTCCTTCCTAGGGTATGTGCTCTATCTACTTTGAATTATGGCCTAAGGAAGTTTTGCAAGTTGTTGCAAAGTCTCTTCAAGATATCATATTTGTTGATTTAAGTGCATCTTTTTGTACGAGACTTTTTGTTCGTAGCTTAAACTTTGAGGAAAAATGTTCAATAATAGGTATCTAAAATTTAGGAAAAGACAAGAAAATGTTTTTTAGAAGTGTCAGCCTTTAATCAAAATGAAGATAATGTCACTAATTCGTTCCTCTAGAATTTCATGCCAAATTGATGTGATGTGGCTATGAATCTTGTCAACTAATTGACCTTTTTACAAGCAACTAAACTAACAAATAGTTCATTTATGCAGATAGACTCCTCTCCTACCAAAATCACACCATTTTGTCATGTAAAGAATATAATTGTCTCTTGGTTTATTATTGTGTGGGAAAAAGTAAAGTATTACCAAATAATATAGTGTTAATTATAACTGAAAGGTATATTAATAAGAATGAGTTTGTTTTACCATATGCTTTCTTTTTACATTCAAGTTGGAATTATGACTTCAAGTTTTTTTTGTCCACCAAAAAAGCTCTACATGCTTATATCCTCTCAGAATTCCAAGAATGACCTCTAGAATGACTTTCCTTAGTATCACATTGATATGAGCATGACACAGTTTAAAGTTTGGGTAAAATGGGTGTTTCTCTAATTCTTGTTTTCATGAAAAAAATATTTGACCATGGAGCATTTATAAATATGTAAAAAAAGGAGCAGTGACTTTAATTGTGTTGTATTTAAATATCTCCCTTTTGTCATGTGATGAACCTAGTTGTCTCTACGTCAATCATGGTACATTTATTGAATATAGTCCCTCTTTGGCTTTTTAAAATGTTGCCACTTCTTTTGTAGTGTGTTGGGGAGGATATTGAAGACTTGGAATACACACCAAAGCTAGAATTCAAAGGGATTTTCAAAGTGACCAATGTACCAAATGAGGTAGTTTAGGCTATTTCCTTTTCTATCATAAACTCTGTGCCTCTGAAACTTATTCTGATTCCTTTAAAATTTGATATATATGTAGAGAGAGCTTATTAAGTGGTGGTTTGATCATATGCATGAAGTCAAACTTGGGATTTATGTGACATACAATGGTTATTTTTTTGATTGGCCTTCCCTGGAGCAACGAGCTAATCATTATGGAATGAGAATGAGCGATGTAAGTGATTTTTCGTATCAAGTATGAAAATTTCTTAAATTAGAAAACTATTGGGAATTTTGAATTACTTTCTATTTAGGAGAAAGTTCACAATTCATGATGGTTCAATGAATCTACATTGCGATTTAAAGTCTTAATGTGCAGAGTACTTGTTCCAGATGCCTAAGTAATTTATTCTGATCTTTTCTTAGTTATATTGAATCAAACCATTATTTTATTTTGTCTTTTCTAATAAGTAATACATTTTGATTGTGTTCTCTGGGCATTATATCTAGCACGGAAGACCAATTTTTACCCTGACATAAGTGTGTATTTCACAGATAGAAAGTATATGACTAGAATGTTTCATTCGTGATGCTGTGAATTTAAAGTGTTCTGCACTCTCACTTTATATATTAGTTTTGTCTTTTTATTGATGAAATCCCTTGCTAGGTTATGTTTAATTTAGATTGGATGGTGATGGATATTTTACATTAAAGTCACCTGGGATTTGTACATGGGTGTGCCCAATTGGATATGTTGCACCAGGGACCAAAGTTGGTTGCAATATGTTTCTGATTTTAGCACTTTAACATGTCTCTTGGTGATTTTAACTGATGGCTTTGTCATGTGTCTGAGATCATTTATGACTCTTACTTATCCCATTCGACCTTAGGACAAGCATGTGACAAAATATTATTCATACTTTTGTTGATAAAAAACCCTTTGTTGCTGACATACTAAAATATTAAATATGAAATGCACGGCCAAGATAACTTAAATTAATAAATGAAGTAAAATATGAAAGATTAATTACACTAAGTTGCCAATTGTGTTTGGAAATGAAGTAAAAAATAGTGTTTTTCTTAAAAACTATAGGAAGAAAAAGGTTTTAATGTGGATTTGGACAAGTATTAGCACAAAAATTGTGTTTTCCCCTATTGCCAAATAAGTTTTATAGGGAAGAATCCCCATGAATTTAATAACAACTCGCGTAGCAATTTGGCTTGTGAGTACTAAACAAGTTTTGCAATTATGGTTAGAATGTTTTAATCTTTTCTTACCTCATTTATCCAAGTCTGAATGCATTGATGCTTCTTAGACTTCAGTCTCACGACCCAATTAATTAAGTCTATTTTAAAAAAAAATATTTTTAGCTGGGACTTGTGTGAGCTTTAGAATTAACTTTTCCTATATTTGGATAGAATTAAAATTAAAATTAAAACTTAAAATGTTGCATGTATATTTCTCTCTTTTGATTTATTTTATTCTCTTGCTCTAGGAACAACTCTTCCTATATCATTTCCAGTTGATTGTTATTTGAGACTAGCACTCTAATGCTGTTTACCTAGTCCCCTTATTCATGAAAACTAATATAGTTTAAAATTAAAGTTTAATTTATGTTTTCAAATAGGAGAAGGTTTTTCAATTTCTCACTGGACCCTATCAAATTGATTTGTTAATTTGTGTTTGGATGCTTATAAGTTTTCATCTCCAGTAAATCGTTACCTTAAAGTTGTTTGCATTGTGTGAAGATATTGTATCATTCTGATATTACTGTTGGTTGACTACAGGAACTTAGCTTCCATTGTGATAAAATTCAAGGTGAATGCCATGCTAAATTTGCATGCCACCTAGTTTGTTTTGCTTGGGTCAAGCATGACAGTTATCTACCACAAGGTAGCTAGGTCCTGAAGGTGCTAGTTCTGTCTATCAAAACATTGTAACTTCTCATAGTTAAATAGATTTTTGTTAGAGTTTCTATATTGTGTTTAGAAGGAGCTTAAATTTAGAGAAATAGATCAAGACTTGCTCCAGATATTATTTAATCATTTGTGCTTGCTGAATGCATTTTATGCCCAGCCTGAAATTAAAATGGAATTTATCCTTGGCTTAGACTATGCGAGTTTTCCTTTTTCACATATATGCCAAAATGATTTTTTTTCGTTAATTGTAATTTTAATTCTATGAACCTCCTCTTCTTTTCCCTTCAAGATCTCATGTCTTACTATCTTGATGTTTCTAAATAGTGGGCATATTCTTATGTATCTTTCCTATGTTTGTGGCACCAGTAACACTATAAACACAAAAATTGTCATTGATTTTGGAGCTGTAGTTTTATTTTAGACTTGCAGAACCTCTTCATCTAGAAGTAGAACATCCCTAATCCAAACTTGGCAGAAAGTGTACATTTCATTTTACACGTGTTCTGGAAGGTTACTTTTCAAACAATTTTATCTCAAGTTGCACTTTGCTTAATGGATAGAAAGCACTATGAACCTTTTAAATTGGTCGTTTCATGAATCTTGATTTTGTTTTAAGATAGGGTAACAATTCAATGGATTTCTTGTTTAAGATTAAAATGGTGGGTATTTGTTTAATCTAGTTTTGTACCATATTGCCTACCAACTTTCTTCAGCACACTGAAAAAGTTCTTTAAATTGCATTCTCTACTTTTTGTTTTTTACATGTTTTGAGTTTTTTGTTTTTGGTGAATTGCTGTGAAAGGAGATTCCTCCCATTATATTGAAAGAAAGTAATTTGATTATAGTGACTTCCTGTAATTTGGCTAAGATCATGATGTGAATGCCTTGAGTTATGTCTTGCAGTCTTTTGATCTGATCAGGAGAAAATAGATTTCATTGAAGTTTATAAAATAAGCATATGTTTGCATGTTATTCGTTGCCACTATTTTCATCAGAGTGATGCATGCATCATGTCTTCACTCTTGCTTGCTATTGAAATGCATCCTCAACCAAGCCTCCTTTTGAATCTCTTCGCAAACCAGCAAGTGTCATCAATGCCACAAACCTATAGACTCGATTCATTGTGTTGTTAACCACTCTTCTACGACATTCAAATTTGTTGAGTGATTTGTATTTTTTTTAGTAGATGTATTCATGTTTGAAGTTGTTGACAATGAATCAAAAATATGCAAGTATTATGTCAGTGCTTAACAATTCAGTTAATTGTCCTAGGAAAAGTTTTCCTAGTTCGCTTGTATTATATCTTATGTACATTCCAGCCTATTGACTTATTCTTGGTCATGCATGGTTATGATCCATTGGAAGTAAATCCTGAGGATATGGTCTACTTTGCAATGGAAGAGCTAGAGGTCAATCATAATGATACACTTGAATATTGATGCCGATTTCTTGATTCACTCATTTTGTATTTCACTAGTAGGAGTAAAAGATAATATTGCATTGCTATTTACATTGCTTGTTTAAATTATTTGTCAGTGTACTGGTTTCATTGTTCTCCATTTCTGAGTGCCATGATATGTTCTTTTGATACTTATTTTGTGCAAACAATGGCTTCCTATTTAGTATTTGATGCAGTTGCAACATATTACCTTTACATGACATATGTACACCCTTTTATCTTTTCTTTAGCAACAATAATCCCTATGCCCCCTGATGAAGTTTTACGCAAAGGCAATGGAACTCTTTGTGAAATGTTGCTTATAGTTCAAGGGACTAATCTTTCAATGGCTTGAAATCTTTTATAAATTGTTCCAATCTAATTTAGGGTCACTTAAATCTATCAAGGCTTTGGAATATTCACACATTTAGAAAACTGAAATTCAATAATGTATACTTTTAAAGATTTTTTGTAAATGAAATGGCTATTGAAATAATTACATTCCTAGTTGTTCCCTACTATTTTGGTACAACATTGGTTAAATCCAAGCTAGATCTTATTAAGTGTTATAATTCTTAAATGCTTTCTTCAAGTCTCGAACTTTCATTCTAGAAAAATATGTTCATTTTCTTTAGCGATTTCATCCTTTTTGTTCACAAGTTTTTTGAAGGGTGCTTTGAGGCTTAAACATGATTATTAGTGCTTTGGTGATTATAATATAGGGTTTTAATGATATTATTATTGGATTTTTATTAATGTATGAACCTTTGCAAGCATTCAAGGCAAACATCATTTGTTCCAACAAGCATCAATCTAAACCAAAAACGTTTTACAATGGGCATCTACTTGAGAGTGAAACATATATTGGAGGCCATGTTGAATGTCTTGAAAGTGGTGGCTTTCACTCTGATCTTCCTACAAAATTTTGTCTTGAACCTTCAGCTTATCAGGTGACTTTCTGGTAAAAATTTCTTTTGAATGAATATATTTTGTAGGAATTTTTCGTTGAGTACTACATTATCAAATTCTTCATTGGCAAGCCCAAAGTCTGGTCCCATTCTTGCAAAAGTCTGGTCTTTATCATATTCTTGCTAAAGTCTTTCCAAATTTTGTTAAACGAACCCAACACAAATTTTGTAGATAATGTTTTGTCATATAAGACTTAGCTCTGCAATAAATTTGTAACATATGGCTTTGAATTTGCTAGTTCTTTGGTGTCTGTTGATTGGTGTAGGTATTGTTAAACGAGCATTGTGGAAGCAAGTACATTATTTTAGGGAATATACATCTTGAATAAAATCCGTTGTTGGGGAAAAGCGTGCTTCGAGTATTGTAAGCAATGCACTTTACTACTTGGCTGCAAGGAATGCTGATTGGGGTGTTAGTTATTTCTTCAATATAGGAAATGTTAATAGTAACCATGCTAGGATCTGTAAAATGCTGGAGCGAGAAAGTTCATAGTAGCAAGGCTGTCAATCTTGGGATATTCACCTTAAAATAGAACATTTCTTGCTATGGCAGGGAGGCCATGCAATGTAAGAATAAATGATGCATCACCCTATTTCAACAAAAACTGGGCACCTGCTCTCTCCAACTTGGAGAGCTCACTGCCAGGATCAACTATTGTTTACTCAGACATCTATGATATTGCAGTGGATGCTATTGCTTATCTATGACATCTATACAAGTTTTTCACCATATAGCTTGGATGGACCAAAAAATTCATCACTAGAACCTTGTAGTTCTTATTCTAATTGTGGATATTCTCAAGAAAATCAAAATTCTACTTCTTACCAGAGTAATTCCTTCCAGACTTTGAAATTTCATATCAAACCAAACATTGAACTGATTAAAAATCCAACCTTGCTGATTGTGTGAATGTCTTCCATAAAGATAGAGGTTTCACACATCACATATCCTTTTGTTTTAGATTAAATTAAAAGCATGTTTTGAAGGGACCTCGAAACCCTTTAACAAAAAATAGAAAGATAAAGCAAGACAACCCAACTAGGAAAAAACCTGCAACAAACTGAAGAACAATATCAAAATCAGGTTTTACAGGGACCTGAAACCACTAGAAAAGTCCAAAAACAAACTAACCCAAGTTTTATAGGGACCTAGAACCACAAAAATCTAAACTATAAAAAAAAACCAGAAACCAAGACCAGAGTCCCCAACCAGCGACCAATACCAGACAGGCACCAAACCAGAGAACCCACCCCAGTGCCACTATTGCAGCTCCAAGATCAATTTAGCTACATCCTTACCAATTGCAGCAGTCTCTTGAATGGAAACAACATCCATAGTAGAAATAGCTTTCATAGCACTCTTCCTCGAGCTCTGCCTAGTTCTTTTTCTCGGACCCTTAGCCAAAATGATATCTTCATTTGCCCTTTTGCCCAGGCTAGCAGCGGCTGCCCAAATACTCGAGGTGACCTGTTCCATCTTAGTGCTACTCTCTTTGATTAACATTGTGAGGTTTTTCTCATAGTTGTTAAGTTTTTTAGGGATGTCTCCCATCTTTCCTTCCATATGACTAAGTTTAGCATTGATAGTATCCAAGTTATGTTGCAGAATTTCCACCTTTTTCTTTAAACCCATTATTTCATTGTAGATTTAGGAATCAACCTTGAGACTTGTGTCTGCTTTCTCCTTAGTAGAATGCAGGAAGGTAAGCATGGTATCCCCCTACATAGCATCACAATAATCTTCAGCAGCCTCGTGAGGGGGGAGTAGACATTTTCATTGATATCCTCCATTTCTGTTTGATCCTCCTTTTGACCCTCAGCATAGTCCTCAGGATGAGTAGAGTCCTTCCTTTTTTCTTCCTCTATCCCCTTAATAGGAGAAGTAGTAATAGCCATATGGTCCTCCTTATTCTTCTCAATAGGATTCCCAACAGTGTTATCTTCCACTTTATTACCCCCACTAGAAATAACCTGGTTGCCCTCATTATTAGATTTACTCTATTCAAAATTACGTTCACTGTTGTTTTCCTCTTTTCCTTTTTCATTATTATATTTAATCTTTAGATACCCATCCAAATTAGAACTTAACTCTCCAGTTTCAATATCATCCTCATCCTCAGGTTTCCAATTCTCACAGCTTTCTGAATTATCAATCTTAGACTTCTCATCCTCAAGAACTTGAGAGGCAGAGGGTTTCAAATTCAAAGCATTTTCTTTACCTTTAACAGAGTCACCCTTCTTACACTTAATGGGCTTTTTCTTCTTTTCCTTAGAGGGAGTAGAGGCAATGTGCTTATTTTTACAATATCCCTCAATAAGAAGGATCAGAACTTCATGAAGAATGGGTTTAGAATCCTTTTTCTTATGGGCTTCTAAACTATTAAGTAAAGAAACCCGCAAAAAGAAGGGGAAAGATATTCTATCTTTATATCTGAAATGATTTAAAAAAACAAAATGACATTTATGAACTCTTTTATTTCTTCCATCAAGTATGAAATACTCACGGATGCAATAGAGAACATCCCTCTAGATCTCCTTTATCTAGTTCGCATCAAAGAAATCACCATTCTTTTCCAGAAGCATCTCCTCTTCTTTTGTTTTTGAAAAAATTTTGTAGGCTGCATTTGAAATACTAGTTTGCTTAGTGAATTTAATGCCCTACATAGGAAGCCGTGATCTCATCAATAAACTCCTCCTTAAGTTTCACAGTCACACCATGGAGAGTGACTTTGTCATTGGACCAGTTCTTAAAGAAAGCCGTAGTGATGTGTGGCTTAAAACCCTTGAGTCACTCCATGTAACAAGTCACTTTTCCTTTTTGCAGAATTTTCCAAACATCCTTGTGAACCTTCCATGCCTCACAGTTTTTTGGTTCTTGTTTACGCGGTTCACCCCCCATCAGTAGAGAATAGTAAACACATTCAAACCAGAAAAACCAGACGCATAGAAAGAGAGGTTTAGAAAGAAAACTATTTTTCTTCCCACCAAAAGAGACACCTTTGTTCGAAGAAATGTGTGAACACCATGTCGCATTCATTTGAGTGTACTTCATAGGGAAATAAAATCTGGCAATAATTTGATCACTCCATGAAATCATTAGCTTTCCAATCTTTTCAAATCTTACCCACCTACACATGAATAGCTTCATAATGAATAATTTCTTTGAGATCAACTTGATCATTTAATTCATCAGTCCACCTCAACATTTTCCCTATTAGGACAACATAGTTGGCAACCCAATCAGCAGCACTGTTGGCCTCCTGAAAGGTATGAGATATGACAACTTTTTCAAATTTTTGAATAAGGTAACTAATCTCCTTGATAGTGGTCTCTATCGACCATGAGATAGCACTTTTATTATTAAGGATATTAATAATATTTAAAGAGTCACCTTCCAACCATAATTTTGGACATCCCAAATCCACTGCAATTTTCATAGTATAAAGGGCCGCCATAGCTTCAGCAATGTGATTATTAGTCTGACCTATAGGGATAGCTATAGCATCTATAACTATTCCCATATGATCTCTCAAGACACCTCCACAACCCGCACTCCCCAGATTTAGTAGCACCATCAAAGTTTGCTTTAATCCAACCATTTGGAGGGGAACTCCAAGTGACATTCAATCTTGGGTTATCAGTTTGAGTCTTAGGGTTTCCAGGAAACATAGGAATATCAATAGGAAAGGTTTGATCAGATATTTTTAGAGATCTGAAATTCTCCTTACAAGCTCTAATAATATTCTGACCAAACACCCATCCTGGAATCTCTCTATTTCTAAAAATTCTATTATTCCTTTCTTTCCAAATACCCCAGCAGAGATGAGGCAGAGTAATTTTCCATAGAAATTGAACATCAAAATTCTTAGACATGCATTTCTAGCTTTTAAAAGAAGATTCCACATTGTTATGATGAACCCAATTCAAGTTCCAATACATTAGGATCTCAGTCCAAACCATCTAGGAATAAGAGCAGTTCAAAAACAGGTGGTCTCTATCTTCCAAACCATTCTTACATAAAATACACCTATTCACCAAATTTATACCTCTTTTCTGCAAGTTATCAAGGGTCAAAATTTTATTTTGAAGTAGGACCCAAAAGAAGAAATTAATTTTAGGAATGAGACCCTTAATCCAAGCCTGAGACCACAAGCAATGATTATCCTTCTCCTTAGAAGCAAAGAGAGAAGAAACCTTATATGCCCACTAGGATCAGCATACCAAATAATCTCATCCTCAAAAGAAGGGTGAAGAGAAATAGCATTGAGAGATAATTGGATGTGATAGAAACTCTGATCAATGTCCTTCAAGTTAACCCAGGCATCATTCTGCCAATAATGACTAACAAGAGTGCCATATCTCTACTTGCATAAGTCAACTTGATTCAGATCTTGAACATCTTTGATCAGGGGATGATCCTTAAGCCAGACATCTTCCCAAAAACTCACCCTAGACCCATTGCCAATTTTCCAAGAGCACCCTTCTCCAAGAATTTTCTTAGTACCCTACACAGCTCCCCAAATTGAGGAGGGATGAATAACATCAGTAGAGGAGAAGAAATTAGGAAGAGAAGTAGAATTAGGGAGGTACTTTTGTTTCCAAATGGTACTCCATTCTTTCTTCTCATGGAATACATGCCATCCTTGTTTAGCTATAAGAGCTTGATTCATGCTTCTGATTTTTCGAATACCCAGACCACCTTCCCTATAAAAATGGTATGATCAACAAATTGGCCATGAGAACAAATAAGAGGGTGGGAAGAGGGTTGCAAACACTTAAAGACTCCTCTACACACTAGATCCCCAATGTACCTCCCTAAACAATCAGCCATTATAACAAATAGGATGGGGGAAAGAGGGTCCCCTTGTCTCAATCCCTGAGAGAGATTGAAAAAAGGAGAAGAGCTACCATTAACCAGGACATCAATAGAAGAAGAAGAGATTAACTGATGAATAAGTCCAACAACCTTCTTATCAAAGCCAAAGGCCAGCAAAATATTAGAGAGGAAAGACCAATCAACTCTGTCATAAGCCTTAGCAATGTCCACTTTCATTACAAATCCTTGATTGTTAGAAAAAGATAAGGAATGAATATTCTCATGGGCTGAAATAATAGAGTTGAGGATTTGTCTACCTAGAGTGAAGCCATTTTGTCGGTCAGCAATGAGAAAAGGGGTCACCAGAAGCAGTCTTGAAATAAGAACTTTGGAGATAATTTTATATAGAGAATTACAAAGACTGATTGGCCTAAACTGGCCAGATGAGTTAGCTCCAATTTTCTTAGGGATCAAGCATAGGAAGGTGGAATTAACTTCCTTCAGCATTCATTTTGCCCCAAAGAATTCCTTCACCGCACCACAAACATCTTTTCCTACAAGTTTCCAAATTTTTTGAAAGAAAAACATGGTAAAGCCAATAGGACCAGGAGCTTTATCTACTCCTAGAGAACAAACAGCTTTTAAAATTTCATCATTCTTAGGAATTGAGCTTAACAATTTGTTCTGATCCTTAGAAACTAGAGTGGGGATCACTCTGAGAAACTCAGCCTGATGTTCCAAATTGATGAAGGGATCCACTATCATTAGCCTTGAGAAAAAATTCACCATTTCGTCCATGATGTCCTTATCCTCCTTAATCTTCAAATCTCCCTTCATAAGATGTGAAATGTGAGATTTGTCTCTATTTTTAAGCATGGATAGATGGAAAAATTTGGTATTTTTATCTCCTTCAGTCAGCCATGTCAATCTAGATCTTTGCCTCCAGTAGATCTCCTCTTTTGTAATGATGTCATGGTATTGAGACAACTTATCATTTTCTTCTAAAAGAAGGTCACGGGTGTATCCCTCCTTCTAAATTTTATCCTGAATATTTTGGATCTCCTTTTTCAAAATAGATTTATTCTCAAAGATGTTCCAAAAGCAATTTTTTTTCCAAATTTTAACTTTCTTTTTGACATTTTTAAGTTTAGCAGTCACTTTGAAGAGAGTAGTACCATCAATTTTGATATTCCACCATTCTTCCATTTTTCTTTCAAACTGAGGGTGCTTCATCCACATTTTTTCAAATCTAAAAGGAAAATTCCTCTTCGAACTAAACTTGATAGCAAAGAAGATAAGAGGGAAATGATCAAAACCAATTTTTTGGTGGGCTTCTAGTTTGCTGATGAAATCTTTAGACCAATCCGAAGAGATAAGAGCACGATCAAGCCTAGCCTAAATACAATCATTACCAACTCTCTTATTACTCCAAGTGAACTGAATGCCATGAAGATCCATATCCAATAGGCCCTCTTTGTTAATAAACTCCCTTAGGTCCATTCTTCCTTCAAGCTAGGTAACATTCCCTCCCATTTTTTCATGATCATAAAGAGGGACATTAAAGTCTCCCATGATTATCCATCGTCCAGAGTAATGTATACTTTTAAAGTTGGATATAGAATCCCAAACCTTCTTCCTTTTGCTTTTCATGTTGGGCACATATATATTCACAATATACTAGTCCTCATTTTGATCAACACTGGTAATTTTAGCAATCATAAAGTATTTATTGGCACTCAAAATTGTCCCAGCAAAGCAATTTTTTTCCATAGCATCAGGGTTCCCCCTGAAGCACCTTCTGAACTACTAGCATTTAAAGAGTAATTTTTAAAAGCTTTTATTTTCTTTGCTTTCTCTTTATTCATCTTTGTTTCATGTAGCAGAAGAAAATCAGGTTTCTATTCTCTAACAAAATTCCTAACAACATCTAGTTTATGATAACTGTTCAACCCCCTAATATTCCAGGTAATAATTTTCATTTCCATTTTTTAGGGTTATAATCCAGAATAGTTGCTTGACAACCATCAGCAATATTCTAAAAGCTTTCTATATCTTTGGTTTTCTTAGAAGATTTCTTTCCACGTCCATCTGGGGACCCAACATTTGGTTTCACCTTGGACTGCTGGTCTAATTTTTTACCAGATTTTACTGGGGTCAAGGCTTTGGGGTTCACTTTAGTATGTGAAGTTTACTGCTTTGAGTCTCGACCCCCTTTATATTATTCTTTTTTTCAGCCCTTTTCCTTGAGTTTAGTTTAATCTGTGAGATACCTCCATATTCTTTCATAGCTTCTAGGACAAGAAGGTCCTTTATAAAAGTATCCTATGAAAAAATAGGATCAAAAGCCTGCAACTCCCTGGACTGAGTTGGTTTTTCCTCACTATGGGCTCCTGATTTAGCCAAGAATTCTCCTTCCTCAAGCTCAAACTTCTCATCCAGCTCACCCCATTTATCCTCCATCTTTCAATAGAGAACAATTTTCTTTGATAAGTCTGACAGCTCATCTCTTCCTTGTTCAGGTAAAATGGGATCAAGTTGTAAGCCAATCACTTCTTTTTCAGAGTTCTTTTCCTCCATATCAGACACGAGCCTAGCCCCATCCTCAAGAAGAGGCTTAGAACTAGTATCCACAATTGCTGGTGGAACTTTTGCATTCTAATACTCTTTCTTCTCTGTGGGTTAGACATGTTTAGGTTTCTAAACCTTCTTTTGTTGAACCTTAGTCTTATTGGCTACCTTCTCAGCACTGAAGAGATTTTTGCTCTTGGAAGGACAGTTTTCAACTAAATGACCCTGCTTCTTACAAGCATAACAAGCATTAGGAAGATCTTCAAAAAAGATTTCTTGGATTTTCTTACCAAGCTTAGAAATTAATTCCACTTTGTTTGGAAGATGATTCAGATCCGCCACCTTCACATACAGTCTAGCACTATGGAGTTTGGATTTGGTCACAATAGCATTATCTAGAGCCACCAGTTCACCAAAAGAGCTGGCAATACCCTTAAAAATGTCCTCATGCCAGAATTCAAGAGGAAGATAGGGAGGTCTGCCCCAAATAGGGGTAGTAAGGAAGAAGGAGTCAGATAAAACCATATTAGGCTCCCATTTTTTGATAGTAAGAGAAATTTTTCCAAAAGGCCAAGGGCCTCCACAAAGAACCATTTCCATATCTTCCTTACTGTTAAAATTAAACATAAAGAACCCATTCAGCATGGGAGCAATATCCACTTCCCCACGAATACCCCATTTCCTCTTAATCGTTATCCTTAGAGAATCAATATCTGGTCTTGCCCCCAGAAATTTTCCCACCAGCATAAATTCCATGGAGGAAATAGAGAAATCCACTAAGGGATCAGGGATAAAAACTTAGAACTCACCTTTCTCCCAACTAGATTTCAAAGTCACCGGTAGGAAAGAAGATTTTCCAGTAGGTTTCCTGCCGAAAAGTGAAGACCAGCTCTTTTGATCTAAGGACCCTGTCTTCCCTCCAATAGAGGAATAAACTTTATTTGATTCCACATTATCCTTATTTTCCTCTTTATCCTTACCCAACACATGAGATACAAAGGCAGAATCCAAGGGTAGATCACGGACCCCACAAAAAGTGTCTGAAACATGTCTAGACAAAACATCATTCTCAAAAGACACGGACCTCAACCTATCAATCTTTCAAGGCCCCCCCACAGTTCCTCCAAGGTCTACACCTCTGGCCAGGTTCTCCCCAACTAGTTTCCCACCTAAAAACGAGCCCGCTAATTCAAAAATTGTAAGAGCCCCCAACATTGTATCTATTTCCTCATCATATATCCTTTTATTATTCATTTATTACACAATCAATAAACAAGTTAACTAAAATCTCTACATTTCATGTTATATCCACTTGTAGCATGTGCCTCATGGCTATGTTTTTGTGATGGGTGATAACCGGAACAACAACTATGACTCTCATGTTTGGTAAGTAGAGTGGAAGCTTAAGTTTCTAATAGATTGTGTGCCACCTATATATGTATATCTAACTTTTAAATGGACTGACTTTGATTTGTCTTATTTTAAAATAGGGGATCTCTTCCTGTTAAGAACATTCGAGGAAGATATGTAATGTGTTATTCGCAACTGTCACAATTGGGATCCGACATATACAGACATCATTAGAAATTTAGAGGCATGAGATTTTCCAGGATGTTACTAGACAATAGCTTTTATGACAACATGAATTTCTTTTTGTGGAGAAAATCCTAGTAGTAGTCATGCATCATATGCAACCTTTGAATATTGGCAGGGACCCTGGTGGACAGAAAACTAGTGGTTGTGAGTATGTGTCATTGGAGTATCAATTCATGACTAGGGTAAAGCTTCTTAGGAAAATGTTGTCTATAGTAAAATGAGCAACTGCAAACTCTACAGACTCACTTCTCAGTCACATAATTTGGTGGTTGTAATTTCCTTATGTTTCTGATTACGAGATACTACTTGAATTCTTCACAATTCAATGAATATAGAAACAGTTTCTTGTATTAAAGTAATATTTGAATGATTCTTAATTCCAAATGCATATACAATATGGTTTAGATCAAAATAATTATGATTGCATAACAATCAAGATGATATATATTTTCTATTTCTGATATACAGGAAATTACATGCAATGACTGAGGAAATTCTCAGTACCTTGTACTGTTCGTTGTGCCTGATATACAAGTAAGAATTTGCAAATATGCAAGCCATCTTTGATTAAATTTATATTTATAATCTAAATATTGTGATAAGTTGTCTGATATGACAATATAAATATACTCAAAGATGATGTTATTTCTGATGGTAGACTTTATATGCCTGCACTGAATGGGTGCCAAAGGCAATATGCTCTCTTACAAAGTGATCATTGTGAGATACAAAATATAATAAGTTCTTCCAATCATCCTGAGTTGAATGATAGAACTACCTTTTTACAGCTTTCATTAGAAATGATTAGTCATGTTGTAAATGACGTGAGTTATATCTCTTTTTCAGTCGCACCCTTTCATAATAATCTCTAATCACTTCTCTTATGATCTAGATTGGTTTGTTCACAATAAGCACTGGGTGGGGGTGACTTGGTGAGCTGACCTAGAGGGTGGACTTGGTGAGCATACTTGAATTGTTGGCTTGGCGAGCTAACTAGAGGAGTTAGCCTGGTGAGCTGACATGGTGAGTCGACTTAAAGTGGCTAGTTGGTGGGGCAAGTGGGGGTGACTTGGTGAGCTAACCTAGAGAGTTGGAATAGGGGGCAGACTTGGTGAGCCAACTTAGAGAGTCAACTTGGTGAGCGTACTTCAATTGTCAGCTTGGTGAGCTAACTTGGGGAGCCGGCCTGGCAATCTAACATGGTGAGTGGGCTTAAAGTGGCAACTTGGCGGGGCAACTTGGCGAGACAACTTAGCGAGGCCACTTAGAGACGCAACATGGCGAGCTGACTTGGTGAGAAAGCTCGATGAGAAGACCTAAAGACTGACCTTAATGAGGCACTTTGGTTGGGTGACTTGATGACCAAACTCAAAGAGTCAACTTAGCGAGCATACTTGAATAGTCGAATTGGTGGGGCAAGTTGGTGAGCCGACTTAGCGAGTCCACTTGGTGAGGCGACAGGTGAGTCAACTTGGTGCGGTGACTTGGTGAGCGGACTTAAACATTGACCTTGATGAGGTGCTTTGGTGGGGTGACTTGATGAGCAAACTTAAATAGTCAACTTTGTGAGCATACTCGAACAATCGACTTGGTGACATGACTTGGTGGGTTGGCTTGGTGAGCCGACCTGGCATGCATACTTGAATAGTAGACTTGGTGAGCTGACTGAAAGAGTCAACTCATTGAGGCGACTTGGTGGGAGTGACTTGGCGAGCTGACCTAGAGAGATAACCTAGGGGATGGGCTTGGTGAGAAAACTTAAAGAGTCGACTTGGTGAGTGCACTTGAATTGTCAGCTTGGCAAGCAGACTTGGGGACTTGGTGGGACATGTGGGCAAGCCGACTTGGTGAGGCAACTTGGTGATATGAATTGGTGGGCTAGCTTGGCGAGCCAACCTTAAATAGTCAACTTTGTGAGTGTACTCAAACAATCAACTTGGTGACATGACTTGGTGAGCTTGGCGAGCTGACCTGGTGTGCGTACTGGAATAGTAGACTTGGTGAGCTAACTTGAAGAGTCAACTCATTGAGGTGACTCAGTGGGGGTGACTTGGTGGGCTAACCTAGAGAGCTTACCTAGGGGGTGGACTTGGTGAGCGAACTTAAAGAGTTGACTTGGTGAGCGTACTTGAATTGTCAGCTTGGCGAGTTGACTATGGGAGTCAGCTTGGTAAGTTGATATGGTGAGTCGACTTAAATTGGTGACTTGGTGGTGCAAGTTGGTGAGCTTACTTATCGAGGCCACTTGGTGAGGTGACTTCACAAAGCAACTTGGTGAGCTAACCTACTAAGTGTACTTAAAGACTGACCTTGATGAGGTGCTTTGGTTGGGTGACTTGATGAGAAAACTTAAAGTGTCAACTTGGCGTGTCAACCAAGTGAGTTTACATGGTGAGCGAGTTAGAGAAGAAACTCTATGGGGAAACTTTGTAAGCACACTGAGTGAGCCCACTTGCTGGGGCAAGGTGGTAAAACCATTGGGTGAGTCAACTTTGTGAGCTAACTTAATGAGTCAACTCATTGAGGTGATTGGGTGGGGGTGACTTGGTGAGCTGATTTGGAGAGGTTGCCTAGGGGGAAGACTTGGTGAGTGAACTTAGAGAGTTAGCTTGGTGAGCGTACTTCAATTGTTAGCTTGGAAAGCTAACTTGGGGAGTCAGCCCGACGATCTAACATGGTGAGTGGGCTTAAAGTGACAACTTGGTGGGGCAAGTTGGTGAGCCGACTTAGCGAGGCCACTTAGAGACATGATATGGCGAGTTGACTTGGTGAGCAAGCTCGATGAGTGGACCTAAAGACTGACCTTGATGAGGCACTTTGGTGGGGTGACTTGATGACCAAACTCAAAGAGTCAACTTGGCGAGCATACTCACACTAGTGCATTTGGGTTCATTTTTTGACTTTCATTGATCAAATTTTTGACCCAATTTTTGACCAAATTTGACCAACCCATTGGTCAAAATTTATCTGGTCAAAATTTTGACCAATTCACTGGTACATGATTTGTCTCAATCATATAACTAATTATATATTTTTCATATTAGTTACTGTCAGTGTTTTTCAAGCATTCTATAAAATAGTTCACATGCCTTGCATATGATATGACATTTTTCATGCATCCTACACCCTCTCTCATCCGGCTAATGATGGATTACATAGAGTGATCTAAAACCATGATGCTAAAAAACACACAATCAAATCCAAAATGAACTTGCACTACAAATGGATTGTGGAAATCTGATATTGGTAAAATTGCATACATGTCTACTAGGACAATCACAACTTAAACATATATTTGTCCTAGTAGACATGCATGCAAAATTAACAATATCAGATTTCCACAATCCATTTGTAATGCAAGTTCGTTTTGGATTTGATTGTGTGTGTTTTTTAGCATCATGGTTTCAGATCACTCTCCGTAATCCATCATCAACAGGATGAGAGCGTGGAGGATGCATGCAAAATGTCATATCATATGCAAGGCATGTGATTGTTTTATAGAATGCCTGAAAAAAAATTTACACCTACCCATTGGTCAAAATTTCTACCTTCATTGGTCAAAATTTTTGACCTTCATTGGTCAAAATTTCTACCTTTATTGGTCAAAATATTTGACCTTCACTGGTCAAAATTTTACCTTTATTGGTCAAATTTTTTTACTTCATTGGTCAAAATTTCTACCTTAATTGGTCAAAATTTTCTACCTTCATTGGTCAAAATTTTGACCAATTCATAGCAGAACTTGCACCATGGCTATGGAGGTATTTTGACCAATGTATTGGTCAAAATTTTGACCAATGGGTTGGTCAAAGTTGGTCGAAGTTTGGTCAAAAATTGGGTCAAAATTTTGACCAATAATGGTCAAAAAATGGTCTCAAATGTACTAGTGATGAGAATGGTGACATCATAAGAAATAAGGCTAGACTAGTTCGTAAAGGTTATGCTCAAGAAGAAGGACTAGACTAAGGGGAAACATTTGCCCCTATTGCAAGCATGGAAGGAGTAAGAATTCTACTTGCATATGCTGGTTACAAAGGTTTTTAAGTATACCAAATGGATGTAAAGTTTTCCTTTCTAAATGGTACACTGGAAGAGAAATTCTACCTAGAAAAACCAAAGGGATTTGTTGATGACAACAACAAGGATATGGTTTGCAAACTACATAAAGCACTCTATGGTTTGAAACAAGTGCCTAGAGCTTAGCATGAGAGACTTCACAAATATCTTGTAAAGATTGGATTTGAGAGAACACATGACAGAAATTACCTATATATCAAGATAGAAAAAGGTAAAGGCATTCTAATATCTAAAATCTTTGTTGATGATATAATATTTGGAGGAAAGGATGCCCCATGCAAAGATTTTGCTAATTAGATAAAACATGAGTTTGAGATGCCAATGTTTGGGGAACTCAAATTCTTTGTTGGATTGCAAGTATATCAACTAAAATATGGCATATTTGTGACCAAATCAAAACATATCAAGGATATATTCAAAACATTTGGCTTGGAGGATTCAAAACCAGTCAGTACACCAATGATAATAGGACATAAGTTATCCAAAAATGATGAGTCAGCTGAAGTCAATCAAATAATGTATAGATCAATGGTTCGAAAGTTACACTATATTGTACATAGTAGACCAAAAATTACATTATTTGTTGGAATAGTGGCAAAATTTTCTACAAACCCAAGAGAAAATCATCTTATGGCAGTAAAGAGAATAATGAGATACCTAAAATAAACAAATGAATTTGGCTTATACTATAAGAGGACTAATAAGTTTGAGTTGAATGCCTACACTGATTTAAACTAGGGAGGTAATATAGATGACAGAAAAAACACTAGTGGAGAAGCACTCTTCTTAGGTAGAAGATTAATCATTTGGACTAACAAAAAGCAAAGTTGTACCTCACAATCCACAACTGAAGCTAAGTATGTTGCTACTACCATAAATTGTACAAACATTGTTTGGATCAAGCATCTACTCAAAGGTATGAAGGAACAGATAATTGAACTAGCGATACTTTATTGTGACAATACTTGTGCCATTAACATATCAAAGAATCATGTGATGCACAAAACAAAGCATATTGCAATCAAGTATTATTATGTAAGAGAATTAGAGGAAGAAAAAGAGGTGAAGATGGAATATGTGAGTTCAAAGGAACAAATTGCTGACATTTTCACAAAACCATTACCCAAGGATTCATATGAATATCTTAGAGGTAAGCTAGGGGTAATACCCATATCAAAGGCTATTTGAGCAACAACAGAATTGCCCTACATCAAATAGGCTAATTGTTGAATGACAAAGTTGATGCAAAGGATCATACTTTAGGTTTTTCTTGAAGTACTTAAAGTAATAAAATTCCAAATCAGTCAAAAGCATGGTGATAGAGAGAGAAAACAAAAATTGCAAAGTCTACATCTGCATAATTGAAGATGCTAATACATTGTATCTTTGGCATTGTTGTCAAAGAGGCATAATTAGAAAAACTGATCAAAATGGATGAAAAAGAAACTGATAAGCGTGAAATTGATCAAGTTTGAAGATGCAAAAGAAAAGAGGGAGAAATAGCCAAAGAAGATAGAGCCATAGCAAAAAGATAGCAAAAAGGGATACAATAGCTAAGAGGCAGAAGATAAAACAAAAAGGATTAATCAAGATAACAAATCTAAGAGAAAGTAGATTAGAGGAAATGGTATGTATCAGAAAAGAGGGAGATGTGAAAGATGATGAAAATAAAAATGATAACAAATTTCTTTTTGGCATTGTCTTACTATTTTAACTTAGTTATGTTTTTCATTTAAGTAACTTGGTTGATCAGTTTGGTTTGTCATCAATGCCAAAGAGGGAGATTTTTGAAATTTGATTGAAAAGATCATTGATGAATTAGTGAGATTGTTGAAGATTTATGTTTCAATCATTTTTTTTCACTAATGTCAAACCTACTATTTGTTGGTAAGACAATTTCTTATAAGATTGAACCACTATCACTTAGTTGATTGATGAAGAGGATTTAATCAATAAGATGTAACAATAGCACCTAGTGCAAAGGTTGAGTTATGATTTTGTAATGAAGTACAAAGATCAGTTAAGACAATGGTAAAATAATGTATTGGAGATATACTTTAAGATACAAAGGTTGGTTACACTTAAGAACTTAAGAAGAACAAGTTGTATCAAAGACTATTTGAAAAGCCTAAACAAAGTCTATAGTGGGTGTCGAGAAAAGTTAGTTCATGCTGAGTAGATTCCTAGTATGTGTAGAGTAAATGGAAAATCTAGTGTGTATCCCAAGTAACTTAGTTGGTGTGGAGAAAAATGTAATAGGTGTCGAGCACAAGTAAAACATAGTTGATGCCAAGAAAAAAAGTAGTAGGTGTCGAGTAACATAGTATGTGCAAAGCATCAGAAAGTCAATAGTGTCAAGCTACTACATTATTTGAAAAGTCAAAGATTTGCCAAATCTGATCTGGTAAGTTTAGTACCTTGAAGTCTTTGAGCCAGATGGAAGATAAGGATGTTGAGCAAGTGGTATAGAACTTTAGGTTAACCATTTTGAGGTGAATATAGGTGGATTCTACATGATGTTCCTAGAAGAAATAGGATAAGGGGAAGATACATTGTATCTTACCTAATCCATTCAAACCCAAAATAAGAGTTGGAATATTAGAGTGGAAAAAGTATTCTAAACTCCTAGTTAAGGAATTACAGGTCAAGAAGCAGAAGGAGGTTGGAGAGTGGTGTCAAGGTGAAGGCATTGAGAAGGAAGAATAGAGTATAGAGACTACTTTGATAAGTGACCTCAAGGGTGACTGTATTGGTACAATGAGCAAGGAGATTCAAGGAGATAGAAGTTTGAAGAAGGAACAAGTTGTCAGAGCTGTAGAGACTAAAATCCAAGTCGAGTTACAAACTAATAAAAGATCTGAAATCTACAAGTTATGTTGTAAGTTGAATCAGGTCAAAAAGTCCTTATCATTACTCTCTAGCAATTGTATCAGTTAGGGAAAATTCTATGGACTTAGGGTGGTCTAATAGCCATTTAGAAATCCCTTAGCAGGGCAACATTCCAAGTGAATGATCTAAAGTTCTTTAACCAGGCTCACTCCTAATAGGGTGGTTAAAATCTCTTAATCGTGTCACACCTAATAATGTATCTTTTAGCCCTTAATAGGGTAGACCTTTCATAGGGAATCACTTTAGAAGATACAGAAACAAGGTAGCATGTTACTGATAGTTTTTCCCAAATTGGGTTTCCACATAAATCATTGTGCTATGTGTTAATCTTTCATGTTTTATTGTTGCACGTTGATTGATCAGTAACCTACAAGTTTGGATTGATAAGCTTGGATGCATGAATGTTTAATCAGCTCACTAAGATAAGTGAAAAGTTTTATTGGACCTTGAGTAACTAATTCACCCCCCCCCCCCCCCCCCCCCACCCTTAGTTACTCTAAAGAATTCTAATATATATGGCATAAAGAAAGATAATTTCCTTAATTGTAATGTGTGTTCAAGTATTATGATCACTTTTCAAGTGCAAATTGTGGAAAGGATTAGAGTACTTATTGAATATGTGTATGTGATCCAAGGGATTATTGGATGCATAATTCAAGGTCTAGTTACAAGGTCTGAAGAAGCAAAACTCTAGTTGACAAGACAAAGACAGAGTAAGGAAGTATAATTTAGTTATATTATTCTAAAAGCAATAATATAGAGATAATTTGGATAGTGGGTTCATTGGTCTTGCCCTCGAAGCTATTTTGCCAGTGGGTCCAACTATCTTCCACAACTCCTCATAGGGTCGATAGAACTCCTAACAAGGCTGGAATCTCCTAGCAGTCTCCTAATAGGAACTCATATTTACTGAATGTTTTAAAAAACTCCTAACAGGGTATATCTTGTAATAGCTTATATTTATATTAGTAAATCATCTTGTGGGTACCATCCCCCTTGGGGTTTTCCCTTTGATCAAGGGCTTCCCTAGTTAACATATGTGGTGTTATTGTGTGTGAGTATCTTGTTGTGGTTTCAGTTTATATTACTCATATGGTTAAGATTTCTTATGATTGTAATTTGTAGAATTAATTTATGTTGTCATTAATTTTTGATGTTAGTTTGATAACTGATTCCCTCCCCCATCCCCCACCACACTTTTAGTTATATGAGTAGACTATATATTCTAACAATAGATTAAGGAGGCTTTTGATCAAAGAAATTTAAAGTTCTAGGATATTTTGTAAGGGGTAAAAAGAAAAGGTATGGAAGGTTCAATGAGGTAAGAAACATATTCTTCCTATCCTAATAATCCTTAAGACTTAATTTTAATAGCAAGGATAATCAAACCAAATGATAGAACTTTGGGATATATATGGAATAGTTAGGGACTAGTTGTATAATGGTGGAATTGTAATGATTGTTGATATGATGATTAAATGTTGAACACATATTTTTGCTCTGATGAAGAATGTTACACTTGATATAGTTGAGGAAATATTTCATTTAAGGAACTAATGATCCCATCAAGATTATATAACATTAAAAATTTAAAATATAGAAGAGGCCTTGTAGGAAGACAATTAGAAATCTACCACCAAGGAATTAGTAGAAAATTAGCAATAAACAATTCCTCTATATGCTACCTATACAAGCTTAGGGTAATGATGTTTTCATTAAAACGATGCTACCATTTTGTATGGATGCCAAGAATATATCTTGATAAAAAGCTACAAAGAAAAGTGTGTCAATTTTGATTAGAATCATTACACTAATAGGCATTAAAATGTATGAAAATAAATAACTCATTAAAAAGTAGAACATACTAGAAATAGTAGAACCTTAGAAGTGTATAAATTCTATGACAAAATACAAGAGTGAGAAGGGAACAATATTAGCAAACAATGTTGCTTATTATAATATAACATTATTTTGTTTGGCTATAGGTTGTAGACAATGGTTCAACTGTAAAAAAATATTTCTTCTTGTAGATATCATAGACATAAAAGATCTCTATTCTTATGATCTACCCATTTCTTTGAGAGGAAATAATCTTTTATTCTTATTACTAACCCTCAAATATATTGGTCTTCCATTTTATACTAAGAGATAGTTTAACTCTATCCTTCTTTAGCATTATTTGTATGACAAATTGTATACTATTTATTTTCCTTTGCAATACTATTTCTCTCATCACCCTGATAGAGGAGACCTCCATCCATCCCAAATAGAGGAGACCTCCATCCCATATATTCAGACTACCCAGTTTTAAAGAATCATCTTTGCAATTTTCATAGTATTGCTCAACTTAGTACAAGGTTGGGATTAGCAATTATATAGTAATAAGAGCTTTATGTATAGTTTATCTCTATTTTTTTTTATCATTATTTATATGAAAAACTATATACTATTCTCATTAGTCTAATAGAGGAGACCTCCATCTCACCAGTTTTAAGGAATCGTCTTTGTAATTTTCATAGTATTGCTCAACTTAGTACAAGGTTTGGATTAATAACTATATAGTAATAAGAGCTTTATACAATGATAGTCATCTCATAAGTTTATCCCAAGAAAAGTATCATACAATGAAGCTTTGGGAATTTGGGTCTACTAATATTTTTGGTAAGGTCCATTTCTCTAGGAATTTAGGTTTGAACTAGAGGAAAACCCCAAGTATCATATAAACTTAACTCTAACTCTATTACAACTTAAAAGGGATTCAATGGTTTATCAAAATGTATAATTTTCTAAATTAACGACTTATATAGAAGGATGTTATTTATTATTAACTTTATCTTTATTGGATTTAACTTGTTATATTACATTTTTACCTAACCCAACATTTTGTGATGTGCCTAAATTTTGCACCATAAGCCTTCGTTGAGTAAGTACCTACATAGGATTGATAATATGAAATTATAACAATTAAGAATTAAAGATCCCACTAATTTTAAATGAGAACCTAGTTTGAGGCATACTTTTTGGAATCTTGGCCAGCTTCCACGACGAAGTAAGACCCCTCCTCTTATGCATTAAATAAAATAATAGTTATTCAAATCCAAATGATACTTTTGCAACAATAATCTTACATATATCTTCATGGGAAATATTGTAGAGGGATTTAAAACCATAGTGAGATAACCTAACATTACATGTATAAGATAAATTAGTGTGCATAAAATTTTTAAGGATACTTATGGTGAAATGTTATAGTATTACTATATGGTGAGTATCAAATAACTATGTAGTAATGTGAAGTGAAAGTAAATGCAAGTACGAGCATACTTTCATATATGCTTGATAAAGTAGATAATTAAATTATGATAGAAATGTAACTAGAGCATAACTAAAATAAATAGAAAAAAAATAGATATGTGGGTTGAAGTTTTTTTATCTGTCCTATATGCTTTAACTTGTTACTGAGTTGACGATGACATAACTAGTATGAATCTTGATTAGTTGACTTAAGTAGACTAAGGTTATGCCTCATCCCATGATAATAATCAAATATTTTAGTAATTACATTATAGAGAATTAATTTGAAAATGAAGTATGACAAGAAAAATGTGCACTAAATGCAAGGATTCTAAAATGGAGAGGAATTAAACATTACATCATAATCTAGTGTTAATAATTAATGTTGTATTTTTATATTAGATGGTGGTGATATTTTTCTCATTTAGACTATTTGATGATCTCGTGTGATGTCATTTACAGTATTTTATAGATATTGAGATTTTGATCATTTAGACTATGTGATGATTTCATGTGATGTTATTTAGGACAAGCTTATCTAATGAAATGAAGCATACTAAACCTTTTCATGAACTCTCAAATCCACCATAGATTTTAATAATCAACACAATCTCTTCAACATGATAGAGGCATTAACATGTGAAATAAACTCTATTCTAATCATGAAAATAAAGTCATAAACAATCATCAATAAGTATTCAATTATTAAAAGTCATGCCAATCCCACTATTCATATTGTAGAATAGGTAATTTTATATCATTTCTCAAATTTATAGCAAGACCCAATAGTGCAATAAAAAGTTATGAATGTTTTCCCAAATTTGGTCGGCATGAATCAGAGTTCTGGGCATTTACAAATAGTTTTCACCAAAACATTGATAACTTCCTCAATAGTGTATGAAATCATCTCAAAAAAAAAAAAATGGAAAGATTATTAATTGTAATAAAATACCATTATAGAAATAAACATGTTTCTAGGTCGTGCATGGTCGTACAAGACCTAGAAACAAGAGGAAAAACTTTGAAGAGAACAAAACAATAGATTTAAACAATGAAAATATGCTATCAAAATTTTCCAATGCTTATCCAACTTAACATCTTGCCTATGAATGACCATTACAAGGTTTTAATATCCTTTACAACTTCATATGGAAGTTATAACTACGCAACTTCCCATTTTGTCTTTTCACAAATTTTGAAAAGTTGTGTTTCACAACTTATACAATATTTGACTCAAATGACTTTACAACTTTATAAGAAAATTCCAAAAATATTAGAATGGAATAATAATGCTCTTTATCACCATTTTACCACTTCATGTGAAAAAAATTAATGATTTATTGTTATTCCATCTTGTTGAAATTGTATAGTTGGAGATTCACCATTAAAATATTGGTGGCCTCACTGTGACAATTGTTATAATCTGCAATGATAGTAATGGAATGAGAAGAGTATATGCTCTATGTTGTACTTAAATTGCTAAATAGAATAGATTTAAAGGTATTCTTGTTGGAAACAAAAATGTAGTCTATTTTCATTATTGAAAAAAAGAGAGAAAGACTTATGTTTTGTAATGGCACAATAAAGTGAAACTTAAAATCAATATTCTATTTTGTAAATCTTTTTTGTTCCTAGTATATTCTATTTGTTAGTATTTAACAGTATATTTTTAAATGTTGAACTCATTTGAGATTCTAAATCTGCAACATTAAGCTACAATATAGATTGGTGAATTAAATAAATACATAAAAGAATTTAGCATTTTGGGTTGTTATATTTTAGGGCATGACATTTGGTGAGATAAAACAAAAAAAATCATTTTACTACAAGTCTATCAAAAAAGGAAAGGTATATATGTGGCTTAGTATAATTATGTGAAAGAAATGTTAAAGACATTTGGGATAGATGAGTCTAACCCAGTTAGTACACCTATGGTGATTTGAATGAAATTATCAAAAGAAGACACTATTGGTGAGGTAAATGAGACTCAATATAGGAATATGATTGGTAAACAACAATATGTTTTACATAGTAGAGTACATATTACAATTTTTGTTGGATTTATTTCAAGGTTTTCATTTAATCCAAAGGAGACATACATGACTTCTATAACTTGGAGGATATTTAGATATCTTAAGGGAGTTCATGATTATGGCCCATAGTATAAACAATAGGATGACTTTAACCTTAAGTATACGTAGATGTTGATTGGGATGGTAATGTTGATGACAAAAGGAATAAATTGTGGAGCTTTCTTTTAAGGAGAAAGAATGATAACATGGATAAGTAGGAAGAAAAAATTATATTTCAACATCTATTGTTGAAGCTTAATATGTTGCTACTATAATCAATTTTTAAAATATTTTGTGGATTAAGAAATTGCAAGAAAGAATGTAAGAATATGTAACTAAGCCTTTTACTATTTATTGTGATAATACTAGTACAATAAATATTTCAAAAAACTTGGTGATGCATGCAAAAAAAAAGAACATAGAAACAAAGTGTCATTATTTTAGGGAGCAAGTACAAGATAAACATGTAAGGCTTGAACATGTGAAATCACAGGAGAAAATAGAAGATATTTTTACTAAGTCATTTCCTAAGGATTCTTTTGTGTATCTAAGCGATAGGCTTGGGGTCCTACCCCTATCAAAAATTAACTAGGACAACATTATTGTTGCATAAATTCATGGATGAATTGTAATATCTTTATGGATTTGTTGAAAAATTTCACGCTTTAGTAACATTTATGAAGTCGTGAACATAAATATGATGAAACCAATGTATCATATGCATGCAAGACATAAGGATAGCTTCAAGGTGATATAATTTTCATGTTAAAATTTATAATGATGTTTGGCATTATCATAATGAGGTGGGGGGTGAGGCAGGTGTATAAAGGAAAGAATATACTGAAGAAAGAGAAGTAGAAGGAGAAGATACTAAAAATGAAAGAAGGAAATCATATCCTAAGGAGGATTTATGTTCAAAAAAATAAATTTCTAAGGATACCAAACGAGTTACAAAGACCCCACAGATGTAGAAAAAGAGCGAAAAAAATTATTTTTGACAATATATACATTTGAAGTACACAAGTTTAACCAAGTGAAAAGGTTAATGAAGGTAGATTGTATTCATTAAGTGAGAACAATGTTGAATAGGCAATTTCACAAAGTAGGAATAAATTTAGTATTTCCCAAGAAAGTGTAGTATTAATTGAGTATTATATTACTCAAGTGAAACAATATTGTCACTAAATAAAAACTATAAGAACAAGTTTTAAGAATTGGAATCTAAGGCCAACTTTTGATGGAAATATCAAAAGTTCAAGATGGCCTAAGGTACAAGACAAATTTTGTTACAATATCTACAACTACGAAAATTCAAAAAGGATATTTAAATGTGGATATTGAAAGAGGATAAGGATGAGCATCAAGTTCTATGCAAAGTTATATTTTATATATGGTTAGGTTGATTTGATATGAGATGGATGATTATGATTACCTAGAAATAGATGGAATAAACTAAAATCCATAAGACCACCATTTAATGAGGATATTAATGCCATTTTAGGTTATTTATTTGATTATTTATTTGTTATGTTGTTGAATTTATCAAACTGTGAAATGTTGAAGGAATAAAAGGAAAATATTTAAGATAGAATAACCAAGCAGAGAAGAATAAAGCAAGGAGATGAGTTAGTGAAAGTGAAGATGTTTATTAGCTCTGTGTGAGATCAAAATGAGAAATAGAGAATAATGGAGATTTGACCAAGAAAAGGTAGTTTTTATACTTCACAAATCATTTCTATTGTTAGTTTCCAATCAGTATAGCATAAAATGTTAAAAAATCAAGTGGACCTAACAAGTCTCTGATATCTTATCAGTGATATTTGTAAGTCCTCTAGAGTAGGCCACTATTTAGACACCATCATTGAGTGATAAGTTTAAGATGATATTTTTGTAGAAATTTTCTATTGAGGTCACATTAACTATGTGTAACCTATAACAAGGTGGGCTCCTAACATAACCTAGTCTAGAAGAGTGAAAATTCTTGGGTTCCCGATCCTAGGTGGCTTTTCCATTAATAGGGGTTCCACGCTAAAATCATGGTGTTAATTGTGTAAAAAAAATTTCTTGCAAGTTGTTTTACATGTTTGAAATATTAATTCAACTCGGTCACATTACATGAATCGTTAGTGATAACTAAGCTATTTTATTTTTATTTGGTTATATAAGGAACAATAAGCTAATAGTGTGAAGCAAATTTGTTGAAAGAGTTAAGTGATAAGTTGAATGTGTACATCAAGTTATTATTTATTAAGTTTGTGAAGTATGTTTGTTACTAAAATTGTTTGAAGGTACTTTGGGATAATTCAACATAACTGACTCTTGTCCGCCCCCCTCCCACCCACCTTCTAGTTATCTAACACTTTATAGCTTCTACTACATTTTTATTCTTCATACCTTTTCTTAATTTATCTTTCTCTATTACAGGGATACAACCCAAGACCAAATTGAACATGGAAGGAAAAGGGAATATTATTATCAGTAATAATCTACTACTACATTTTGTACACTAAAAAAAGACTCTCAGACATGTCCAATGGGCTTACAATGTTGTCTACATCTGGAGAAAATCCTCTTCCATAGCTTCTCTAAAACTCCACACAGAACTGCCTTTACAATGCTAGAAATTTTCTTAAATAAACCCCAATTAGGTGTAGGGTTAGGAATAAATTCTAGAATATTCCATTTGACATCCACCACCAAAATAGAAAGTTCTAGAAATCATGTTAGAAGTCGGTGTAAAACTTAGAAGAATCCAAAAAGGGTAGTCCAACTTCTGGGAGGCATAACTTTTGATCTGGGACTTCAGTTGACGAACTGTTTACATTTCTAGAAAGCTCTCAAAGTGCTTTATAACCCTATGGAATATTTTTCCAAGTCCCCCATTTTTGGTCCCCTATGAGGTTGTTTAGTGCCTCAAATTTGACTTTGAAGGACTATTAGGAGGTCTCTAGGCAACTTAAAACTATAATAACTTTCAGACTGTAAAGAATTTTGACCTGATTCATTTTATGGAGTGCTTAAAATTACAAATATAATTATCCCGCAAGCTTAAACCCTCTAACTCATCATAATTATGGATAATATTAAAAAATAACCCATTTTCTACATTGGCACATATCCCAAGGTGCTCAAAAACTCTAACTCAAAAAGCCAATATTAGAACTATGAAAGTTGGAATCTTTATTTGCCCCAAATGGTTATCTGAAAATGGAAACACTTTAAACAAAAACTAACACTAAGCATATTTTTGGGTGATATGGAATTGCCCTTACACCACTAGCTACTCCTACATCTCTCTACCTTCATAATAAAATGTTCATCATATTATCTTAGACAATTTGGATCTAAAGTGTAGGGGTCCACATTTGGAATAACAATGACTTCATCAAGTGTTATAGGGTTAGACCTTGTGGATGCCATCTTATTCTTCTTCTTTTGTTTCTTAACCTTTTATATAATAGCACTTATGATCAGTGATGACCTTGGTATAAGTTCACCCTTCTACTCATGATTTATCTTTTTAGGTTATTCATCTTTCTTTTTCTCCACTTCCTTCTACCCTTGAATAGGTGTTGGTTGTAACATTGTTTGAACTTGTTGTGCATAAGGCTAAGCCTCATATTATCCTCACCCTCTCATTCCCTCACTCAAAGATCCCTCATCTTATGGTCTAGTATGTATGCCAATATAAAAATCATCTACTTTGGTATCCATTGTGTCTCTTCCAATTTATCTAGTACCATCATTTGCATATCCAATTTATTTCTCGGTACTCAAATCTTACTCTTGCATAGATTTTCCTTGTTTCTTGATTTTCGTCGCATCTATATCTATTGTAACATTAGTAAAAAATATTTTAAAGTACCAATCTGAGTAATATTTACATTTTTTTATTGTGTTTTTAGCTTGGGCCTTTTGTATTCCTTTATTTGCTTGATGGCAGGTCCATATCCTGGTATATGTACATGTGTTGACTCATTGATTTCTTTGCCTTCTATGTTACACTTTGTCTAAGAAATTACATATTCATCCTTTCTCCCTCCATATCCTAGATATTCACTAGTAAGATCTTTAATAGTTATATCATTAATAATATCTTGAATTAAGACATGTTCATATTCATCCTGCTTATTATCAAGATCATCATATTGTTTTGGCCTAGTAGATTAAGTTCATGTGGGCTCCTCAATATCCTTGATATTAAATATTTGACTCCATGATCTTTTACCACTTCTATCAACTTCTTTTAATCAATATGATAAAACATATAGTGCACTCGTAGAAATAGATAACTATATCTTTTCATTGCATCACTAATTTTTGTAACATGAAATTCAAGAATTACAAACTCTCTCTCTCTCTCTCTCTTCAAAATTTTCATGAGATCCATGATCAAATATTGATAAATAGTTCATATTTTCACTTTTTTGAGATAAAATACATCTTCTTCAATAATTTGAAGGTGATTCTTTTATATTTAATTTTCTTTTGGAATATATCTTCACCCTAGATTTATATCTTACTTGAGCTAATTGTACTCATATAGCATCTATATTTATATTATTTAATAAATTACGTCAAATTCACATTCACTATTGGCATTATAGTAGGAAAGGTAAACTTCTAAGAGAGTGGGGTTGGGTTGTGGTATGTGGGGGAGGGGGAGTGGGGGTGTATCAGTGCTTTAAACTTTGACCCATAAACTATTCACCACAAATCCATATCACATATTCAATAAGTAAACTAAAATACCATATAAAGAATATACATCTAAAGCATGTAAATAAGTAAGCATTCGCACATATATGACACTAGATATGATTACCTAGAAACCCTCCAATGAGAAGGTAAAACTAGGGTGGGGATGACACCACAAATCTTCACTACTATAGTAATAAAGTGTATCCAATTAAGGTTACAATATTTGATCATGAACCATGATCTACCCTGTTAAAGACTTACAAAGATAGATCTCACCTTGTTGGAGGATTTCAACACCCTATTAGAAATGTGCCTGGTAAAAGAACTTCAACTCACATTTAAGTATGTAGCTTGTTATAGGATTTGAATACAACCTATTAGTACTACTTTGTTAAGAGATTTAACTGATTCACCTATTAGAATGTCCCAACAATGATCCTGCAATTAGCACTCTTATGCTTGATGAAAGATCACCTCTATTCTATAGTGTACTTGATCCTTCTTGATTAGATGTCTCTCTGTTTTTCACTGCTTCCTTCCTCTATTCTCCTTTAACTGATTCTACAATTTAGATTGTAATGCATTGATCACCATGAATGTCCTAGTTTGTGTATCAAGAACTCTCCTTGATCATTCATTCATTCCCTTTCACACTCATATGATGTTTAGGGTTTTTCCTCCATAAGAAGGCCTAGGTGACTTAGGCTTAGGTTTGAATCAACAGTTGCGATTCATCCATTTTTCTACTTAAACCTTCCCTTTACCTATTTGGGTGCCTGTCATACACAGGGATTCCAACTTAAGATTTTTCCTTATCACCAAAATATCATAATTAAATCTTTAATTTGGCTCAAAAATGATTTACATTGTAATTTTTGCTAATACAAAAAACTATGACAAAACTATTTTACTCGGCATCTAAAATCCTTGGTGTTCGATACATACTATGACTTCAATGTTGCCACTCAGCATCTGAATGACTCGATATGCACTGCTTGCTTGGGTCCTAAATCACTTGGCATATATTGTCTTCTCAACACTTGAGTGACTCGGCACATGAGTGATTCAACACTTACTATTTACTCAGCATGTTCTAAACTTTTATGTTGTGCTCAACATATGTTACTTGTTCAACATGAATTATGTAAATGACTTAAGTGTATAGACACTCAGTTGGAAAAACTAAATCTAAGATTAACAATCGCCCCCTTTGACATGAGTATCAAAAATAATAGGTCATACATTAATGCCCGTATTCTTACAAGCATAACATAAGTGATTATTCACCTTCTATACAAAATTTCAAAAGATATCAAAATTTTGAAATATGACTTATACCTCAAAATATTATAACTACCCCTAAGTTGTTTGATTTGTTCTATACTTTATTTTGTATCGAAATCTTTCTCTTATTGAGTAGATTTTCCACAAATAATACTTTTTATTTGTTTTATGATACTCGTTATCTATTTTTTGCTTTCTTTCTCTTACTCCCCTTGTTTTCTATTTTATTCCCCTATTCTTGCTCTGCTTTGTCTTACTCCCCCTTACCTCTCACTCTCCTTTTTTGACACTGATGTCAATTGGTTATACACTAATAGTGTATTTGTCCAAAAATGGTTTATGGACCTTAAGAATAATATTAAGAGCTTCATCCCAATTATCACACGCTACCTCCAAAGACTTAATTTGGATGGCCATCTTGGTAGCAAGGTGAACTAAGCCATCTAATGTAGAAAGATTAGGGTCTTTCTTCATAAGTGTTTCTACATAGCTTGGCTCCTTGTATAGAATCCCATATGAGGAGTCAATGTAGATTGGATGCTAATCAATTTAGCCCTAATATTGGCATCATCTTCTTGTAAATTTTCTAACTAACTCTGGGATTATCAAAGGGTCCTAAAATGTTTCTCACTTTGACCTAGAGTCATGGTAAATTTAGCTCCACATGACTTCATTTGACTTTCCAAGCTCAGGATATGATTCCTTATCTCCTATGTGAAGAGTATAGGATTACACAATCTGGTATATAGAGAGAAAATGTTCGCTAGTACCTTCTTCACACTATCTATCTTAGTTGCCAATGCAACTTGGGTTAGTGCATTTCCACTAGATATTTTCTCATTCACTTTAGGTTTAAACTTCTTCTCAAACTATTTTAAAATTTTTACATTAGTATCAAGGTCTGTATTACTTAATTTTTCCACTATGTTGGTCAATTGTTAAATGATTGGCCTTGATTCATCTGGAGTAGGTAGACTAAATTCATATAAGAAAAATTCTTTCATCTCTATCAAATCTTTCTTTTGCCTATGCTCCCCTCTAAGCAATTCTTGATGTTTCTTTCTTTCTAGGGCCTCTTGAAGTATACCCATCTTCTCAATTTTTATTGTTGCATAATCAAACTTAAGCAATACAATTTCTTCATCTAGGCTGACAACTCCATAAGTTATTACCTCTTCTGCCTTCGATGAGCTAGTACTCGACACTGAGAATTGCAATGGTGTTGCATTTTTTATCCACCTCTAAAGAGTTTGAATGAAAGGAGTTCCTAATTTTAGTAAAGTAACCAATGCTTGAGTTTCTTCTAGCTCCTTCGAATTGGTTATCAAATTAGTTTCTCTAGGACTGTCCTTTTCTACCTCTTTAATTTCAACCATGCCTTGATCTTGTGCTATAGGTGTTGATACATCTACCTAACCTATTTTACTTGGTGTCTCATCATTGAGTGTTGTTTCCATCTTATCTACTCCAACTGTCTCAGCCTTGTCTTTTTAGGTTCTTTTGTATTTTCTAAGACTAGAGTGCTATCCATGGGTGTATTGACAATGGATCCTGATGTCATCTTCCTTTAACATTCAACTAAATGTGGTGAAGGTTTTACACTTGTGACTTGAGGAGTGAATGTAGATATTTCTTATGTTTTCACTTCCTCCCCTACATTTATATAGTCTACCTTCTAAATTTCATCAACACTTACCAATATAGGGTTGTCACATAATTTGGCCTGTAGTGTAGATTGATCAAGTATCATTTTCAAATCTTCCTCTATTACGGGATTGATGTTCTAATTAGTGGGATCAAAAACATCCTTGACTGTGATAGATTTAGTACTTATACTTATTATCTGTGGAGGGCTGACACTCTGTATTTGTGTATCTTGTACACTTTGATCTAATTGTTGCTCTTTCGCATTCTATTGCTTGATTATCAACACCCATATTACTTCCTTCTTCATTGTCATCTTCTTCATCATCTTTTACCTCAATAGGTTCTTGTTTACCTTCGCTATTTGTGGCTAGTCCATGTGTAATCTTCCACATTTTTTTGGACTTGAGCACAACATCCTCTATGTTGTTTTTTTCTAATATTCTGAATACCCTATATTTAGGTACACATCTCACAACATATTCCTTTATGGCTTTAGACATTTCTACCTTTCTATGTTTTGGCATAACTTGAGCAAGGGTTGTCTCCCTCATTTTCTTCTCTATGTCTAAAAAATAATTCCATTTCCACTCAACTCTATCATATAAACTCTCCGGTATGGAGTTGGCAATTTCAATAGGATTTTTTTCACAAGTAGTCATCATGGCATAAATTGCCTCCTCTACTTTATTCTTCTCAATCTTTCCAAGATTATCAAATTCAATGTGAGAGGGACTTGATAAGTCAATATTGTTTCTAGTGTTCTCACATAGGTTATCTAATTCTAAGGAGGGACTATGACTCACCACTTGAAATTGGCTATTGTCATCAAATTTAGTCTTCTCCTCATCGGATTCAACTTTAGCAACATATTTTCTTCTTAGTCTTTTCTAGGGTCCACTTTTTTGCTCTTTAGGCTTGGTTACCTCTTTACCCTTCTGTACAGTGACTCTTGTACTAGCCCTTGTAGTAGGCATTGTTTGTTTGGGCTGACCTAGTTTTGCAACCTTCTTTGGTTTGGTCACTGTTGGTCTCCTTGCCTTTCTTTTCCTCTTGTTAGTAGGAGTAGGTGCTTCATCAGCTTCTTCTCCCTCAACATCTTCTATAATTTCTATCTCTCCCCCTTGCTACTCCTCTCCTTGACATTGTGTCAATGTCAATGGCACTTGAGCCTATGTTTATTGTTCTTCTTGTTCTTCTTCTTCCTCACCATCTTCTTCTTCTTCCTCTTCCTCAACTCCTTCACCAAATTTCTCTTTCAGTTTCTTCACTATTTTTTTCTTCTTTTTTGATTACAGAGGTAGTTTTCAACTCCATAGTGATTTTAGATTTGGCCAATTCATAGTTACCAAATGCTTTCACTTCTTTATCCACTTCTTCTACGAGTATTGTTGTAATTGCTGCAGAGGCCTCATGAACATGTATCTCATATCCTAATGGCCTTATCCATCTCACTCTAGAATTTATTCTTGTAAATATTTATAATTACTATCAACCAGGAAGCAAACACCATCATAATGTTTCTCCACTAGTGAGACTAATATCCTTAATATCATCTCTATAGATTGTTTGAAATATTCAAAATAACTAGTCGTTTCTAACTCAAAGTTATTTCCGAACTGTTCAATGGACTCTCCTATATATATTGCAATTGATCTATTTGTCTTCCATGCAACCTTACTAAAAGTAGGAAATGTATTCAACATAGAAGAAAATACATACCAAATTAGATTCAAATTTGCATTGAGCACTCTTTGTTTTCCTTATTGCTCCTAGATTTTCAATTAATTGCTGCAACTGCAACTCAGCAAGACCATACATATGATCTTTCTTCACAATTTTTTAGCCCATGTTCACTGCAATGCAAGCTATATGATTTAATCTACTTGATTGATAAAACTTATGTGCTATATCTCTCACTATGAAGGCTATTAGGGGATCTATGATTGTATCAATTAGCATTCCCCTTTTGTTCCACACAACCCTTGTGTTCTCTTCAATACCTTCTTTTGACTCACTTCTCATAGTCTTTGGTCGGTCTAGGGTTGGATACCCTATTACCCTATGAATGATTTTCTTTGCAATTTTAACCAGCCCATTCTCTAGCGACACTAAGTTGTCATGAATTTTTCTTTAAATGATGCTTATCCACTCAGTTTTGAAAACATGTGGGAAATCTAGGGCATGAGTTAATGTTTTCTTCTCGACATTATTGTAGTGCTCCTTCAAAGCTCCATTCTCATATAATGTTCTATACTCTTCTCTAATTTGCATATAACCTATACTACCAATCTTACAAGTATAATAGTTTCTAACATCATGAATCATTAAAACTCATGGTGATATCATTAGATAATGCACATGAGAGATCTTGTTTATATGATATATCTAGAATAGAATTATAAATAGGTTTCTTTTTCTCATTTTTGAATAACTAAATATGTAAAACCTTATTTCCCTCTACTGCTTTCTATTTGGAAGAACTAGATGCCATCAAATAAATCTAGGATTTTCAAAAAATTGAAACTGCATAACTCGGTACACAATGAATACCTTAGGAATTTTGATGAAATGGTGTTGATTGCCCATTAAAATCTTTTGTAAATGCTTCATATGGTATTCTCCAAATCTCCTTTAGCTCTCTACTTTCTTTCTCTAATTTGAATGATGTTAAATGAGAAGAAATCAATCAAATATCCCTTACGACACTGCAATTAAGGTGAAGTGCTTACACAACTATAAGCTTAACATCAACTAATTTTTGGTTCACTCAGCACCCATATGTCTTTCCATTTGCTCTAAAATCATTATGAGCTTAGCCTCAACTAGCCAACTTTGTTAACTTTTCATCCACAAGAGTCTTTTCATGCTCAATAGTTAACATGAAAAACTAACAAAACTTAAAGAGTTTTCTTAATTTCTAATAATACTTTGCATCTCTATTCATGAATATGTAATATTTTCAAAACTAAATCCTTGAAAATGATGTATGGTATCTCTTTTGAATATCAATCCCACATAACTTATGATTTCTTATTTTTATAAGGTGTAATCACTTGACCTATTGGGTGAAGTGATTCCATTTGTACTTGATGCACTGCAATCCTCCTTTCTCTTTCATGTCTTGTTCATCTCATCTCTAATATTTTCAATGTCCTCCTTTCCTTTTCCTTTTTTGAACTCACAACTTGGTGCCTTTGACCTTGTTGGACAATATCAACTGATGTGACCAGTCTTAAAATAGCTAAAATATGTGGTTTGACTTAATCACCTTTTGTAGTCACTCCTGAAGTGTGTCTGAATACAATTTTTAGGAACATGTCCATAATCTTGATAGTAGTGACAACTAAACCTTATGTTATAATCCCAGTTATAAGCGTTGTCATTGTACTTTACTTTTTCTACTTATTTTATGACCACATGGGTTTCAATCTAGAATTAAAAGTTAAATGTCCATATTTCTGAAAATATAACAATATCCTTCAAATCTTTGAGTGTTCATGGTCTTAGTTCTACATTTATGTACCTAATTTCTTTGTTTGTTGAACTTATAGCAGTGACTAATGCTCTTCTGCTTAACATTTTGATTTACAGTCTTGCTCCTGCACAAATTAGTAGCATGTGCTTTCTTACCACAATTATGACAAGTAGGTTTTGAGTTCTTACTCTTGTTACTTCTTTATTTACCAATTTTGGATTATTCTCCTTCTTTAGTACTTATGTATTTGAATCTAGATGTATCATTGTTAGATCTAGGAGATCTCATAAATTGTTCAAAGTACTTGATAGCTTCATTTGGTTTACTGAAACTTTCAACAAACTCCTTTTCCCTTTTCAAGTCATTGCTTAACTATTCATTCTGCAACTTCAGTGTTGTTATCTCAATGTCCTTGGCATTTATCTTATGGTTTCCATTAATCATTTGACCCAAAGTTTCTAATTGTGTATTAGCATCCTAGTTACTTCTAATGATTTCTCTTCTATTCTATTGGTCAAAACTCTTTTTTCATCTTCAATCATGACTTTTTCTTCTATAGCTTTATTTTTCTATTCAATCACCTCACATAGTAATATGGCTTGTGATACTTTCTATATTTTAAGAGTTTTAATCTCTTTAGCTAGGGTTCTATTCTTTTCCATTAGATTTGCAATTGCTGCATCAAATTCATTGGAGTCTCCATTTGCAAATAACTTAGTAGTGTCCATCTCTAAATATTGTGTGTCATTCTCCTCAATAGCAATTTCTTTCCTTCTCTTCAATGATTTCTTTATATCGTCTCCTGCTTCATTCAACTAATGTCGAATAAATTGTATTTCAATTCCTTGATTCTCAATGATTTTTCCCAACTTGTAAACTTCCATTTCGAAGATCTTTCCTCAAAGACGCAAAGCTTCACTTTAAGAGAACTATGCTCTAATACCAATTGTTGGAATTACAGTTGGAAAGGGGGCTAGTGAATCAGTTCAATAAACTTTGACCCATAAAATATTCACCACACATCCATCTCACATATTCAATAAGTAAAGTGAAAAACCATGTAAAGAATATACATCCAAGCATGTAAATAAGTAAGCATACACACATATATGACAACAGATATGATTATCTAGAAACCCTCTAATAAGAAGGTAAAATTGGGGTGAGGATGACACCCACAAATCTTCACTACTACAGTAATAAAGTGTATCCAATGAAGATTACAATGTTTGATCATGAACAATTATCTACCCTATGAAAGGTTTTCCTTGTTAAAGGCTTACAAAGACTTTTAGATCTCACCTTGTTAGAGGATTTCAATCCCTTCTTAGAAGACTACCTTTCCTACTATAACTCGAACAATTCACATTAACCTTTCAAGGGAAAAAGAGTATATTTCCTTGTATTGCATTCCTCTTTGTTGTTCAAATTTAGTATTTGCACCCTTCTTCCTTTGGGTCCTAGTTAATCCAATTCGGATCATAAGTGGAATCATATTTGAAAATTTTCCTCTTTCCCTCACATACATATTTGAATGGCTTAGTGGCTTGAAAAATATAAAGACCTATAGTTCTATTAAATGCTTCCCTTTTCCCACTAAACACTCATAACAAATCTATTCCAACCAACAAAAAAATTATATATTATGGAAGAAGACCCTCTCCTCTAAGAGTCTAAAGCTCTTCTTAGATTATATTTGGTTAAGGGATCTATGAAAAGAACCTTTTAGACTTTATTTGGTTCAAGAATTTGTTATAAGTAATAGTTCACCAATATTACTAAGAGGGGCGCATGAATCAGTTATGTATCAATATAAAACAATTCTTACTTTATCAACCAAAGTAAACAGTAATCATTAGAAATGCGCATGCACAAATACATTAGATATGTTGACTAGGAAAACCCTTGATCAATGGGAAAACCCCAGTGGGAATGATGCCAAAAAAATAATGTACTAATTTGAATATCCCTTGTTAGAGGATGGACCCAATTAATAGTCTATTACAACACTTAGTACAAGAGTCCTTGTTAGGAAACTTTGAATCACTATTAGGATATTTCAACCCTGTTAGGAGTTGTAGAAGGTAGCTAAACCTAGTGTCCAAATAGCTTCAAGATCGGACCAACAAACCCACTATACAATTGATCTCAATACCATTCAGAGATGTGATCAATCTCTTATCACTTCCTCTATCTAGTACATTGAACTTCTTCACCTTCAAATCATGCAAACAAATCTAGAAATCATTAGTAACCCTTAAGTTCACTTACATGCATTAGTAGATTACTCTACTTTTCAACTTCTCAATTCACAAGTCTCCTCTACTTCTTGATCACAATGATGGTGTATAAAATTTGAAAAACATCTTTCCTTTATACCATACCCAATTATTAACCCTTTGAGTCAGCTCCATGAATAAAATACATATTTAATTAAAGTTGTCAGCTCCAGTTATGCACAAACTTTCACACACGTAGCTTTCATACCTACACACTTGCTTATGTCATTAGTTATCTATGTACTTCCTCCAATTAACTGCACAACCCTTCATTCCAAGCATAATATTCTATATTGATCATACAATAGAGACTGTTTTCCCAATGCTTTATTTCCTTGTGATTCTCTATAAATCATTAATATCTCCCATATGCTATCAATTTAGGTTTTTTGCACTTGGCCACCTGTCAAATAAATGTTGTAGTATATTATGCTAATTAGACATGGGTAGATACGCAATATGGTGTCCTTAATACATAGAACTTAGTTTGCTACTTTGTCAGTCTTATTATATCGTCATCAATGACAAACAAAGTCATAACACTGTTCTACGATATTTTCTCATAGCATCAGCATTCATGCTAACAATCTCTCCCTTGGGCATTGATAGCAACATAGATGAAAAAAATCTAGTTCCAAGAATACCAATTAATCAAATCCTTCAACACTAATCCCCCATAGTGCAATTTCTTTCTAATGTTTTCATATCATTTTTTCTCCTTTCCAATGAAATGTTTTCTCATATCACTCTCTCCCATTTTAATATTTTTCATATCACTCTCTCTCCCCCATTGACATCAATGTCAAAGGTAGTAAAACATATAATCAACCTATTAGCATGACCACAAGCCAGTTTGTTGCTTTATAATTCTTTTATAAATATCACAAGTATCTAAAGATATTGTTGTATATCAATTACTTATTACCAAGAGTCCTTAACTAACTCTGTTCATCATAGATACTCCCTCATTGAAGAAGCATTAGCATTCAATCTAGTCTACCAATGGTGTTATGTACCTTGGATTGATGTACTTCTACATCTTCTATTCTAAGCTAGGTAGGGGTATAACCCCAAGCATACCTTTTTGGTACTCAAATGTGTCCTTTGGTAAAGCCTTTGTAATAATGTTTGCAATCTATTCCTTAGTGTTGATGTACTCTAGTCAGATTTCTTTCTCTATAACTTTCTCTTTCAGCACATGATATTTTATAGCAACGTGCTTAGTCTTAGAATGCAAAATAGGATTTTTAGACATGTTGACTGTACTTGTGTTATCATAGTAAATGATAATAGGTTCTGTGAATGTGATTCCAATATCCTTCATCATATACTTCATCCAAATGTCTTGATTATAGTTGTTTGTTACTACAACTTATTCCACCTCTATAGTACTTTATGAGGTATAATATTGCTCCTTGTTGAGCCAAGAAACTAGTCTTCATCCAAGGACAAATGCTTCTCCACTAGTGCTTTTATTGTCATCCCTATCTGCTGCCCAATCAACATATGTATAAGTGCAAATAGTAAAATCACTATTTCTATAATACCAAATACCATAATCTAATGTTCCTTCATATACTTGAATATTCCTTTTATTGCTACATAGTGATATTCTTTAAGATCAACTTGAAATCATGGCAAAATTCCAACTACATTAGCTATATCCAGTCTACTATGAGTTAGATATTGCAATCCACCAATCAAAGATCTGTACTTCTTTTGTTCAACAGTAGGCATCTCATCTTTGCTTGATAATTTATAACTAGTTACCATAGGAGTTCCAATAGGTTTACAATTTTCTAAATTAAATCTTTTAGTAAATCTTTTAAATACTTGGTTTGAGAAATAAAGATACTTTCTTTGTTTTGAACAATCTGCAATCCCAAGAAAAATTTCATTTCACCTATCACGCTCCTTTAGAATTTTTTATTGGCTTCATCATTTCCACCAAAAATAATATCATTAACAAATACAATTATTATTAACAAACCATCTTCTATTTTCTTTAAGTAAAAGTTACCATATGATCTTCATTTAGCAAATCCAAGCTTTGCTAAGTATTTGTCCAACCTTGTGTACTGGGTTCTTGGTGCTTGTTTTAATCCATACAATTCTTTCTTTAGTTATCAAACCATATCCTTTTCTTTTATCAAGGGAAAACCCTCTAGTTTCTCAATGTAAACTTCTTCTTCAAGTTGCCCATTTAAGAATGCTAACTTAACATCCATCTGATATACCTTAAAATTCTTGTTTGTTGCATATGCTATAAACATTCTAACTACTTCCATTCTTGCTATAGGTGCATATGTCTCTTCATAATTAATTCCTTCTTGGTAAGAGTAACCTTTTCATACAACTCTTGCCTTGTTTCTTATTACTTCTCCCTATTCATTCATTTTATTTCTAAATACCCATTTAGTGCTAATCACAATTTTGTCCTTGGGTCTAGGGACTAATTTCCATGTGGTATTTTTAATTATCTATTGGAGTTCTTCCTTCATTTTTTCTTTCCAATAATCATCTTTGATTTCTTCATCTATGCTTCTTGGTTCATCTTGAGATATCAGACATGGCTCTTCATTAATTCTGCTCCTTGTCAGTACCCCTTTTTACTTACTCCCTATTATCTAATCTATAGGATAATTTATTATCAAGTTCCTATGTAGAGTAGGATTTGCTAGTTAAATTCTTATTTCTGGCACAACATTTTGACTTTCTCTCATATCTTCAATTTGCACATTATTCTGCAAGTCATTGTTAGTCTTGAAAAATAACTCATTACCTCTATCAGTCATTTAAAAATAATCATCCCCATCAGAGTTATAGTCCATTATCTTTTTCCCGATACCAAACTTTTTATCAACTTTAACATTTGCACACTCTACTATGGTTTTTGTTCTATAGTTGAAACATCTATAAGCTTTACTTTTCAATGAATAACAAGGAAATATACCTTCCTTTCTCCTTGGATCAAATTTACCAATATCATCATCTCTTCTGATGCAACATTTGCTTCCAAATATCCTAAAGTACATGACTAATGGTGAGTGACCAAACCATAATTCATAGGGTGTTTTGTCCATACCTTTTCTAATCTGCACTCTATTCATTTTGTATATTCTTGTATTGACAACTTCTCTCCAAGAGGTGTTTGGTACATCATTCTCAAATAACATAGCTCTTGTTGTTTTAGTATTGATTTGTTTCTTCTTTCAGTAATAACATTCTTCTTAGGTGTATGGGGTGAGGATAGTTGTCTCCTAATGCCATGTTCTTCACAATAGATATTGTGTTCTCTAGAGGTGAATTATCATCCTATGTTTGACCTTAATCTTCTAATCTTAACTCTAGATTCATTCTCAACCTTGTTCTTAAATATTTTAAATTTCTCATATGCTTCTAATTTTTCTTTAACAAAAGCTACCCACATCATTCTAGTAAAATCATCAACAAAAATCATAAAGTACCTTTCTCCATAGAATCCTGTTGTTCTTGCACGACCACTTAGATCTATATATACCAATTCTAGCTTTTGTGTAGTACAAAACTGCTTGCTAGGAAATGAGACTCTTTTTTTCTTAGCCAAAATACATTCCTTACAAGTAGTGTTAGTGGGCTTAGAGATCTTGGGCAAATCTCTCACAACAAGTGTATTACTAGCCTTCACAATGTTATCAAAGTTAATGTGACAAAATCTTCTATGCCATAACCAACTATTGTCAATCTTTGCTACTAAACATTTTATTTTAGTGGAGTTTAATTGAAATACATTACCTCTGGTTTTCATGCCAGTACCAAGTAGTTTTCCTTCCTTGTTCTTGAAAATGCATGTATCATTACCAAATTGTAGTTGATAGCCTTTGTCCATGAGTTTTCCAACACTCAAAAAGTTATGCTTCAATCCATCAACAAAATAAACATCATCAGTGTGTGTTTTACCATCAAGTGTTATAAATCTAATTTTTGTAATATGATAGGCTACATTGTTTCCTACTCTGACAATTCCTCCATCATGGCTTCTGAATTTGACAAACTTGCTCATATCACCAGTCATGTGATGTGAACAACCACTATCAATGATCCAATCTTTCTTTTCAACTTGTGAAATCAACACACTTTCTTCTCTGATTTCTCTGTCAAGATCATCCTCTTTTATGGCTACAAATCCTAACTCATCTTCACTTTTCCTTTGATCATATTCTTCTTTATCTTCTTCTTCATTAGAAAATAAAAAAATTTCTAGCTATTTTAGATTTGAATCTACCCTTAAACTTCATTTCTATTTTAGGATACTTAGATACATAATGACCATATTCATTACAAGTTCAATATTTAAAGATATTCTTACCGTCTTTTTCTCTTTCTACAAGAAGAGCCACTCCTTCTTGGATCTTTTCTTCAATGGATATGCTACTGCTAGCAATGTCTCCCTATGGTTTTGTTCTTCTTGCAAAACTAGGTTTGATGTTTAATACTTTAAATGCTGTCTCAACTTTTGCCAATTCTCCAGACTATTTCAGATCAAATTTTGCAGCTTCCACTCTACCAAGCAATGTTTCTTTGATCAAATTAGTAATGCAAGGTATCATCAGTTGAATCATTTGTGCTACTGACTTGAAAGGTAGTTTTAGACTTTTTAGGATCTTCCATATCACTTCATCATTAGATTTCTTTCCATCATGAGATGTGATTCTTGCAACAATCTTAGATATTCTCCCAACATAACTTCTTATAGATTCATCTTCCATTAGTCTAGTATCTTGAAATGTGCAATACAAATTTTACAATCAAACTCCTTTTGCATGTGTATCACCTTCATAATTAGCCTCTAAAGTTTTCCAAATTTCATGAGATCTTTAAAGTCTAGTTTTACCTGACTATACTAACTTTTAGGTAATGCTAATAGTATTTCTTCTCTTGCCCTTATGTTGCACATAAACACTTCTCTTTGTTCCTTGGTGTAGGTTTCAAGATTGTCTTCATCTAGAATGTTCTTGGATGTCTTGGTGACAAGTCAATATCCTGGACCCATGCACAAGAGATGAGTCTTCATTTTATCCTTCCAGCTATCATAGTTTGTGCCATCAAATCTAGGGCTATCCTTTCTAAAAATATTCACTATGGATCTCCCAAAGTTGTTAAACTTTTCTTCAAGGACTTAATGCTCTTATACAAATTGTTACAAGTAATAGTTCACCAATATAACTAAGAGGGGGGGGGGGGGGGGGGGGGGGCGTGTGTGTGAATCAGTTATGTATCAATTTAAAACAATTCTTACTTTATCAGCCAAACTAAACAACAGTCATAAGAAATGTGCATACACAAATACATCAGATATGTTGACTAGGGAAACCCTTGATCAAAGGGAAAACCCTAGTGGGAATGATGCCCACAAAATAATGTACTAATACGAATATTCCTTGTTAGAGGATGGACCCAGTTAAGAGTCTGTTACAACACTTAGTACAAGAGTCCATGTTAGGAGACTTTGAATCCCTATTAGCTTCAAGATTAGACCAACCAATCCACTGTCTAATTGATCTCAATACCATTTAGAGATGTGATTAATTGCTTATCACTTCCTCTATCCGGTACATCAAAATTCTTCACCTTTAGATCACACAAATAGATCTGGAACTCGTCAGTAACCCTTAAGGTCACTTACATGCGTTAGCAGATTACTATGCTCTTCAACTTCTCAATTTGCAAGTCTTCTTTGCTTCTCGATCACAATTATGGTGTATAGAACTTGGAAAACACCATTCCTTTATACCATACCAAATTATTAACACTCTGAGTTGATTCCACACACTTAACATTAATTTGAGTCGATTCCATGAATAAAATACATATTTAATTAAAGTTGTCAGCTCCAGTTATGCACAAACTTTCACACGTGCAGCTTTTGTGCTCGCGCACTTGTTGACATCATTAGTTGTTAGTGTACTTCCTCCAGTTAATTATGCAACCCTTCATTTCAAGCACAATATGTTATATTGATCATACAACAAAGACTATTTTCCCAATGCTCTATTTTCCTATGGTTCTTTGTAAATCATTAATATCTTCCATACATTGTTGATTCAAGTTCTATGCACTTGACCACATGTCAAATACTTATTGTAGTATATTATGTTAACTGCGCATAGGTAGATATGCAATGTGGTGTCCTGAATACATAGAACCCAGTTTTTTGCTCTGTCAGTCTTATTATGTTGTCATCAATGAGAAACAAAGTCATAACATTATTTTTTGATATTTTCTCATAGCATCAGCATTCATGGTAACAGAATTTGTATGCTATAACAATTAGAAAAAAATAAATAAAGATCTTGGACCTAGATATGACACTACTTGTCTGCCAGAACCAAGTTTTTCTATGCACTTCTATAACTTTTCTCTATTCTTGTTTTCTTTGTATCCTAATCACAACCTTGACGCTTCACAATTCCACATTTTTAGTAATAGTAAACCTTCTTAAGAATAATTTTATTCTAAGACACTACTTTACCTCTTAATCCTAGCAATTCATTCAAATCTTGAGCTTCCCGCTCAAATAGATTAAGAGAAATTGCATAACTTTATAACCCAATACATTTTATCATGACTACATCTGCCTTTAGAAAGATATTCCTTATCAATTATTCAACCTATATTAAAACATGTTGTAGCTCCTCCAATGCACCACTTTAAAAATTCCTTATACTTTTGCAATGATCCAACTAATGCGAACTCATCATCTCATAACCTCCAATCTTTATCATCACACTATCAAAGAAGAACACACATACTCTATTGTCTTCTATTTGTCTCCAAGAACTCAATTTTAACTATCTTGATAATTGTGAAAATGACATATCTAATTAGGTTTTTTTTTTACCACACTAAAGGATAATCATGCAAATGTGACACTTTTGATCTCATCTTGTGAATCCACTTCTACCTTGACTACTATGATAATGCTCTTTAAGTTGTCAACCACATTATTGCATCACCAATTACAAAAAACTTCCTACCAATCATGTCTTTTCTTCATCCTAACTTCACCAATCATAGTGCTTAACTATTCTAATAGTTATGACTTAATTGCCATTGAAATGACAACCAAGTTAGTGACACTTCATCACTCCAAGATAATGATAACAATGTGTAATATTACAATTTCAAGAAGCCCTCTCTCATAAAAGGGTTCTCCCCTGTTATCCTAGTTTTCTCTTAAAAGGGCTTCACATAACTTGACTTTATTCATCCAGTTATAAGGCGAGAAACTAATAATTTTTTCTTGTAGTTGAACCAATTAAAAAGAGATGGAGTATCTAATATTTGTTTCTTTTTTTAGATTTAGAAATATCATAAGCTATTCATCTTCAATTTTTTCGTAGTAATGTTTATATTTTTATTTTAAGAAAAGAAAAAGTATTGGATGCAATGCAGTTATGTATATAGGTAGTGATTTCTTTTTTATAATTTGATAGCTACATATTATACATGGTGGATATAGTATCAATTAATTTAATCTAAAATTATTTCATACTTATTATAATTTGTTAAACCAATGTTCCAAACATTTCTAAATATTTTAATTAGATGAAGAATATATAAATTCTTGAAAAATTATTCGTAAATGAATAAATAATTCTTAGTTTTATTAAAATTATGAAAACTAAAATTAAAATAAATAATAGAATATGTAATATTATTCAAATAATTATATTTTTAACATTTTATTTAAATTATTTTAGAAATACAATTAAACCATTTATATTCTAAAATTATATTATAATTTTAAAAAAGATTGCCTAATTAAATTTATTAGTATGATATAATACATACATCATACATATTTGAAAATATTTATTAATTAGTGGGAATTAAATAGTTTAGATAAACCTATTTAGATATCTAATTTAAAAACTGTGTACTTTAATCTGAAATAATAATTAATTATATATTAATTTATTTAATTTTATAAATTAAACATTTGATTGCCTAGGAGACTCGAGACTCTGGTATACAACAAAACAGCGATATTTATTCCCTTCCCGTGACAACTGCGTCGCTGACCATGTATTCGGTGACACTGAAATTGAAAAGAAAATGCTATATTGACTTGGACTTTAACGCAATGAAATGAATGCAATATCGTTTTATAGGGCAGTACATGCTTTTCCAAAGCGTTGCCGAAGACTTTGTAACCCCGTGCGTCTCCTATTTTAGATTTCCTAGTCCGACTTGACGTTAGGGTTTACCTTAATTCTTTCTTAGGAGTTGCCACGAAGCTATTAGAATGGGCCATCCTAAAATATCACACATCACATATTAATGAAAAATTAAATTTGAAAAAATTTGTTAACTATAATTATATAACACTTTTAGTTTAGGAGTATGAGATTTAAGCTATTCATATTTCACTTGCTTTCCTATCATAGAAACAACTTTTTTGAACAACAAAAAGTTCGGGTTTGTAACTTATGGTTTTCTGGTCGTATTAAGGTTTCCTATTATACATTAACTCAATAGACTTCACAACAATTTTTTTGAAATTTTTTTATAAATCTGAGAAGAGTTTGGTAATGTTTTTACTGAGAGTAGTTGGCAGTTGGAGGGATGGCCGCACATGCCTCTGGAAGCTTCTTGGTCGGTGCTGACGATGCTTTGCAATGTAATTAATTTACGTTGACAAAACACACGCAGGCACTGATGTCCGGAAAAATGGTGCAAAGACAATACAAGATCTTCCTTCTGTTTCTTTTACCAAGCACGCTCTCAAAATCCCATCTGAATCCATTTTATTGTAAAGGGTGCTGCTGGGTGTTGCTATTCTATATACAGGCGATGGTTGTCCTTGAGAATAATAATTGAGGTACTGATCGTCAAACTGGGCATACGATAACTCCACATGTAGAGGTTCCTCAGGATATCTGTAATACATTTGATGCGGTGCGGAGGTTGTAAACATAGCGAAGTTATCGTGAAGCAGGAGAGATGTTTGAAATATATTTCTGTCCCACCATATATTTCATCCCTCGCAGCCCGGTATCTGTCGGATAATCAAAAGACTGCCAGATGATCCAGTCAGAGGTGTTAAATAGAACAAGGTTCCCAGATTCTTGTATCTCCATCCTTTGAAAAGCTTGGGTAGATGTATTTGTGGACCAGAGAAGAGTGCCATCTGAGTTCCCTAATACAAGCTCTCCCAAGGAGGTCAGTGTTACAGCTGCGTTTTCTTGCAAAATCTGGTCTCTGTTTGAACTCCGCACCATTTCCATATCAAACAGCCTACCATCAATAGCATAGACAAGAAAGAAAGTTGCAAATAGGTAGCCTGTTTCACAAGGGCTGCCATAGCAGAAGAATCCCCATCCATACTGCAGAGTCATATTATTGTATGAGGTATTGCTGCTCAGAAGGATCGGTCGGACAAGTGCATCGTTGGAAACAGAGGGTGTCAGGATATCTAGAGACTGGAAATTGTTTCTCCAAGTTCTGCCTCCATAAGCAGCTGTGGGAGTGATAGCAAGACTCTCTGGAAACAGTGAACATGATATAAGAAAGAGTGGCAGCATTAGAGAAAATAGAGAAGAGGGCAAATTACAATCCCTTGCCATCATTTTTTGAAGCAGCTATTATGTCTAACAGAGATACCGGTGAAAGATAACGTGCCCGGATGAAAGACGATTTGAATATTATGAGAGAGTAGTTAAGTTAAACTATAACGTAAGTTAAAAAATTCAATGATATTAAAGTTAGTCTATTGGGTTAATAGAGACTGGGGAACCTAAATAGGACCGGAAAAGTATGGCTTGCAAAGTCTTCGCGGACAACCATAAGAAATGTTCGTACTGCCAAACTAATTAGAATTGCATTTATTTGACTCCTGTTAAGTTAGGTGGATATCAGATTTTCATATTTTATTTCTATGGTCCGCACAGAGCAAGTGACGGTAGACATTCGTAAAACACCCTGTCTAGCGGTGGTATTATGTAAAATTTATACTAAAATGGTAAATCTTATCGGAAGCGTCTACATAGCCGTTTTTAACATTTCATTATTATCTATTATTTAATTTAAAATTAAAATAGTATTGTTTTACAATTTTTAATTAATTAATTAATTCTTGTATACAGTCATTTCTGTTGGTTTTATAGTCATTTTGAATCTTATCAAGGAAACATTTCAAGTTCGAAAACAATAGAAGTCTCCCTTTAGGTAAGATTTATGTTAGTCAATGTTTCCAACCATCTATCATCGATGGACTGCCAAACTTTTCACTTTTACAATAATCAACATGACTGCTCATCATTAATGGGTTGTCCAACTTTTCTCTTTTATTATAGCCAGCATATTGACTAGCAACGACCCTTTCCTGAATGATAGATTAAATAATAGAAGTGTCCCCTTAGGTAAGATTTATGTTAGTCAATGTTTCCTACCGTCTATCATCAATGGACTGCCAAACTTTTCACTTTTATAATAATCAACATGACTGCTCATCATTAATTTGTTGTCTAACTTTTCTCTTTTATTATAATCAGCGTATTGACTAGCAATGGCCCTTTACTGTATGATAGATTAAATAGGTGTTGAAGGTCGACTAGAAATATAAGTATAGCTTTGTTTAATACATTGTGTACTACATGAGCTCATTTGGTAGGTCATTGGGCAAGCATTGATATTTGTGTGAAAAAATTGTCAGTATAGTTTCAAATCAATTATACAATGTGAAACAAAACATCTTAGCAAAGGACTCATTCAATTTTTGCATGAATAAGGAGAGAGGGTGGGAGAGACATATAAAGTGGGGTAGGAGGGGTCGAGAGATTAAACAATAATAAGATCGACAAAAGATAGAGATGGAAGAATAAATGTTGAGAGGCAAAGATATAGACTCTGGAGGCAAAAAAAAAGTATAGAGGTAAAGAAAGAGGTTAAAAACAAAAAAGAGAGAAATATGGTTGGACAAGCTACATGATGACTAGAGATAAAGGAGGATAGATGAAAACAACAATAGAACTAAATATAGAAAGATAACTAGTGGGATCTAGAGAGATAGAGATAGGTGGAGGAAGGGGGAGATAGAGAGAAATGACAAATAGAAAGAGAATAGGTAGAGATAGAGATCGAAGATGGGAAGGAGATGGAGATAAGTAGGAAAAAAAATCAACTCATATATTATTAATATAATTAAAACTTCAATTTCTTAAACTTTCAAATTTTAACATAAATTATAATGTAATATCTTATATAAAAATAATAAAGATTATTGATGAGAAATTATTTTAAAAATAAAATAGAATAGATCTTTAACATAAGAAAGATATTTTGATGTGAAATAATTTTAAAATATAATTTAAAATAAATTTCAATATCAAATCATTTTATTATCAGTTGAAAACCCTCTACTCCAAAGAAAAGTTTCACACAAATTCTAAATAAAAATTATAAATGCTAAGATAAAGAGAAACTAATAAAATTACGTAATAATGTTGTAATATTATGTCACAAAAATTAATTATTTTTCTTATATAATCTTAAATAAAGAAAACAATACATAAAGAAAATAATATATTGATAAAAAATTATTATATCAAATATTTATGTAGTTGTAAAAACACAAATATTCTATTGAAGATATGTTTCAATTTCTATAAACAAATAATTCCAAATTGATATTTAGATTTATGTAGAGATAAAAATAAAAATGGCTCAAAACATGGAAAAAAAAGGATGTTTTATTTTTGTCTCATCATTTTTTGAAACACTTGTTATGGAGAAAAAGAACACACAATAATAATAACATGCTTGAATGTTAGATGATTTTAATTTATATAGGTGGACATTACTAATGGTAAGAGACATGGGTGATATAGAGAATAAAATGAAACCAACCAAACACATCAAAATAGAGATAAAACTAGATTGCACTCAAACTTGTAATCACACACGCACAGCTTAGATGGACACATAGACAGATATTTAATAATATGATTGCATTAAAAATAGTACTCAAAGCATTACAAAATTCTCTCTTCATTTACTTTTCATACTATTTGATCTACTAGATAAAACTCCTATTTTCTCAAATATAACTTCATCTTTCTATTTTAAGACTAATTTGTGTTACTATAGCAAAAAACCCATTCTCTTTATACTTATCTTCACACACCAAAAAGTCTTCAATCTCACTATATCTACTTCATAAAAGATGAGGTTAAAAAATCAAAGGTATTTAAAATAATGTTTCAAATCCACCTTGGAAGTAAATTCTAGAAAATATTTTTTAAATATACTTTTTTAAATATAAAATTTGTTCATAATAGAACTAATAGAAAATGTTAAATGCTTTAAAAAAAATAAAAAATAAGGAGCATCTGTTGGAATATTCAAATGAGAAGTGTGCTTCTAAGGGGGAGGGGGGTGGTGAATCAGAAGCAATAGCCTTTTTATCTTTTCAAATCCTTAATGACATATAACAGAAATTAACATGCATACCTGTAAACATTTAAGCAACCATGAAAAGTATGCATGCAACACCACATAACACAAGATATTTTGGTGACCCAGAAACCCTCCAAGAATAAGAAGGTAAAACTAGGGCGGGGATGACACCCACAAAAATTACTACAACAATGAGTTCAACCACTTCTAATGGTTTGCCCTGTTAAAGGCCTACCCTATTAAAGGCTACAACACACTGTCAAATGTGACCTATTGAAAGGATTTAGAAACACTTTACATGAAGTGTCACCCTATTAAAGGATTTACATATAGGCTATTAAACCCACCTAACTTAATAGGACTTTCATGACCTTCTCTAAAGGCTCTTCTACCTAGCTATTAAGCTAACCTATCACCATAGGATTTCAACTTCTAATATAATTGTGAGAGAGTATTAGAACATTACACCTAATTGAATGCAATCTCTAGTTGCTTGATTTAGACACTTGATCTACTCTTCCTTTCTAATCTTTGCTAGATCTAATCTCTAAATGTATCCCCTATTTTGTTCTAATCAAATAGATGTATAGATGTTGTCCTTTTCACTAAGTCCTCGACACCTTTATTCTATAACAACCTTAGTAATAACCTCGGCTTCTTCTTCTTCCTTCAAAAACTTTTGTAATGGTGTCATGATCTCCTTATAAAGACTTGTGGTTTGTTATGCATCCTTGATTAGAATGTTCATGCTCAAATCTTTTGTAGTCGCCTATTGGTTGCATGTTGTCTCCAATTTTTTGATTGGCTACATGTTGATTTTATAGGTGAATGGAAGGATTTGATCTTATCTTTATCCTATCATGAGTCATGCATAACCGTTTTACATCTTGGTTTGTGATGGCACAAACTCTTATGCTGATCCTGTGTTGCTCAACACATGAAGTGTTACTGATGCTTGGCATCAACTACGTTTCCTGGTTTATTCAACACCTGTTATATCCTATATAGCTCAGTACACGTTACTTCTAAATTTCTTAACACCTGAATACATTTCTTGTTACTTGGCACATGAACTTTCTTGAATTGTTCAGCACATACTATGTTCCAGTTTCCTCGGCACCAATTGTAGCTCAGCGCTAACTGAAATTTTGACTCAACATACATTGTGTACTCAACATTCATGGTGAAAATGGTTAAGTGTGTTGACACTCATTTGTCAATACTATTTATTTGATCAACAATCTCCCTCTTTGACACCAGTGTCAAAAACACTTAACTGATCATTTATGATCCAATCCTATCAAGTACATTGTTTACTTGCTCGACTTATATGCAAAAATGTCAAAATTTTATGGCTACCAATATACCTTATGACTCCCCTTGAGTTGTTTATGCCTTGTCAAATCTTGAAATTGAAATTATGTACCAATGTGCCTAATCCTCTCTATCCTTTGTCCTATTTTTTACTTGTATCTGCATTCTGATCTATTTAATGTCCCTATTTTCATGTGATTACCAAAATTTTGCATCTCCCCTTCACTCCTTTATTACTTGTTTGCTCCTTTTTATGACTATTCACAATCATTCCACTTTATTCTCAAAATGAATGAGAGAACGAAGTGAAAGAATATAATCAAAATGATCAAAATTTGGTAATTACCCATATTATCTGCATATATCCTCTAATGCTTATTACTCCCCCTTTGAACATATCTCCCCCTTTTTGACACTGATGTCAAAGGGTTCTATGGAGTAATACTATGCTTGGCCAAAAATGCACTATTTACCTCAAGGAGTATCTTTAGAGTTGCATCCCAATTGTTCAATGCAATGTCCAATCACTTATGTTGGATTGTAAGTTCTACTACTAGATGTACAAGTCCTTCATGAGTAGAAAGATTGGGGTCTTTCTTCAGGACTCTCTTTGAATACATCTACTCTCCGTGAAGTACTTCTAAGTGAGGGGTGATGGAGGACTAAATTTGCATCAGCTTAGCTTTAATATTTTCCTCCTCTATTGTTAATACAGTTAAGTCCGTCTGAGTGTGAAGCATCTGTGCAAAATGCTTCTTACTTTAAGCTTGATTTGTGGGTAGTTTCATGCTAGAAATCTTAAGATTTCTCTCCAAGCTCAATATCTTCTTATTTGTTTATTGTGTGAAATTGGAAAAGTCACACAATTTGGTGTAAAGGGAGAAGCTATTCCCAAGTACTACATTGACTCTATCTAATTTCTTCACCAGGTCAACTTGTCCCAAAATGATGTCATTTGAATTCTTTTGGTTGACATTTCCTTGGAACTTCTTCTGTAACCATTCCATTAGTTTTGCATTTGTATCATGGTCCTCATTATTCACCTGATCAACTATATTTGATAGTTGCTCAATGATTGGCCTTGTTTCATCTAGAGATTGTAGGTTGAAGGCATCCATGAATATGTCTTTGATTTCATTCATTGCTTGCCTTTATTTATACTCTTTTATTAATGCCTCTTGCCTCCTTCTTCTATCCAATGCATTTTGAATCTCATTCATCTTTTCTTCAGTCAGAGTGCTAGATTCATAATAGGGTATCTTAATTTCTTCATCAAGCTAAGGAATTCCATAGTGAGTTATCCTAATTACCCTAGTAGAGCTTGAGCTTGGCATTTTGACTTGTAGTACCAACATGTCAGTGCTCAACTGCTAAAGAGGTTTTGTAGGAGTACTTGTTTTTGGTAGTTCTACCAAAGTTTGAATTGCAGATTCCTCCTTATCTTTTCTCTCTTCCTTCCCCCCCACTTTTTTTTCTGCTTGTGTCATTGTAGCCGGTGGTGTACTTGTTGATTGTACTTTTTTATCTTTTGTCTTCCCTTGCTGTTGCACTCGGCTCCTAAAGTGCTTGAGTGATTCCTTTAGGTGAAGATGGAGGTGGAAGGAGTAAAAGTCCAATAGTTTGAGTAGTCTTAGGTGGTTCTTGTGTTTTCACCTTGACATCCTTTAGTTTTTCTGCTGACTTTTGGAGTTCATCAACACTGACCAATATCGGAATTGTGCATAATCTCACTACTTGTGTTGATTGGTCAAGGATCTTTGTGGGATCCTCTGCAGTCAAAGGGTTAATGTTTTGACAAGAGGTATCAGCAACATCCTTTATCTTTATTGTCTCTATAGTTGTCATGGTAGAGTGAGGAGGGCTAGGAGGTGGAATTGTGTGTCCTGCACACTTTGGTCTTGTTGCTCATCTATTTCCTTTTCCTCTTCTTTACTCATTTCCTCCTTCTTTTCTTCATTATTCTTCTCTTCTGCCTTCTTCGCATCCACTTTCTTTCTTCTTTCTTCCTTATTCTCCTTTTCTTTGGCACTTGCTTCTACCTTATACTCTTCATCAAAGACATCATCAATTTTCTTGTAGATTACCTTCCACAATCTTGTTGATTTATTCACAACCTCTTAAAATTTATTTTGTAGTATAGAGAATGCTCTATATTTGGGAGTGAATCTATTGTTGTGCCTTTTATTTGCATTAATTATTTGACTTTTAGTCAAATCGGGCAACAACCTAGCAAGTGTAGATTCCCTTATTTTCTTTTTTGTTTTCAGACAAAAGTGCCATTTATCCTCTACAATCTGATACAATTCCTTTAGCAATGAGCCATCCAATTCAAGAGGTGCATTTTTAGACTATGCCATCATACTATAGACAAATTCCTCTATTTTAATTTGCTCATCCATTATGAGCTTATTAAAATCTATATTCTTTAAATCATTTAAGTCACCATTCCTAATCTTGACACATAATTTGTCAATTGAAGACTTAGGGGGATGACTTACCACTTTAAATTGACTATTTTCATCTGATTCTGTCTTCTCTTCATCAGAATCAGATTGAGCCACATACTTTTGCCTTTTCTTTGGCTCATTTGCAATCTTCTTAGTGAGTTTCTTCCTCTTAGCAGCCTCCTCTTTTTCCTTTTGTGTGGTGGCCCTAGTGGTGGCTTTGGTGGTCAGCTTCTTAGGTGGAGAATTTGCCACTTTCTTTGGCTTGGGTTGAGGAGTAGGAGGTGTCTTTTCTTTTCTCTTTATGACTCTAGCCTTGAGGGGTGCTTCCTTGGCTTGTTCTTCCTCAGCACCCTCATCCTTATCTTCTCCTAGGCCCTTGGCCAATCAAAGTGGCCCTTGCTCTGACTCATCTTCACCTTTCTCATTGTCATCTTCTTCCTCATCATCACTAATTTCTTCTGGTTCCTTTGTAGTCCTTGTGTCACCTATATCTGCCCCAAATTTCTTCTTGAGCTTCTTCACAATCTTGTCCTTCCTTTGGACTACACTGGTTATCTTGAATTCTGTTACCACTCTTGATTTAACAACATCATAGGTACCCAAATTCTTTGCAATTTTTTTAGTTTCCTTTGCAAGCAATGTTGTAATGGCTACTAAAGCTTGGTCCACATCAAGCTCATATCCTAATGGTCTAAGCCATCTAACTCTAGGGATGACTACTTGAATATAAGTATAGGCAATATACACTAGAAAATAGATGTCTTTCTCATGTTGCTCCACCAATAAGGTTGGGATTCTCATTCTTTGTTTCATGGACTATTTGAAGTCCTCAAAGTAGCTAGTCATTTGAGCATCAAAATTTTCTCGCATTTGTGCAATAAATCCATTGATCTGCTCAATTACTATCCTGTCCTAACTCCAATTTACCTTACCAATAGAAGGAAATTCTTTCATCATATAAAAGAACATGCAGACCAGTACTGCACCAAACTTGCATTGAGCCCCTTTAGATTTCCTTATGGCTCCCAAGTTTTCATTGATTTGCTACATCATTAGCTCAGCAAGATCATAGGTATGATCCTTTTTCACAAGTTTATATGCTACATCCACTGCTATGCAGGGTACATTGTTCAACCTACTAGATTGATAGAATTTGTGAGATATCACCCTCACTGCAAAGTCAATTAGGGGGTCTTTGATTGTATCTATTGTCATACCCCTATTATTCCACTTGGCACTAGTGTTTTTCTCTATTCTCTCCCTCTTATCACTCCTTAGGATCTTTGTCCAATCTATAGTTTGGAATCTAGTTACCTTATTGATAGTTTTCTTGGTAAATTTTTTTGGGCTAGTCTATATCTAGAAAGTTCCATCATGGATTCTGCTTAAAATAATCCTAATCCATTCAATTTTAAATACTGTATGGAAAGCTAGGGCTTTTGTCAATCACTTCTTCTTGACTATAGCATATTCATCTTTTAGTTTTCCATTGTCACATAGCTTCTCATATGCATTTGCAATTTCCAAATCACCTATTGCCCCTATCTTATAGTTATAGCACTTGCGCACATCGTAAACCATGACTACATTGTAAGGGATCATAGATAGGGCACTGGCGGGATCATTTTTGTATGCAACCTCTAGGATAGGTCTAAACTTGGGTTGTTTGACTTCATTATTGACCAATTGAATTTCTAGACCTTGCTTTCCCTTAGCCAACTTAGAACCAGATGACATAGCTAACTAAACTAGTGTTTACTGTTTAAACAAATTTTACAAACTATATAGCTCGTCACTAAAATACTTGGTAAATCAATGGAATTAAGTTGGGTAGCTATTATATTGCTCCAAATTGCCTCTTTATCATTGGGAAATCACCTAGTCACTCTACTCATATTTGCTCTCAATTTGAACGATCAAAAAATGAATGATGTTTTCTTTTATTAGTCTTGAAACCTAGCATTTATTACAATTTTTGCATAAAGCTATCACTTGGCTTTCAAAGAATTTTCTAACTTAATAGCTACTATCGCTCAGCATCTAATGATCTTGTCAATCACTCCACAACCATTATCTAGTCTTACTCGGCAGCTACTAGACTATTCAACTTTGCATGTATTGAGGTTTTACTTAGCAACCAAAGATAACTTGGCATCATCTTTCAACTTTGATTGTGGTATCTTATCTCATGCAAAATTCTTCTTTGTAGAGCATTTATGTTCTTTTGAGCTGATGTATGATACATCTTTATATGTATCAGCCCCATAAGCTTATCTAGTGCTTAGTTGGTTGAGGTGTGATCACTTGACATCTTGCGTGAAGTGACACCTCCATTTGATGTGCTTGGTCCATCTCTTTTCTTCCACGTTTTCTTCATATTTTCCCTAATGTGTTCAACATCAAGCTTTTCTTTGCCCTTGTTAACTTCAGTCTTGGGTGCCTTGGCCTTTGTTGGATAGTTATTGCTAACATGTCCAATCTTTAAGCAGCTAAAACATGTGGTCTGATTCAACCATCTGCTATAGTTCCCATTGAAGTTTTTTCTTTTGTAGTTCTGAGGTACATGACCATATTCTTGATAGTAGTGACAACTTTGCCTTGTATTATAGTCCCAATGGTGTGCTTAGTTGTTCCTCCTTGTATGCTGATTTGGTGTCCACATAGGCTTTGATCTACATTAAAAGGCTCTATGTCCATACTTCTTGCAATTGTAGTAGTGACCATGAAATCTTTGTGTCCTTGTGACTTTAGTCCTGCAATCTTGTGTTTGATGTCCTTTCTTGTTACAGTTATGATGACACCCTTTGCTTTTAGGTGTGTTCTACTGATTGATCTTTCTACTTCCACAAACATTAGCAGTATGCCCCTTCTTAGTATAGTAATGACAAGTGGGTTTTGAGTTCTTACATTTGTCACTCCATTGCTTAGCACTCTTTGATGTTTCACCTTCTTCAGTACTAGTGAATCCAAGTCTTGATGTATCATTGTTTGATCTTGGTGATTTCAACAATTGCTCAAAGTGCTTGATGGCTTCACTTGACTTGTTGAAGTTTTCTACTATTTCTTTCTCTATTTTCAATGCATTCTACAATTATTCATTCTACATTCTCAGCATAGAGATCTTAATGTCTTTCATTTTGAGTTCATGATGAGCATTTTTCATTTGGCTAAGTATGTCCAATTGCATATTTGAGATCTTTGTAAGTTCAGTAGACTTCTCCTCAAGTGTTTTTGCAAGGTTTCTCTTGTCATCTTCAAGCATAGCTCTATCTTCAACTGCTCTTTTCTTTTGTTCAATGATTTCACATAGCATCATGGCTTGTGATTCTTGCTCCATCTTAAGAGATCTTATCTCTTCTACTTGTGCTTTGTTTTTCTCCATTAGTTATGCTATTGCTACATCAAACTCTTTAGAATCTTTAGTGGAAAATACTTGTGTGGTGTCAATCTCCTTGTAGTATATCTCATTTTCAGCTATAGCCATGTCCTCCCCTTTTTTAAAGGATTTTTTCAGTTCCTCTCTGGCTTCCTCTACCTTGTGTAGAGCGAGGTGCACATCAATCACCTGATTGTCAATAATCTTTTCAAGTTTGAAGACTTCCATCTTTAGATCTTTTTCTCCAAGCTGTTAGGCTTGTCCTTGAGAAAACCTTGATCTAATACCAATTGTTGGAATATGAAATGGGAAGTGTGCTTCTGGGGGGTGTGAATCAGAAGCAATAGCCTTTTTATCTTTTCAAATCCTTAATGACATATAACATAAATTAACATGCATAATTATAAACATTTAAGCAACCATGAAAAGTAAGCATGCAACACCATACAACACAAGAGATTTTGGTGACCCATAAATCCTCCACAAATAAGAAGGTAAAATTGGGGTGGGGGTGACACCCACAAAAATGACTATGGCAACGAGTTGAACCACTTCTGATGGTTTTCCCTGTTAAAGGCCTACCCTGTTAAAGTATACAACACGCTATCAAATGTGACCTGTTGAAAGGATTTACAAACACTTTACATGAAGTTTCACCCTGTTAAAGGATTTACATATAGATTGTTAAACCCACCTAACTTAATAGGACTTTCATGATCTTCTCCAAAGGCTCTTCTACCTAGCTATTAAGCTAACCTATCACCATAGGATTTCAACTTCTAATACAATTGTGAGAGAGTATTAGAACATTACACTTGATTGAATGCAATCTCTAGTTGCTTGATTTAGCCACTTGATCTGCTCTTCCTTTCTGATCTCTGCTAGTTCTAATCTCTGAATGTATCCCCTATTTTCTTTTGATCAACTAGATGTATAGATGCTATCCTTTTCACTAAGTCCTTGACACCTTTTCTCTGCAGCAACCTTAGTAATAACTTTAGCTTCTTCTTCTTCCTTAAATAACTTTTGTAATGGTGTCTTGATCTCCTTATAAATACTTGTGGTTTTTTATGTATCCTCAATTAGAATGTTCATGCTCAAATCCTTTGTATTCACCTATTAGCTGCATGCTATCTCCAATTTTTTGATTGGTTGCATGTTGATTTTATAGGTAAATTGAAGGATTTGATGTTATCTCTTTATCTTGTCATGAGTCATGCATAACTATTTTACATCTTGGTTCGTGATGGCATAAACTCTTATGTTGATCCTGTGTTGCTCGACACATGAAGTGTTACTGATGCTTGACACATATTGTTTCTAGATTGCTCGACATTAACTACGTTTCTTGGTTTTCTTGGCACCTGGTATATCCTATATAGCTCAACACATGTTACTTCTAAATTACATGGCACCTGAATACATTTCCGGTTACTCTGCACATGAACTTTCCTAAATTGTTTGGCACATACTATGTTCCAGTTTGCTCAGCACCAACTCTAGCTCAACACTAACTAAAATTCTAACTTGGCATACATTGTGTACTCGACACTCATGGTGAAAATGGTTAAGTATGTTGAAACTCATTTGTCAATACTATTTATTTGATCAATAACATCTAATTAAATTACTTAATAATGTTGTAACATTATGTCACAAAAAGTGATTTTTATTTAATAAATAATCTTAAATAAAGGAAATAATATATTGATAAAAAATTATTATGTCAAATAGTTTCATAGGTGTAAAAGCTATAACATTTTTTTAAAGATATGTTTCCATTTCTATTAAAAAAATAGTTTTAAATTAATATTTAGATTTATGTAAAGATAAAACTAAAAATGGCTTAAAACATGGGAAAATAAAGGAAGAAAGGGTGAAAAATAATTTGGTCTCATCATTTTTTGAACCACCTATTATGTTAGAGAAGAGAGCACAAAATAATAATAACATGCTTCAATGAAAGATGATTTTAATTTATATAGATTTAGTGAAAATTACTAATGGTAAGAGATAGAGGAGATACAGAAAATGAAATGAAACTAACCAAAAACATCAAAATAGTGACAGAACTACATATGCACTGAAACTGTAGACACACACACACACACACACACACACACACACACACACACACACACACATACACATGTATGTATGTATTTATGTATGTATGTATATACCTTCTTTCCAAGGGGAAACTTCATTGAATTAATGAATCTTGAAATTAGATTAACTCCAAACTTTGTATCTGGCCTTGTGGTTGTTAAATACATGAGACTCCCAACAAGTTTCTTACACAAGGTTGGATTTACATTAGATCCCTTTTCCTCTTGACTTAGATTAAAACTTGTGATGATTGTTTTGCATTGATATGAATTTCAGCATATTAAACCTTTTCAAAATACCATTAGTATACATTTCCCTAAGAGATGAATATGCCATTTTCATTTTGATTCACTTCAATGCGAATAAAGCATTTCATTAAACCTAAATCAATCATCTCAAATTATTTTTTCATAGCTGATTTAAGCATATCAATTGATAAATCATCCATGAAAATCAACACACACACACACACACACACACACACACACACACACACACACACACACACACATCGATGATATGGTTCCATTTCTACTAAAAAAATAGTTTTAAATTAATATTTAGATTTATGTAAATATAAAACTAAAAATGGCTCAAAACATTGGAAAATAAAGGAAAAAAGCGTGAAAAATAATTTGGTTTCATCGTTTCTCAAACCACCTATTATGTCACAAAAGAGAGCACAGAATAATAATAACATGCTTCAATGAAAGATAATTTTAATTTATATAGCTTTAATGACCATTACTAATGGTAAGAGATAGAGGAGATATAGACACCGAAATGAAACTAACCAAAAATATCAATATAGTGACATCACTCAAACTATATATATATATATATATATATATATATATATATATATATATATATATATATATATATGATTACATAGAAAACTCTAGTCTAGAGCATTAAAATTTATCTTTTTTCATTTACTTTTCATATTATTCCTTATGTTAGAGAAAACCCTTGTTTTCTCAAATATTACTTCATCTCTCCATTTTTAGACTAATTTGCCCTATTGGAGAAAACCCCCCTATTTTTAGACTTATCCTCACATGCTAGAAACTCTTCAATCTCATTTGTATCTACTCAACAAAAGATGAGGTCAAAAAACTAAAAATCATTTAAAATAATGTTTCAATTCCATCATAGAAGTAACTTCTAGAAAAGATTATAATAATATACTTTTTAAATATAGAACTTGTTTAGACACAATGATTTGACAGAAAATGAAAAGAAGAAAAATGATGTCTTTGGAGAAGTAGTTGGGTAGGTGGAATTAATTTCAACACTTATCCTTAACCACATTTATCATCTATCATTCCTAATTGATCTCTTTGATGCACATAACTTTCATTTTGCAATGGTTTGGTGAAGATGTTAGCATATCAATCCTTTGTTCTAAAATGCTCCAAACTATATTTTGCATTTTTTATGAGCTCCCTAATGAAATGATACCTTGTGTCAATTTATTTGATTCTTTCATATAAAAATAGATCCTTTGATAATGTTGTGGCTGGATTATTGTCACAGTATATCTTTCTTGCATCCTCTTGTTCTTGTTTCAACTCTTTGAATACTCTTCTCATCCAAACTACTTGACACGCTACATTCCTTTCTTCTGCTAATGAAAGAGTGACAATTAGTTGATTATTTGAAGCCCATGATGCAATACATAATCCAAAATGGATGACATAATGTGTAGTACTCTTCCTATCGTCAATGAATCCTACACAATCACCATCAATGTATCCTATAATCTTTAAATCATTTAATCATGAATAGAGTATTCCATAATTTATCGTTCCATTAATATATGGAGAAAATATTTTTTTCCTTCTTTCCAAGGGAAAACTTTTGCTGAATTCATGAATCTTGAAATCAGATTAACTCCAAACATTGTATCTAGCCTTGTGGTTGTTAGATACACAAGACTCCCAACAAGTTTCTTACTCAAGGTGGGATTTACATAAGATCTATTTTCCTCTTGACTTAGATTCAATATTGTTACAATGGAAGTGGTTGGATTCGAGATATTCCTTTGTTGCTACATGGTTTGTGAAAGTGGGTAAGCTCGAGAAACTCATGTGCACTTGCTGAAGATCTTAATGCTAGCTGAAAAGGGGATTCTAGATCAAAACCCTCTAGTTTACATGAATTCTAGAAGAGTGCACCTCTACAGAAGCACACTTTCTCACAAATTAGGCACACCACAACATTTTGTGAACCTGCATAATTGCATACCTATGCACCTTCGCACCTGCACACCTAAATTTCTCAAAAATGCTCAAAAAAATTTCTAACTTGTGGAAAGCATAGATTTTTGCAAAAGTGCAGAATTTTGAAAATCAAAAGTGCAGCCCTCCTTCTAGCACTACTTCTATTGAGTTGTCATTATCCATCATGTTAAATGGCACGAATTCTTGCAAACTCCTCTCTTGAAAAGTCAAACTTTTGAATCAACTCCGAGGTTTTGAGTGATCTTGCAACCTAGTAAAATCCACTTAGTTGAAGATAGATGTTTTTTTTCATGACAAGGCCTTTATTGGTTCATTTTGATTTTAGGCGAGATGTAGAATCTGTTCCTTGTTTCTAAATAAACACACAAAAGAACTATGTTTTTGTATTTTTCAATTTTTTAATGAATGCAATCTAACCATGCAACTAGTATGAATTCCTATTCTAACAAAAGGGGGTTAATAAAGAAAATAACAAAGCTTATAAGAAAAAATATGAAATTGAAATCCTAATGGACATAAGCTACATAAAACAACACATCTACGTATTAAGCTTTCAAAGAAATTGTTAGGTAACCAATGAAAAAAGGAGCATCACTTCCTTGACTCCACTAATGCAATCATCAATGGGAAACTTAGTGATCATATGATGTTTCACTCTCCATCAAATCAAAAGGCCACAAAATGTGTGCTCATGCAAGATGAAAATTTATGCAGGTACAATTCAATGATTTCTTCTCGGGCCAGATACATCAATAAAATTCGTAAAACTATGGCAAACACCAGAATTAATGAATTAAATGACTAGAAACAAAATAGTAAACCTTTGGGATAATCACATTGCATGAACATACATTCACAAAGTAGTGACACATTTAGGCAACAATCACTACACTACAAATGTGATCACCAAAAGGATAATTTTATTGCAAAAGAATGATAGCCCCAGTTACATATTACAATGGAAAATTTATAAGAAATTGTCTCCTGAATTTGTGTAGAGAGTGAGAGATATCTTCATGCAATAATATCCTTTTAAATTATTAAAAAAAAATAATTATATACAAACTAACAATCTCGCAGGTGCTTAGTAGGACTCCATCCATTGTATATTCATTAATAGGATGCATGACCCTTTACACGTCAAAGAACAAGGAATTTATGAGAGGAAAAGAATAAGAAAGCCTTTAGTCAAAGTAGAAGTGTTTGGAAGTGCCAAAAATGGAAGTTGATCCTTCATTGGGTGTCTATCAGAGTTAAACTGCCATTAGAAAGCGTTTTGGATGCATGGAAAGTTTTATTTTTGGAAGTGCCAGTTAACTATCAACAAACCTCTAGAAAACTGCACCAGCTCACTTGTAGACTTGTACACTTGTGGGCCTACATAGCTACTCACCTCAAAAGGTCAAACATTGTAAAATTTCACTGAGTGCCAAAACTAAAATTATGGTTTTTGCATTTTGTCAAACTTCATACCAGAGCTATGTTTGGATGTTTTCCTTTGAATTTCTCTATAATCTTAGTGACCTTAGCTGCATCCATTAAATCTAAAGCCTTGTACTTGTCTTTTAACTTTTGTCTATGGTTCTCTACCTCAATTTGAGTCTCAGCAAAATTCTTGACTTTGGTATCCAACTCTAATAAGGCTTCCTCTATTCTAAAGGCCTATCAAATGTCCTCATCATTAGAAGCTTCTTCAAAAATGTTCTGGAATTTCTCCACTACTACCTCTATAGGCATTAATTTCTCCCATTCCTCATCCTAAAAAATCTCTAGACATGCATCACTATCATGCCTCTCTACTTCCAAAATTTGCTCTTGGGCTTGGTCCTTGAGCCGATGGATCTCCTCATGTAATGTTTCCATTACTTTACTTCTATCTGCAATATTCTCCATCAAATCATCAATTAAATTTAATAGCCACTTCAGCAAATAGATCCTAGTTTTGAGTACTATTAATTAGGCTTGCTGAGGATTTTCAACTATTTTTCCCTCTTTAGACACTTCATCAGTCACCATTTTCTATGGCTTCTCCTCTTGTGAAGGCTTCTTTTGAACCTATTCTTCTTCAAAACTTGTAGGCAGAGGAGTAACAGAGCCTTTATCCACCACTATGGCTTGTAGTGGAGATGAGGGAGTAAGATTATGAACCTATGATTCTAGTGGCATCTATATCTAGTCCTCCTGTTGGGGCTCACCTATTAGGGTGTCCATGATCTTATCTCCAACCAACTCCATTCCTATAGGCATGAAGTCAAAATTTGACATTTTGAATATATCATCACCCTCCACATCCTACTGATCAACCCATTGTTTCACTTCATCCTCCAAAGAAGTTACTTCTAAAGGTTCCTCTATGGCTGATGGTAGAGTCACAATGGAAGTTCTCCTCTCTTATTCCATGGCTCTAGCTAGCCAAGTTCTTCTTTATATGGGCACATCTTCCTCCTCGTCATCATCTTCTTCTTCTTCTCCCGAAGGAATAGGTTCTAGGATAGATGGGAAAGGAACCATTCTTCTAATCACATTTTTCCTTTTCTTCATGCGGATCATGATCTTTTTCTATTTCTTAGATGCAGAAGGGGATGCTAGTTCTATCTATGAACGAGGAGAGACTTTTTGGATTTTTTCCTTTGTCTAGCTAGGTGCAACTAGTGCCAATTAAGGGTCTAATTTGTCCTACAAAGCTCTAGCATCTTTGGGCCCTTACACATTTACTTTCTCCTACTGAGGAGGTACCTATACCTCATCCTCTTTTGTCCTGGCCCTTTGAGGAGAACTCTTCTTTATTTTTCCCTTTCCTTTCTTCTCTAGAGGGGAATAGTATCCAACTGGTCAGTCAAGCTAGTATATTGTTTTTGACTTTATCAGTGACTAGGCTTCAAAGGTAGGGATGGTGATCTTCTTCACTCTTCCTTTGATTGGAAAAGCTTGTGCATGAAAAATAATAGTCTTAGGTATTGGATCAAGTTGAAATGGTTTCTTGATCCAATCCAGTGTCATTTTAATGACATGCCTTACTTAATGATTAATATCATCATTCTACTCTCTGTCAACCTCAACATTCATTATGGGTCTCTATCCAATTTTTTCCATGTTGAACAAAGGGTTGAGGAGCTCCCCTAAATATTTCTACAATATTTCCTTGAGAATGCTTACATTTAGAGCCTTCTTAGCTAAATAAAAAGTCATCCTACAATAGTCCCTAATATGAACATTGTAGTCATTTGCTGCATTCATCCAATGAACCTAAATGGCCTCTTCATGTCGAAATTCCATGCCTACTAGTCTTTGGAATTTCCCAATATTGTCAAAAAATGGCCTGAAAGAATTGTACTCTTCTAGAGGGTATTGATCCCATTCCCTTTCAAAAGACTGAATATCCCACTTCTGCTTAACCTGATATGGTCCTATAACCAAGGGCCATGTCCAATAGGGTCTACACTATTTCCTTACTCTATCACATGAAAAATAATTTTTTTGTACAATATCCAATAGAAAAAGTCTATAACTAGGATATCTAGGAGCTTCTTTGGATTAATAGTGGCAATAGCTACCCTTCAATATGTGAATGTCTTGAACTGAATGAAATATGCCTCGAGAGATGTTATTTGTGCTACTGCATCATCAGATAATTTTTTGCATAGTCTCCCTATATGAATTAGATGATAAAAAATATGAATGTATCATTCATGATTCTATATTCTTTGCTCTATCCTAAGAGCTTCCTTTTCACCAATTGAGGGTAGACAATATATGACCAAGCATTGGGATCCTACATGTTGCCTTTTTTGTATAATCTAGGATAGTCTTTTGCCCTTGTAGCTAATAGATATACCAAATATGAAGTCATGTAGAACTTCTTCCTATCCTTAACCACCTCCACTTGTTCACACAAGTTTTTGCTCAATGTGGTGTCCCAGTCAAGTGGCATCCTTGTCATCTTGATAGTCTCAATAAAATTTACCATGAAAACATTCAAGTGTCCAACCACTAGCAAACCCATTACTCTACTCAAAAGAATAATAGAGTATCCAATATCTTCTTTCATGTACCCCCTTGTCATATCCACCTTCCTTGTTACCTTACCTAAAGGGTCCTTCTCAACAAGATAAGAGAATTGAATGATATCTGTAGCATCTTTTAGGTATTCTCTATACCACCTTTCAGCTGCCTCATAAGTGAGTTTGATGAATTGATCAGCCCTAAGGAAATGAAATAACCACTAAATGTTGTTGGGTCTGAGGTCAAGGAAAACTTCTCCAATCATATTCTTTACCACCCTTTGCTCAGGAACAAAGTGTTCTGTAAGTGTCATTATGAGTTTTGAGGATTGCACTGTTGTTGGGTGTGAAGCTACATTCGCTAACCCTGATCAAATCAAGGTATAAATGATAACATATCTCTCAGTTGGTTTATTTCAAATCCTCAAGAAGTCTCCAAAATTAGTGTGATCCAAATCTATATCCTTAATCTCAAAAACATAATCACAAAACTTGGATTTCGATGGCACACCTTGGAACTTAAATACAACAGGCTTTGGTGCCATTTTCTTCCCAAATGAAAATGACATTATATTTGCACAACAAAAGAAAGATGTCCATTATTTCAAAATTAATAATGAAAAGGCGACAATAATGCTTAGTCTCAAAATTAAATGTGCAAAAACATACGATTATCTTTCTTTTTCTCTAAATTTTTTAAAAAAATTTAAGGTGTGTACCTACGCACCAAATTAGGTATGTAGGTGTGCACCTTACTTCTTTTGTTTTTTTTTAGGGGTGCACAATGGGTTTGTAAATACAAACCAAAGTTTTTTGTTTTATTATATGTACTTAGGATTTGGTGTACATTTGCGCACTAGGTTAGGTGCACAAATGCACACCAAGTTTTTGTGTTTATTTTTCTTTTTTTTGGGGTGCGAAGTAGTGCACAAAGTTAGGTGTGTAATATTATCGCATTAGTTAGTGTGAAGCCATGGAGACAAGGAAATGCATAGTAGTAAATCAAGAGTGCAAGGTTTTGCGGAGAGAACAAGTGAAGAATGAGGGAAAAGAGGATGGTGGTGGCTTATATAGCCTCACCCTTGGGGTGTTGCGCAGATGCATAGTTGTGTAGCTATGCAACTGAAGAATTAGGGAAAGGAGGGGTTGGTGGCTTATATAGCCTCACCCTTGGGGTGCTGTGTAGCTTTGTAGATGTGCACGTAGGAATCTATGCATCTAAAAAAAAATTTACCCTCCACTTGGTGCACTTGCGCACCTTATAAGTTGTGCCCCTTTTTTTGGTTTTTTCTAAAATTGAGTTGTTTCTAGTCCAAAATGATCTTTGATAACAAATTCTTTTAGTCAAGACATGGGATGCGAATGAAGGGGGGCCAAGCAAAACCTTAAAATAACCCAAGACCCTATACTAGAGCCTTGAAAAGGCCAAAATAAAAGTAGGGGGGTTCCCATTTTAGTCTAAAATGGAGTGTCCATTGTGGGACCAAAATAAATAGCCCCTACTAAAGGAAGAAATGAAAAAGGCATTTCTCCATCAGAAAACATTCTTTCAATGTGCGTCAAACATCAACTGAATCCCAAACATCCCAAACAAATTTCAAGTGACTTCATAGTCAAAAATTTTAGATCCAAAACCTTCAAGTTCAGTGTGTGCTTCATGTATTCATTTCCTTCAACATCTTGCAATGTAGCTAATCAAAGTTTCTCAACAACTTGGAAGGAATCTTCCACTCCTCCTGGCTCATTCATTAAGAATCTTCTTGAAGGTTATTTATTGATCAATTTCTTGACCAGATGAGAGAATCAGTTTGAGGGCTCTTAGTGAGCTATCACTTTCTTTTAATTTTCTAGTAAATTTTGAATAATCATTATATGTAGTTCATAATGTCACTATTTGATGAAGTAATGTTTTGGTACAAGATACTTTGTACAGAAAATGTATCTTTTTGCCATTTTATATCCTTTAGAATCCCTTAATCTTAACATCATTCTTTTCTTTTGATTTCATTTAATTTTTGTATTTGGGTTATGCTTAGACTATGTAGCTAGGACATTAGTGTCATTTCTTGGATTCAATCATTTTTGAACTTCCCTTGCATTCCTCTTTTGAACCAATTGGGTTTTGGATCATCCCTTGCTATCTTCAACCTTAATTTGACAACACCTAAGACAATAGATTTTCAAGTTTGTGTTAGAATTCTTTAGAATAACTGAGAGTGGATGAGGGGGGGTGGGGGTGAATCAGTTATTCAAGGTCTAAATGCCCTAATAATAATTTTTCACTAATTATAGTGAGCCCATTAAACTATTCATCCATCCAAGCTTAAATCAACCATCTTAGCAAGTTACAAAAAATCAACATGCAATAATAAAACATGTAAGATCAACACATGACACAATCATTTATGTGGAAACCCAATTTGGGAAAAACCACCAGTAACATGCTACTCAATTCTTACTCTTCTAAAGTGATGCCTTGTTAAAGGCCTACCCTGTTAAAGGCTTACTACACACTATTAAATGTGACCTTGTTAGAGGATTTCACCGTACTATTAGGAATGGGCCTGGTCAAAGGACTTTGGAACATTTACTTGGAATGTCACCCTATTAAAGGAATTACAACATGGCTATTAAACCAACCTAAGTTCATAGGATTTATACTAACTATTATAATTGCTAGAGAGTAACAATAATGGCTTTTGATCTAACACAACTTACAACATATCTTGCAGATTATAAATCACACTTTAGTTCAATCCTTTGCTCAGCTTTAATCACTTCAGCTTTGTCAACTTGTCATCTCAAGCTTCGTCTCCTTAATTCTTCTTGCTCATCATACCAATGCAATCATATCCATGTTCATCTATCAAAATAGAGTATTTGTACTTTCTTTCTCCTTAGCACCTTCTTTAGCACTTCATTCTTTCATGCTTGACCACCTACTTTTCTTCGTGACCTTACGACTCCTTAAATAGAAATCTAGAATACCTTTTCTGCTTGATTCTCCCTCTCCAACTTTAGGGTTTCAAATAGATTAGGTAAAATATAATGTATCTATCCCATATCTTGTTCTTATCTAAAATTTTTGTCTAAAATCCAATTGTATTCGCCAAAAAAATGTTTTACATAGTGTTCTATGCCACCAGCTCATCATTCTTATCTTCTATCTGATTCACAGAATTCCAAATAACTACCATGTCAGTTCAGATCTTGCGAATCTTCAATTTTCAAAATAATGCAACAACTTGGCATCATTGGTTTACTGATGCTCGACTTCTTCTATATTACTTGGTACTTGTATCATGCTTGACACCTAATCTTCACCTGACACCTGAAGACTGCTTGGCACTTGAAGACTGCTCGGTAGCTGAAGACTGCTCGACACTTACTAAAGTTAAACTTTTCTCAGCTTCAACTGAGAATCTGCTCGACACTAACTAGCTTTCTTGACTCTCTCTAATGAACTTAGTTAGGCTTTACAAATGACTTAGCTAAAACCTTACATCTTTGATGTGTTTTAGTGTGCCCATTCTCTATGTCTTAGAGTATGACATCAATACAATATTTCATCAATGACTTAGCTAATCCTTATACTTCATTATAACATCATAACGTCAACCTTTCTCTAAGTAGTCTAGTTACATCTTATTGATTGCCTCCTCCTTGTCAATCAACTAATTGATAGTATTTGGATCACTAAAGCAATTATCATTCCTGCAAGTAGCAAGTTTGACATGAATGACAAAAAAATGATTGAAAACATTCTTTACCAGGTCCATTACTTTTCATTCATGATCTTTTCACTCATTTCCAACAATCTCCCTCTTTGGCATTGATGGAAAACCAAATTGATTAATTGATCAACTTAGTTACCACCAAAATTATATATGTTTTCTGCTTCCTTGTTGACTGTTGCATCCTTACTATTGATCTCATATATCTTCATATCTTTACCTTTTAGTTTCTCATAAATCTCCCTCTTTCATATATCTCCCTTTTGCTTTTGTATTGATCATTTTTCTAAATATATATCCCTCTTTGACATAAATGCCAAAGATTTAACATCTTTAACATGCAAAAATATAAGCTTTGCATCTCATGTTTTCTCTCTCTATCACCATGCTTGTGAGTGATTTGGAGTTTTTGCTCCTATTGTCATCCTCTGCATCATTCTTTTGATATTTCAATGATTAGTTCCTATTGATGCAGGGTAGCATCTTCGTTTCTTTAAACTACTTGCGTTAGGGGTGTTACCCCCAACTTGCCTCTGAGATATTCATAAGCATCCTTGGGCAATGGTTTGGTGAAGATATCTGCAGTTTGTTCCTTTGTGTGAATGTACTCCATCTTCACTTGTTTGTCTTCTACCATTTCTCTGACATAGTGATACTTGATTGCAATATGCTTGGTTTTTTTATGCATTACTAGATTCTTGGATAGGTTTATAACACTTGTATTATCACAATACAATATCATAGGTTTGGTTACCTCTTCTTTCATTCCTTTCAATAGATTTCTGAGCCACACAATGTTTGTGCAATTGACTGCTGCTGCCACATATTCTGATTTTGTAGTGGATTGAGATGTGCATTTTTTCATCATGCTAGTCCAAGTAACTAGCCTTTTACCTAAAAATAATGCTCCTCCACTTGTTCTTTTCCTATCATCAATTTTGTCTCCCCAATCTACATTTGTGTATGCATTGAGTTCAAACTTCTTAGTCTTTTTGTAATATAGACCAAAATCATCAGTTCCTTTGAGATACCTCATTATTCTTTTTATTTCTATGAGATGATTTTCTTTAGGATTAGTAGAGAATCTAGCCACTATTCCAACTACTAATGCTATGTCTGGTCTGCTATGTACAACATATTGCAGTTTTCCAATCATGGATTTGTACATTGTTTGATTAACTTCAGCTGATACATCATTTTTAGATAGCTTATGTCCTATCGCCATTAGTGTGTTGACTGGTTTGGAGTCTTCCAATCTAAATTTTTTAAGTATCTCTTTGATGTACTTTGATTGTGTCATAAATATACCATGTTTTAGTTGATGTACTTGCAAACCAACAAAAAATTTGATCTCTCCAAACATAGACATCTCAAACTCATGTTTCATTTTGTTAACAAAACTTTTGCAAAGCACTTCCTTTCCTCCAAATACTATGTCATCCACAAAGATTTCAGATACAATAATATCCTTACCTTCTTCTAATTTGATGTACATGTTGCTATTATCATCAGTTCTTTCAAATCCTATTTGCACTAGATACTTATGAAGTCTCTCATACCATGCTCTAGATGCTTGTTTCAGACCATAGAGTGCTTTTTAGTTTACAAACCATATCCCTTTTGTTCTCATCAAAAAATACCTCTAGTTGTTCAATATAGACATCCTCTTCCAATATACCATTTAGAAAAGAAAACTTTACATCCATTTGATAGACTTTAAAACCTTTATATTTAGCATATGCAAGTAAAGTTCTAGCAATAGGGGAAATGTTTCCCCATAGTCTAATCCTTCTTCTTGAGCATAACCCTTACATACTAGTCTGGCTTTTTTTCTAGTAATCTCATCATTTTCATCTAGCTTGTTTCTAAATACCCACTTGGTGAACCAAACTCCAGGTTTTGTTCTTCTTTATTTGATCAATCTCTTCTTCCATTGCTTTATACTAGTCACCATCTTGTACTGATTCATACACTTTTTTAGGTTCAACTTTGTTTAGCAGACATGATTTATTTCTTATTCTATTCCTTGTCATTCGTCTTGCATCTTTGTCACCAATTATCTACTCAGCAGGGTGATGTTTCTTTACATATTTGGATAATCTTGGTTCTATCCTTGTTTCCATGTTTGATCTTTTAGATTCAGGGTCACTATGCACTTCGTTGTTAGGTATTTCTACATCTCTTTCATGTGTACTGACTTTAGAGCCAGAATGTGCATTCTCTTCATCATGCAACTCAGCTTCTAAATGCAGCTTGACATTCACTAGTTGTGACTCAGCTGAAACTGAAATTTGTTGTTGAATCCCAATTTGATTGATAGTATCCTCGTCAATAGGCATTCCTTCATAAGAATACACAAAGGTTATGTATTCATCCATTCTCTTTGTTTTTTCAACTTGGACATCTGTATGCTCATCAAAGTTTACATTTGCACTTTCCACAATTTTGTCAGTGTTAGTATTTAAACACTTATATGCTTTACTTCTAGTGGAGTAACCAAGGAATATGTCTTCATCACTTTTTGCATCAAAATTTCCATTTCTAGCATCTTTAAGAATAAAGCATTTGAAATTCTTTACGTTGGGTGAGTGACCATACCATAATTAAAAAGGTGTTGCACTTGTACCTTTCTTGACTTGTACTTGGTTCAATGTAAGAAAATCCACACTTACAACTTCTCTCTAATATTTTAGAGCAACAATCTTTTCCATCATTAATGTTCTGGCATAGTCAATCACAGATCTATTTCTTCTCTCAGCAATTTCATTCTATGGGGGAGTTCTAGGAGCTGATGTTTGTCTCTTGATTCTTTTGTCATTGCAAAATATCGTGAATTCATTTGATGTGAATTCACCACCTCTGTCTGATCTCAGAAATTTCAAACTCTTTCCTATTTTCTTTTCAACTCTAGCCACATACCACTTAAACATTTGAAAAGCATCAGATTTTTGTTTTAAGAACATAACAGTCATCATCCTAGAATCGTCATCAACAAACAACATTATATATTTATCTCCTTTGTAGCTTTGTACTTCTAATGGACCACATAAATTAGTATGGATTAACTCAAGTAATTCTTTAGATGTATAGTTTTTACTCTTGAAACTTGACTTAGTTATCTTTCCTAGCTGACATTGTTTGCACATGATGTTCTTAGGCTTCTTCAGTTTAGGTAAACCTCTGACTTTCTTCATTTTACTGATATTGACTAGATTATCAAAGTTGACATGACATAGCCTTCTATGCCATAACCACACACCATCAAATTTTGCAACAAGACAAGAAGAATTTTCCATATCAAGATAAAATAGATTACTTCTTGTTTGATCTCATTTTCCTATCAATTTACCATCAGTATCATAGATTTTTGCAGTTTTTTTTCTAAATTCTATTTTGCACCCTACAGTGCCTAACTGTGAGACACTTAGCAAATTTTAGTTTAGTCCTTCAACATAGTATGCATTATCACATAAAGTTTTCTTTGTGAGCTTAATGGAACCTTTTCCTTTGATTTGACATGGAGCATCATTACAAAATCTAACACTATTTCCATCATACTGAATGATGTTAACAAACTTACTTTTGCCTCCTATCATGTGATGTGAGCATCCATTGTCTATGATCCATTTGTCATTCTTATTCATACATGTTACCAATGCTATAGGTCCTTCTTCATCAAACTAGTCCTTCATGGCCACATAAACAACTTCATCATCATTATCATCGGAATCCTCTTCAGCAATATAGCACTTCTTGCCTTTGTCTTTGTAATCTCTCTTATCATCTTCTTTTCTATATTTGTACTTGTTTCCTTCTTTGTAATCCTTTTTCTATGTACACCTTACAACAATATGTCCTACTTCATTACAATTGAAATAGATGAGAGGTAGCTTACCTTTGAATTTTCCTTTGCCTCTGTGAAATCTTCTGGCTAGTAATGCTTCTAATTGTTCCACATCTTCCTCATTAGTGCTACTGTCATTGGATACATATTTCATCTTTCTTGCCTTCTTTGATTTCACCTGTTCGACATCTTTTAGTGATAGCTTGGCCATGAAAGTAGATTCAACATTCTCAAGTCTATAGTTGTCAAATTTACATAACTCAAATGCAGTGAGTCTACCCACTATACCTTCAAAACTTAGATTGTTTCCTGGCACACATCTTAGCTATTGTATAGCTAATATTCTAATAGCATAGATAGGGAGCATGGTTCCTTAAGAATTTACTATTAACAATATCATCATCTAATTCACCACTCAAACATCTTATTGCACTTACCACTTCCTTTATCCTAGTGGCATACTGTGCAGCATTCTCACGTTCCTCCATTTTCATATCATCAAACTTTCCTCTGAGACTTTCTCTTTTTTCACATTAGACATTTAGATCTCCTTCATAAATGTCTAATAGGGCTTTCCACATCTTGAATGCAGTGTCACATCCTTTGATATCATCGAATTCAATGTAGTTGAGTGTAGAAGCAATTTCCAGCATTGTCTAATTGTGTTTGTGTTTATTTTTCAAATCTTCTGCAGTAAGAGTACCAGTTGGATCAACATGTTCAGTAACAATTGAATTTTGTGCATAATCTCCCATGGATCCATGATGTAGCTTCATCAAAATTTTCCATACAACAAGTTTGTCTTTTTTGAGCTTGGGAACTTCTCTCTTAGGCATTTTGGTCTTTTCTACTTCTAGTCCCTTTAAACTAAGTTAGCAACAAAGCTCTAATACCAATTGTTAGAATTATTTAGAATAAATGAGAGGGCAAGGGTGGGGGGGGTGTCTCAATTAGTTATTCAAGGTCAAAATGCTAATAATACTTTTTCACCAATTATAGTGAGCCCATTAAACTATTCATCCATCAAAGCTTAAATCAATCATCTTAGCAAGTTACAAGAAATCAACATGCACGAATAAAACATGCAAGATCAACACATGAAACAATGATTTACATGGAAACCCAATTTGGAAAAAACCACCAGTAACATGCTACTCAATTCTCACTCTTCTAAAGTGATGCCTTGTTAAAGGCCTACCCTATTAAAGGCTTACTACACACTGTTAAATGTGACCTTGTTAGAGGATTTCACCATACTCTTAGGAATGGGCTTGGTCAAAGGACTTTGGAACATTCACTTGGAATGTCACCCTATTAAAGGATTTACAACATGGCTATTAAACCAACCTAAGTCCATAGGATTTATACTAACTGTTACATTTGCTAGAGAGTAACAATAATGGCTTTTGATTTGATACAACTTACAACATATCTTGCAGATTATAGATCACACTTTAGTTCAATCCTTTTCTTGGCTTTAATCACTTCAGCTCTGTCAGTTTGTCATCTCAGGCTTTGTCTCCTTGAGTCTTCTTCCTCATCATACCAATGCAATCATATCTATGGTCATCCATCAAGATAGAGTATATGTTCGTTCTTTCTCCTTAGCACCTTCTTCAACACTTCATTCTTTCATGCTTGACCACTTACTTTGCTTCGTGACCTTATGACTCCTTAAATAGAAATCTGGAATACCTTTTTTTCTCGATTCTCCCTCTTCAACTTTAGGGTTTCAAATAGATTAGGTAAGATACAATGTATCTATCCGATATCTTGTTCTTATCTAGAAACTTTTGTCTAGAATCAAATTGTATTCGCCAAAAAAATGTTGTAAATAGTTTACAGAGAACTACCATGTCGGTTTAGATCTGGCGAATCTTCGATTTTCAAAATAATGCAGCAACTTGGCATCATTGGTTTATTGATGCTCGGCTTCTTCTGTATTACTAGGCACTTGTATCATGCTCGGCACCTGATCTTCACTCGGCACCTGAAGAGTGCTCGACACTTACTAAAGTTAAACTTTTCTTAGCTTCAACTGAGAATTTGTTCGGCACTAACTAGCTTGCTCGACTCTCTCTAATGAACTTAGTTAGGGTTTACAAATGACTTAGCTAAAACCTTACGTCTTTGATGTGTTTTAGTGTGCCCATTCTTTGTGTCTTAGAGTGTGACATCAATTTACAATATTTCATCAATGACTTAGCTGATCCTTATACTTCATTATAACATCATAACTTCAACCTTTCTCTAGGTACTCTAGTTATATCTTATTGATTCCCTCCTCCTTGTCAATCAACCAATTTATAGTATTTGGATCACTAAAGCAATTGTCATTCCGACAAGTAGCAAGTTTTACATCAATGAAAATACAATGATTGAAAACATTCTTTACTAGTTCCATTACTTTTCATTCATTATCTTTTCAATCATTTCCAATAGTTCACAAAGTGTTAAGAATCATTGGTTTAGAATCCTGTATTTAAGACTAAAAGTTTCCCTATTTTTGCAAGCAACATCCATTGCCTAGTTGGTATAAGACACACAATCGTCTGACTATTTTGACAAAGAAATACCTCTTCCTAAAATTGAAACCAAAAGAGTGGTTAGTAAAATATTTCAAGATAAATCTCAAGTGCACCTTACCTCTTCAGGCTAACATGAATTTGAAAACAAACACACGATTCACACAACTAAAAGTAAGAACACAACTGAAAGTGAACACACTTGCAAAAATAAGATCTAACTAAATGAATAAATAAAATCTAACAATTTTTATTTATTTTTGCATCTTTTAGGCTTCAAAATAATGTTTTAGAAATTTCCCATTTACTAGCAAGGAAATAAATTCCCCCTGTAAGGAACTAAGCTTAAAAGTGTTTTCTCTAAGAATTTTTATGACCTGATAAGGACCAATCCACAAGCATTCAAACTTTGTGAGGCTGGCTGATTTCTCTTTCACCTTATTCCAAAGTAGAACAAGGTTAGAAATTTTGAAGTATTTTATCATGGCCCTTTTGTTGAACCACCTATTCACAATAGCTTGATGTTTAGCGATGTGCTCCAATGCAATTTTCTATTTCTCGTCCATCTCTAAAAGATTCACTAATCTAATTTTTATTTGTCTACACCTTTGGTGTACTCGGTCATGAATTTCAAAATAGGAATACTAAGGTTATGAGGTAACAGTAGCTCCTGTCCATAGATGAGAAACCCAAAGCATTTTTGACCCTCACTCAATCTGTCCATAACACATATTTGAGTTGTGTATGACAATCTTTAGGATTCTCCTTCAATAACTATTTTATTATTGTGATCAAATTCTTGTTTGTAGATTCAGCTTCCCCATTTCCTTGTAGGTAGTAATTTGAAGAGAACTTGATGATGATCTAAATTTCAAATGCCCATTAAGTCAAGAATACTAATGCAAAAGAAGATCTATTATCACTTACAAGGGTGAGTGGAATTCTGAATTTGGTAACAATGTGTTCCTGTAAGAAGTCCATTACCACTTTAGAAGTGCAATTTTTGAATATTTCTACTTCAGTCCATCGTCTATAATAATATGTAGTTGTGAGAATAAATGTGTTCCTAGTTGACTATTGTGGACTAACTAGACCAATGAAATCCAGCCCCCACTTTGTGAAGGGGCACACCTCATACACTAGTTGTAATGGCATCATTGGCTGTCAATCTCTATTTGCACTAGTTTGGTAGATATAGCAAGAATATACATGCTTGAAATTATATTTGAATATTGTAGGCCAAAAATATCCTGATCTTAAAATAATATGAGCATTTTCTTCTACTAAATGGTGTCCTATACCATACTTGTCATGAAAATGTTCTAGGACTTCCTTTTCTTCCTTATGGCCTAAGAACTTTAGATAGATCTCGTCATAGCTCCTTTTGTATAATTTTCTATCATGTAACATATAGGACTCACACTTCATTTTGAGTCCCCTATGTTAAGAACTATTCATCCAACTGGGGCACTAGTTCTGCAAAAAATAATAAACAATATCTTGTTACCTGACGTCTGTCATCATAGCTTTTCCAATATCAACTTGAGATACAATCATTTTATTTTCATCATTCTCATTCATTTCACTGTAAAACTTGAATCCCTGTTCATCTCCATCTTGGTTATTAGCTATCATTTTTGATAGCCCTTGACCTCTGACTAATCTCATAGGTTAAATTTCTAGGTCAAATTCTTGAAGCATGGCCATCCATTTTCCTCATCTTTCACCAAGTTCATTCTGCATCAAAAGTGTCTTTACTACTAGATTAGGTACAATTGCATACACCTTTATTCTTAGTATGTAATGATGGAATTTCCTTACTACCCTAATCAATGCAAAGGATTTTTTATTGAGGTTGGAATAATTGAACTCAACATTCTTCAGAGGGTAACTCATAAAAATAATAATTCTTTCATCCTCCTTTTCCTTTTTTGTGTCAGGATCCAAGTGCAAGAATGTTCCTTGACAAAAGAATATATCTCAAAAGGTAGCTCATAATTAGGACATACCAGGACTGGGGCCATAGAAATGGCCACTTTGACATCTTCAAATGATTTCTTAATCTCTTGACTTCATTCTCTTTTAGCCCCCTTTTTTAGTAAGTCATTAAGGGGACGAACTATTTTTGCAAAACTATTTATTAATTTCAACACAAAATTTATCTTCCCAAAGAAAGACTTGAGTTCTTTTTTACTATGAGGAGGTGATAGTTTTAGAATAGCCTTGAATCTATCAAGATCAATGGAGATTCTAGCTGTAGAAATGACATGCCCTAGGAGCTATCCTTTGGTAATGCCGAATGAACATTTTTTGGGATTGAGAGATATGCCACATTTATGACATCTGTTGAATACCTATCTTAGATCAACAATGTGAATATTTTGATTTTTTGAAAAGATAGTCAAGTTTTTCATATAGATCACTATAAATTTATTAATAAATCCTTTGAAAGCTTTATCTATTTCCCATTGAAATGTAGCTCTTGCATTAATTAGTGCAAAAGGCATTCTTCTATAGGCAAAAGTTCCCCATTTAGTTGTAAGAGTTATCTTTAGTCAGTCTTCTTCATCAACCATCACTTGATTATATCCTAAATATCCATCCTAGAAAGACATCATCTTTAAACCATTTATGATCTACAACACCTCATCTAGTGAGGGCAAAGGATAGTTGTCTTTTTGAGATGCTAAATTGAAGTTACAAAAATCAACACAAAGACAAATCTCTCTAGTCTTTTTTCATATGGGAACCAAATTAGCCACACATGTAGAATAGTATATGGGAAATATGATCTTGGCATCTAGTAACTTCTTAACTTCCTTCATTACCCGTGGTTCAATGATAGGATTTACAGGTCTTTGTCTTTGCCGAAATGGTTTAACACCTGGTTTCAATGGGATGTTATGTGTGATAATCTTAAGATCATACATTTTAAATTCTTCATAGCTCCAAGCAATAACATCCTTATACTTAGTAAGTAATTTGAGAATCTCCTCCCATTCTTGTGGATTCCATGATTTTCCTATATGTACCATTCTTGGATTTTCATCAGTACCTAGGTTGTATGAGTCACATTCCTCAATTCCCTTTTCTTGAGTCATCCTTCTATTGAGCATTGATTCATCATGATCAAAAATAGATTCTAATTCAACCATTCCCTTTGGAATTGTATTGGTTTTTAAATTAATAATTCCACCTTCATCTTCAAGCTTATCACCCTTAGGTTTGTCATCTGGTGTGCCATCAATCTCTTGCCCCTCAAAGTGGCCACTGCACACAATAAATTCAAGTATATGTTGATCATCTTGAAAGACCTAAAAGTTTGTACTATTGTCAAGAATATATAGAGTGGAAACCAATTCTACTAAAATTCTTTTCAATTTTGTTATCTCTACTGGTTGTAATGCATTACTAAAATTGCAAGAGCATTTGCTACCATATTTTTCTTTCTTGGAATATACTTTATGATTAAAGCTTTAAAGTCATCCAGTAAATCAACACTCTTTTCCTATAAGAAAGTAGTCTCTTATCATTACATGATTATATCAATTTTACTTATCGTATAACCAACTGAGAATCTCCTTTGATTATGAGAGCTATGACACCTTTCTCTAGTGCAAAGAGAAGTCATCAAATGAACGTTCTGTATTCTACAGCATTGTTAGTACATATAAACTATAATCAATATGCCTCATAGATAGAGTTACATTTTTGGTTGAACAATTCAATACTTGTGCCAACTCCCAATTTTCTTTTGGAACCATCAAAATGAAGTGTCCAAATTAGACCTTCCTTAGGTTTTCAAGTCTTCTGCTTATTTTTCCTCAACTTCTCTTTCACTTGGACCTTGAAGGATTGCTTCTTGGGAACCCATTTTAATTTTTCATTAGGTGGACTCAATGATTCTCCCTTGTGAATTCCTAATAGAGGAGGTGTATGCTTTTCTTGTTTGTCTTGAATCCCCCCTATTAGTTCTTTAATTTCTTCAACTTTAGGTACAGAATGAATGACCATTGAAGTCCATCTTTACCTTTCACATATCATCTTCTCCTCTAAGCTTTAATCATTCTTGGGGAAGGAGAAAATAAACCTCCACCATCTGAAGAGGTGTCACTATATGAAAAATTTATATCTTAAATTTCCTCTTCAATTTTTTCCACCAATTCTAATAAGTTTATGGGAGTTTTAATTTCTGTAGTTTCTTCTTCTGAAGTCTTATTATTCTTGTCTCCCATCATGTGGGTTAATACCTTTGAAACTACTTCTTAACATGATGATCATTCAAATTTTGAGTGACTAACTTTATGCAATTGACAAAATCTTGGAAGAAGCAAGATGCTAGGATCAACTTCCTCTCCCAAACATTGTAAATTAGCCACCATATTATCTATGAATTGTGTCACAATTTCTTCCTTTGGGATTGGCATCTTGAGTTCTTTATCTTGATCACTTGATAATTTTGCTAGAATTTAATCAAATGCCATCACTGTGTATGAGCCTAAATCTAATTGTAAGAATGCTACCTCATTTGGAGCATTGTACTCTGTAATCATTGTCTTTAACTTGGGTTATGCATCTATCTTGATCTTATTATTCTATCCTTTCCATGGTAACCATAACTAAGTGAAATCCATAGAGAACCATCCCCTTAGGCATTTCATCCATTCTCTTTTTAGAAGTAGCCCATACATTTCTTGGATATCAGCCACATGTATACCAATAACATCTTGAATCTATGGGTCATCTGTCAACTAAATCCTAATGTCTTTCAATACAACAATGACTTTTACCTTTGTTTTATTCAACTGTATCACCACTCAATTGGAGGGTTGAGGACTAACCCCTAGTGTTTGGGCTATCGATAGTGCCATGACATTATAGGAGGCTCCTAAGTCAACAAGGTAATTCTGAAGATTCTTTCCAAATATTCTGATGCTTAGTAAAAATGGAGGCACCTCAGCCTTGTCTTTAAGCATAGTGGGCATTGCCTCTTCAACATTCACCTATTGGGATACTATCTTTTTAGGGACAATATTCATATTATGGAAAATCTTTGTATGATCTAGAGTCTTCATAAGAGCTTCTCATTTTTTTGGACAATTTTGCAACATGTCAAAGATGGACATACTAGCCTTAGTTCTTTTCAAGTCCTCTATCATATTATACTTTTAAGTAGACCAAGCAAGATTTTTCAATATTATTGGTACATTCACTTGATTCTAATTTTTTTGTCCTTGATATGGTGGGCTAATTGGTGCTAGATTGTTACTTGCTCATAGATCAGGAGGAGTTGGTTATAATGTGTGGGGAATTCCATCTATTAGGGGTTCCTTTCTACTTATGAGATTGTATGTATTTCAATTATCATTGCAAAAGGCAAACGTCTCTTCATGTTGAAGGTTTTGTTCTTGGCTAAATGGGAATGAGAACTCCTCACTAGCTAATTGTCCTACCTATACACTTTGTGTAGAATCATAGGATTCCAATAGCATAGCATTAAATTATATAGGAGGAGCATTGTCATTCCCTTGTGATCTTTGATTCATCTCTTGATTACCATTATAGTACAAACCATCATTGTTAGGTGCATTTTGACCATCTTCATATTAATTAATATCTGCATACTGAATGTTATTCTTGTTGTTGCTAGCAAGGATGCTTCAATTATTCAGGTAGGTGTTCCATTGTTGGTCTTGCCTTTGGAAGCCATTATTATGGTCAGGAGGATTGAAGTTGTTCCCTCTATTATTTTTTCCTACATTATTTTTGTTATTGTTCCCATTGAAGTTCTCATTATAATTCTGGCCAAAATTGTTGTTGTAGGGACCAACATTATTTCTTTGAAAATTATTATTTTGTCCTTGTGAAAATCTGAGACACATCAACTCATTGTTCATTTGTGACAGTCTTTTTCATTTGACCAAATTCTGAAATGAAGCTATTGACCCCTTCTATGGGAACTATTGCCTTTTGTTCAAAGAAAATAGTTTTTGGAGGCTAATAGCCTAGATATGTCAGAGTAGGGTTCTATGGAGTGGGTGCTTTCTGTAATGGAACTGGATTCATAGATATGAATTGGCTAGGCACTGTGGGTATTCCAATAGGGTATGTTGGTATTGTAGTGATAGCTTACACTAGAAACATCATTCCTCCTCCATTAGGATTGACTTGTTTAGTGAATGTGATCACTTCTGCAAAGACCTTTTCTAGTATAACTATATTTGCTAGAGGAAGTCTTCTCAAAAAGAGAGTAGTAAGAGGATCCATAGCATTCAAATAAATTTGAATAGTAACTTCAACTAGTATAGTATATGGCATTTCCAACTTATAGTATGCCATGTGAAAGTAGTGGCTGAAGCATGAAACTATATTAGCTTGGTCCCTTTTAATCGATATGAATTGTTGATGTATCATAGCTGGGTTGATGAAGGTTTTGAATTTTTCTAGGAACAAATTTTTGAAAGTATCCCAATCTCCAATACATCTTGATGGAAAATTAATATACCAATCAAAAGCAACATCCCGAAAAGAGTAGGGGAATAAATGAAGAACCAAATCCTCATTGGCAATTTTCTTTTAGTTGCAAATTTCTTTGAATACCTTGATGTGATCTTTGATAGTTCATGTTTCTCTATAAATGGTCCTTGGAAAAACTTTTAAAGATTCTTAGGGAGGTCCTAAAGTACACCTCTCAAGTTGATTGGTGAGTCCACAACATTTGCAAAAAAGGTCATTGGAGGATTTGGTGGATGTAAAGGTGGTTGAAATGGAGGTGAACTATTGGAATATGTGGGGGTCCACTAGGTGGTTGAAATGGTGGTGGAGTAGAAGAAGATGATGAAATGTTGAATAGAAGTAGTTGGATTTGAGATATTCCTTTGTTGCTACATGGTAAGAAAAAGTGGGTAAGCTTGAGAAACTTGTGTGCACTTGGTGAAGATCTTAACGCTCACTAAAATGGGGATTCTAGATCAAAACCCTCCTGTTTGCATCAATTTTGGAAAAACCATACCTCTATAGAAGTACACTTTCTCACAAATTAGGTGCACCATAGAATTTTGTGTACCTATATAATTGCGGACCTTCACACCTACACACTTGAATTTCTCAAAAAAGCTCAATTTTTTTTTTGAACTTGTGGAATGAGCAGGTTTTTGCAAAAGTGTAGAATTTTGAAACATTGGAAAAATTTTCCTCTTTTTTGAGAATTAGAAGTGTAGCCCTTCTTCTAGTGCCACTTTTGTTGAGCTATCATTATGCATGATGCTAAATGGCAGGAATTCTTGCAAACTCCTCTCTTGAAAAGTCGATCTTGTGAATCAACTCGAAGGTTTTGGGTAATCTTGTGACCTACTAAAATATTCTCAGTTGAAGATAAATGTTTTTGTTCACAAGGATGCCTTTGTTGGTTCATTTTTATTTTGAGTGAAATGTAGAATTTGTTCGCTATTTCAAAATAAACACACAAAAGAACTATGTTTTTGTATTTTTTTGTTTTTTAAAGAATGTAATCTAACCATGCAACAAGTATGAATTCCTATTCTAACAAATGGGGGTTAATAAAGAAAATAACAAAAATTATAAGAAAATAACATGAAATTGAAATTCTAACAAACATAAGCTATGGAAAACAACACTTCTGTGAGTTAAGATTTCAAAAAAATTAGTGGGTAACCAATGAAAGAAGGAGCAGGGCTTCATTGATTCCACTAATGCAATTGTTGATGGGAAACTTAGTGGTAATATGATGTTTCACTCTCCATAAAATCATAGGGCCATAGAAAGTGCACTCATGCGAGAGAAAAAGTTAATTAGGTACAATTCAATGATTTCTTCTTGAGCTAGATATGTCAGCAGAATTTGTAAAACTGTAGCAAACACCAAAATTAATGAATCACACAACCAAAAAGAAAGCAATAAACCTTTGGCTCAATCACATTCCATGAACATACATTCAGAAAATAATGACACATTTAGGCAAGAATCATTACACTCCAAATGCAAGCACCAAAAGCATAATTTTATTGCAAAATAATAGTGGCCCTAATTAAATATTACAATGGAGTATTCATAAGAAATTGTCTCCTCAATTTGTGTTGAGAGTGAGAGATATCTTCATGCAATAATATGCTTTTAAATTAATAAAACAAACTAATTATATAAAAACTAACAATCTCACTGGTGCTTAGTAGGAGTCCATCCAATTTATATTCATTAATTGGATGCATGAGCCTTTACATGTCAAACAACAAAGAATTTATGAGAGGAAAAGAATAAGAAAGCCTTTAGTCAAAGTAGAACTATCTGGAAGTACCAAAAATGGAAACTAATCCTTCACTAGGCATCTCTCATAGTTAAACTCTTGTAGAAAGCATTTTTGATGCATGGAAAGCTCTATTTTTGAAACTAGCAGTTAACTGTTGACGCACCTTTGGAAAATCACACTAGCTCACTTGTAGACCCATGCACTTGTAAACCTATGTAGCTACTCTACTCAAAAGGTCCAAGATTGTAAAATTTCACTAAATGCCAAAACTAAAATTTTGGCTTCCAGGTTTTGTCGACCTGTATACTAGAGCTATCTCTAGATGTTTGCCTTTGAAATTCTCGATATTCTCAGTGATCTTAGCCACATCTAGTAAATCTAAAGCCTTGTACTTGTATTTGACCTTTTGTCTATAGTTATCTACCTTAATTCAAGTCTCAACAAAATCCTTGAGTTTTGTATAATATGGCTTCGTCTATTCTAAAGGACTGTCAGATGTCCTCATCATTAGAAGCTTCTTCAAAAATCTTCTTGAATTTCTCCACTACTAGCTGCATAGGCATTAATTTCTCCCATTTCTTGTCCTCAAAAATCTCTAGAAATACATAAATATAATGCCTCTTTGCTTCCAAAATTTACTCTTGGGCTTGGTCTTAGAGCCAATGATCTCCACATATAATGCTTCCATTACTTTATTTCTATCTACAGTCTTCTCAATCTAATCATCAATTAAATCTAATTCTTTTGATATATATACGTCTATCAAAATCCTATACCTCTCCACTTTTATGGCTTGCAAAATCTATAAATCCTTACTCCATGGCAGCACTTCATCCATTATACTAAAATCCAGCTTCAAAATTGTTGCTATCTTGTTTATATTCTCCTATGTAGCATGCAGTAATTTCAGGTTCCCTTGGATGATTAAGACACCCTTTTCTTCAAAACCTTCCTGCCATTGCTGACACGATTTCAAAAATTGATCTAGATATGCCCTCCCCCTTCTCTAAGTATAACATTTAGAGTCCCCTTGGGGTGTTTAGGATCTAAGGGACCAACAATTTTAGCTAAATGTCCTCTTAGGATTTCATTTTTTTGCAAAGTGGTTTAAGTTTGGCCCCTTCTAGCTCCAATATTTTGAAAGCTTCCTTTATACCCATAATGACCATTAACCTAGCTATATCCAATGTAACTTCTTGAGCATGACCTCTCTGATCTCATAATCCTATAGGCCTAAGCTATCTACATCTACATCAGGAGGAGGAATAGCCACTTGAGCAAATAGATCCTAGTTTTGAGTATTATTGATGAGGCTTGTTGAGGATATTCAACCATTTTTCCCTCTTTGGACAATTCATTAGTTGCCATTTTTTTTGGCTCCTCCTTTTGTGAAGGCTTCTTTTGAACCTATTCTTCTTTAGAACTTGGGGGTAGAGGAGTAACAAAGCCTTTATCTACCACTATGACTTATAGTGGGGATAAAGGAGTAAGATCAGGACCGTGTGATTGTTGCAGCAACTGCATCTAGTCTTCCTATTGGGGCTCACTTATCAGGTTGTCCCTGATCTTATCTCCAACCAACTCCACTCCTATGGGCATGAAGTAAAAATCTAACATTTTGAATACATCATCACCCTAGATATCCTGCTCATTGACCCATTGTTGCACTCCATCCTTCGAAGAAGTTACTTCCAAATGTTCCTCTAAGGCTAATGGTAGTTTCATTGTGGAACTTATCCTCCTTTCTTTTTCTATGGCTCTTGTTAGCCAAGTTCTTCTTTGTATCAGAACATCTTCCTCCTCCTCATCTTTTTCTTCTTCTCCCTTGAGAATAGGTTCTGGGACAGATGGGAAATGAACCATTCTTTTAATCACCTTTTGCCTTTTCTTCATGCAGATCAGGATCTTCTTTTGTTTCTTAGGAGGTAAAAGGGGATGCTAGTTATATTTGTGAATAAGGAGAGACTTTTTGGATTTTATCATTTGTCTACCTGGGCACAACTAGTGGTAATTGAGGGTCTGATTGGTCCTGCAAAGGTCTGATATCTTTTGGCCCTTGTACATTTATTTCTTGCTACTAAGGATGTGCCTGTACTTCACCCTCTTCTATCTCAGCCCTTTGAGGAGAACTCCTCTTTCTTTTTCCCTTTACTTTCTTCTCCAGAGAGTGATAGTATCCAACTAGTCAGTCAAGCTAGTGTACTATATCTGGCCTTATCAGTGACTAGGCTACAAATGTAGGGATAGTGATCTTCTTCCCTCTTCCTTTGATTGGGTGAGCTTGTGCATGAAAAATAATAGTCTCATGTATTGGACCAAGTTGAAATGGTTTCTTGATCCTATCCTATATGTCAAGTTAATGACATGCCTTTCCCAATGATTAATATCATCATTCTCCTCTCTATCAACCTCGATGTTCATTATGGGTCTCTCTCCACTTTTGTCCATGTTGAATAGAGGGTCAAGCAACTCCCCTGAGTCTTGCTGCAATATCTTCTTGAGAATGCTTACATTTAGAGCCTTCTCAACTAAATACAAAGTCATCCTACAATAGTCCCTAACATTAACATCATAGTCATTTGTCACATTCATCCGATGATCATAAATGGCCTCTTCATGCTAGAATTCCTTGCCTACCAGACTTTGGACTTTCTTGATATTGTCGAAGCACAACCTTAAAGAATTGTACCCCTCTAGAGGATACTGATACCATTCCCATTCAAAAGGTGGAATATCCTACTTCCACTTAACCTAATATGATTCTATAACCAAGGGCCATGTCCAACATAGTCTGTGTTGTTTCCTTACTCTATCATATGTAGACTCAATTTCTCATGTAATCTCCAATAGAACAAGTTTGTCACTAGGATATCTAGGGAGCTTCTTTGGATTGATAGTGGCACTAGCTACCCTTTGATATGTGAATGTTTTGAACTAAATGAAATAGGCCTCGAGAGCTATTATCTACACTACTACATCATCAGATAATCTTTTTTCATAGTCTCCCTCTATGAAGGGGATGATAGAAGATATGAATGCATCATTCACAATTCTTTATTCTTTTCTCTATCTTGAGAGTTTCTTTTCCACCAATTGAGGGTAGATGATATACGACCAAGCATTGGGATCCCACATGCTACCCATTTCTATAATCCATGATAGTTTGTTGCCCTTATAGCTAATAAATATACCAAATATGAATTCATGTAGAACTTCTTATTGTCCTTGACTACCTCCAAATGTTCACACAAGGTTTTGCTCAATGTGATGCCCCAATCAAGTGGCATCCTTATCATCTTGATAGTCTCAATAAAATTTACCATGAAAATGTTCAAGTGCTTTGCCATAGGTAGACCCATTACTCTACTCAAAAGAATAATAAAGTATCCAACATCTTCTTTTATGTACCCCCTTTTCATATCCACCTTTCCTATTACCTTCCCTAAAGATGCCTTCTCAATAAGATAAGAGGATTGAATGATATCTATAGCATCTTTTAGGTGTTCTGTATACCACCATTTAGCTACCTCATAAGTGATTTGATGAATTGATAAGCCCTAAGGAGATGAAATACCTGCTTAATATTGTCAGGTTGGAGGTCAAGGACAACTTCTCTAGTCACACTCTTTACAACCCTTTCGTTTGGAAAAAAGTGTTGTGCAAGTGTCATTATGAGTTTTGAGGATTGTACTAATGTTAGGTATGAAGCTGCATTCACCAACCCTGATCGAATCAAGGCAAAAACCATAGCAAATATCTTAGTTGGATTATTGAAAATCCTCAAGAACTCTCCCAAATCAGTGTGTTCCAAATCCATATCCCTGGTCTTGGAATAATCATTCTTGAAACTATATTTTGATGGCACACCTTGGAAATAAAATACAATGGGCTCTGGTGCCATTTTCTTACTAGATGAAGATGTCGTTATATCTGCATAACAAAAGAATGACATCCATTAGTTAAAAATTAATAATGAAAATGTGACAATAATGCTTAGTCTCAAAATTAAATGCACAAAAACATCTTGTTATCCTCCTTTTTCTCTAAAAAAAAATTTAAAATATAAGGTGCACATATGTGCACCAAATTAGGTGTACAAGTGTGCACCTTACTTCTTTTGGTGTTTTTCTAGGGGTGTGTACTTGTACACAAAATTAGGTGTGCAAATGCACACCAAATTTTTTTGTTTGATTTTATGCACTTAGGATTTGGTGTGCATTTTCACACTAGGTTATGTGCAAAAATACGCACTAGGTTTTGGTGTTTATTTTACTTATGTTTAGGGTACGAAGTAGGGTACGAAGTAGTGTACGAAGTGGTGTGCATTATTGTTGCATTTATTTTAAATTTTTTCTTTTTTACTTGAATTATGATGGATCTGGTGCACACTTGCATACTAGGTTAGGTACACTAGTGCACACTGGCTATTATGGTATGGTTATGCCGCACCTTAGTTTGTGCAAAATCGTGGAGACAAGGAAATGCACAATAGTAGATATGGAGTATGAGGTTTATGTGGAGAGAACAAGTGAAGAATAAGGGAAAGGAGGGGGGTGATAGCTTATATAGCCTCACCCTTGTGGTGTTGTGTAAGTGTGCAACTGGGCATTTGTGCATCTAAACTTTTATTTTACCCTCCACATGGCACATTAGTGCACCTTATAAGGTGCACCCATTTTTTTCTTTTTTGTAAAATTGACTTGTTTCTACTCCAAAATGATCTTTGATAATAGATTCTTTTAGTTGAGACATGGGATGTGAAAAAGAAGGGGCCAAGAAAAACCTCAAAATGAAATAAGACCCTAGACTAGAGCCTTGAAAAGGCCAAAATAAAAGCATGGGGGTCCCCATTTTAGTTAGAAATGGAGCGTGCATTGTGAAAACACAAAAATCAGCCCCTACTAAAGGAAGATATGACAAAGGTCAAACAAACGTTCTTTCAATGTGTGTCAAACATCAACTGAATCCCAAACATCCAAAGAAAGTTTTGAGTGACTTCATAGTCAAAAATTCGAGATCCAAAATCTTTCACTCCTCCTACCTCATTCATTAAGAATCTTCACAAAGGTTATTTATCGATCAATTGCTTCACCAAATGAGAGAATTAGTTCAAGGGCTCTTAGCAAGCTGTCACTTTCTTTTAATTTTTTAGCAAATTTTGAATAATTGCTCCATGTAGTTCATAATGTCACTATTTGGACAAGAAATATTTTGGAACAATATACTTCATTTAGACAATGTATCTTTTTTCCATTTCTAATCCTTTAGAATCCTTTAGTCTTAACACCATTCTTTTCTTTTTATTTCTTTTTATTTATTTATTTTTTTCTATCCTGACTATGCTTAGATTATGTAGCTAGGACATTGGTTTCATTTCTTGGGTTCAATCCTTTGTGAACATCCCTTGCATTCCTCTTTTAGAACCTTTTAGAAACTCTCATGCCAAACAATGATGTTAGCAATCCATCGAGAAGATCCCTTTTGTTTGAACCAATTGGGGTTTGGATCATCCATTGTTATCTTTAACCTTAATTCAACAACACCTGAGACAATAGATTTTTAAGTTTGCAAATTGTTGAAAACTCATTGGTTTAGAATCCTGAATTTTAGACTAAAATTACCCCTATTTCTGCAAGCAACATCCTTTGCTCAATTGGTATAAGACACACAATCGTCCCACTATTTTGAGAAAGAAATACCTCTTCCAAAAATTGGAACCAAAAGAGTAGTTAGTAAAATATCTCAAGATAAAATCTCAAGTGCACTTTAACCCTTTAGACTGACATGAATTTGAAAATAAACACACAATTGAAAGCAAACACACAACTAAAAGAAAGCACACAATTGAAAGAAAACATACTTGGAGAAATAAAGTCTAACAATTTTATTTTATTTTGCATCTTTTAGGCTTCAAAATAATGTTTTAGAAATTTCCCATTTATTGGCAAGGGAAGAAATTCCCCCTATAAAGAACTGAGCCTAAAAGTGTTTTCTCTAAGAATTTCCATGATCTGATAAGGACCAGTCCATAAGTGTCAAAACTTTGTATGGCTATCTTGTTTCTCTTTTGGCTTATCCCACTATAGAACAAGGTCAAAAATTCTAAAGGATTTTACTGTGTCCCTTTTGTCAAACCACCTCTTCATGAAAACTTGATGTTTAGTGATGTGCTCCAATGCAACTATCCATTTCTTGTCCATCTCTAAAAGATTCATCAATCTGATTTATACTTTGTCTATACGTTTGGTGTACCCACTCATGAATTTCAAAATAGGAATTCTGAGGTTAAGTAGGAATACTGGCTCTTGTCTATAGACTAGAAACCTTAATCATTTTTTACCCTTACTCGATCTATCCATAGGGAATATTTGAGTTATGTGTGCCAATATTTAGGATTCTCCTTCAATAACTATCTTATTACTTTGATCAAATTCTTGTTTGTAGATTCAACTATCCCATTTCCTTGTAGGTAGTAAAATTTCAAATGCCCATTGAGCCAAGAATATTGATACAAAAGCAGATCCATTATCACATGAAAGGGAAAATGGTATTCCAAATCTAGCAACAATGTGTTCCTCCAAGAAGTTCATTACCACTTTAGAATTGCAATTTCTAAATTTTTCTACTTCGGTCCATTGTGTACAATAATCTTTAGCTATGAAAATAAATGTGTTCCTAGTTGATGATGGTGGATTGACTAGACCAATGAAATCTAGCCCCCACTTTGTGAAGGGGCACAACTCATACACTAGTTGTAACTTTCTCTATTGGCACTAGGTTGGAAGATATGGCAAGAACATACATGCTCAAAAGTATCTTTGAATATTGTAGGCAAAAAATATCCTAATCTTAAAATCATATGAGTAGTTGCTTCTGCTAGACGGTGTCCTATACCATACTTGTTGTGAAAATGTTCTAGGACTTCCTTTGCCTCCTCATGGCCTAAGCACTTTAGAAAGATCCCTTCATAGTTCATTTTGTATAATTCACTATCATGTAATATGTAAGACTCACACTTCATTTTGAGTCCCCTATGTTGAGAACCATTCATCCAACTAGGGCATTGATACTATAGAAGATAATAAATAATATCCTAGTACTAGATGTCTATCACCACAGCTTGACCAATATCAATTTGAGATAAAATCATTTTATTTTGATCATTCTCATTTGTTTCACTATCAAACTTGAATCCCTTTTATCTCCATCCTGGTTATCAACTATCATTTTTGATAACCCTTGACCTCTAACTAATCTCATAGGTTGAATTTCTAGATCAAATCCTTCAAGTATGGCCATCCATTTTCCTTGTCTTTCACCGAGTTCATTCTGCATCAAAAGCATCTTTATTGTTGGATTAGGTACAATTTCATACATCTTGCTTCTTTGTATGTAATGATGGAATTTCTTTACTGTCTTGATCAATGAAAATTATTGTCTATCAATAATGGAATAATTCAACTTGACATTCTTTAGAGGGCAACTCATAAAAATAAGCAGTCTTTTATCCTCCTTTTCCTTTTCTATGTCAAGATCCCAATGCAAGAATGTTCCTTCGAAAAATAATAAATCCTAAAAGGTAGCTCATAATAAAGACATACAATGAAATGGGCCATAGAAATGGCCACTTTGATATCTTCAAATGGTTTCTTAATCTTTGGGCTCCATTCTATTTTAGCCCCCTTTTGGAGTAAGTCATTAAGGGGATTAACTATTTCTACAAATCTTGTTATCAATTTTAGCACAAAATTTATCTTCCTGAAGAAAGACTTGTGTTCTTTTCGACTATGACGAGGTGATAGTTTTAGAATAGCATCAAATCTATCAAGATCAATGGAGATTCTGGCTTTAGAAATAACATGACCTAGCAACTTTCCTCTAGTAATGCCAAATGAACATTTCTTGGGATTAAGATATATGCCATAGTTATGACATATATTCAATAGCTATCTTAGATCAGCAATGTGAGTACTTCGATCCTTTGAAAAAATAGTCAAGTCATCCATGGAGATTACTATACATTTATTAATCAATCCTTTGAAAGCTTCATCCATCACCCATTGAAATGTAGCTCCTACATTAATCAATCCAAAAGGCATTCTTCTGTAGGAAAAAGTTCTCCATTTAGTTGTAAAATTTGTCTTTAATCAATCTTCTTCATTGACCATCACTTGATTATATCATAAATATCCATCAAAGAAATACATCATCTTTGAACCATTTATGATCTGCAACACCTCATCTAGTGAGGGCAAAGGATAACTATTTTTTTGAGATGCTAAATTCAAGTTACAAAAATCAATGCAAAGATGAATCTCTCCAATATTCTTCTATATGAGAACCAAATTAGCCACCCATGTACAATGGTGGTTTGGAAACATGATCTTGGCATCCAGTAACTTCTTAACTTCTTTTATTAATAGTGGTTAAATAATAGGATTTATAGGTCTTTGTCTCTGGCAGAATGGTTTAAAACCTGCTCTTTGTAGAATGTTATGTGTGATAATTTTAGGATCATACATTTTCAGTTCTTCATAGCTCCAAGAAATAACATCCTTATACTTAGTAAGTAATTTGAGCATGTCCTCCTTTTGTTGTGGATTGCACAATTTTCCTATCTATACCATTCTTGGATTTTCCTCGATAGCTAGGTTGTATGAGTCACATTCCTCAATTCCCTTTTCTTGAGTCATCCTTCTATTGGGTGTCAATTCATCACAGTCAAAAATATTTTCTAATTCAATGATCCCCTTTGGAATAGTATTCATTTTTAAATTAAGAATCACATCTTTGTCTTCAACCTCATCACCCTTAGGTTTGTCATCCAGTGTGTCATCAATTTCTTGCCCCTCAAAGTGGCCACTGCACAAGATAAATTTGAGTATATGTTGATCATCATGAAAGACCTAAAAGATTGTAATATTGTCAGGAATAGACGGAGTGAAAACCAATTCTACTAAAAATCTTTTCAAGTTTTCTCTCTCAACTGGTTGTAGTGCACTTGCTAAAATTGCAAGAGCATTTGCTATCATGTTTTTATTTCTTAGAATAGATTTTGTGATTAAAGATTTAAAGCCATCTAGTAAATCCCACACTCTTTTCCTATAAGCAAGTAGTCTCTTATCGTTGCAAGAGTATATCGATTTTACTTGTTATATAACCAACTGAGAATCTCCTTCAATTATGAGAGTTGTGACTCCTTTCTCCAGTGCAAAGAGAAGTCCTCAAATTAATGCTTTTTATTCTGCTACATTAATAGTACATCTAAACTGTAATCGATATGTTGCATGGAAAAACTTACCTTTTGGGTTGAATAATTCAATACCTACACCAATTCCCAATTTTCTATTGGAATCATCAAAGAAAAGTGTCCAAATTATATCTTATTTAGGTTTTTAGTTCTTGTGCTTATTTTTCCTCAGCTTCTCTTTCACTTGGGCCTTGAAGGATTGCTTCTTGGGAACCCATTTTAATTTTTCATGAGGTGGACTCAATGATTCTCCCTTGTGAATTCCTAATAGAGGAGGTGTATGATTTCCTTATTTGTCTTGAAATTCCCCAATCAGTTCTTTAACTTCTTCAACTTTAAGTAGAGGACAAATGAACACTGAAGTCCATCCCTGACGTTTCACATATCATCTTCTCCTTTGAACTTTAATCATTCTTGGGAGATGGAAAGATAAACCTCCATCATCTGAAGAGGTGTCACTGTATGACAGATTAATATCTTCAATTTCCTCTTCAACTTTTCCCACTGGTTCTAATAAGTTTATGGGAGTTCGATTTTTTGTAGCTTATTCTTCCAAAGTCTTATTATTCTTGTCTCCCATCATGTGGGTTAATACCTTTTCAACTACTTCTTCACATGATGAGCATTCAAATTCTAAGTCACTATATTTATGCAATCAACAAAATCCAAGAAGAAGCAAGATGCTAGGATCAACTTCCTCTCCCAAACATTGTAAATTAGCCACCATATTATCTATGAATTGTGTGACAATTTCATCCTTTGGGATTGACATCTTGAGTTCTTTAACCTAATCACTTGATATTTTGGCTGGAATCAAATCAAAAGCCATCACTTTATATGAGCCCAAATCTGATTGTAAGAATGCTACCTCATTTGTAGCATTGTACTCTATAATCATTGTCTCTAACTTGGGTTCTACATCTATCTTGATCTGATTATTCTATCCTTTCCTTGGTAACCGTAATTGAGTGAAATCCATAGAGAACCATCCCCTTAGGCATTTCATCCATTCTCTTCTTAGAAGTAAGCCATATGTTTTTGGTATATCAACCACATGTATGTCAATAACATTTTCAATCTAGGGGTTGACTATTGACTAAATCTAAACGTCTTTCAATACAACAATAACTTTTACCTACATTTTATCCAACTATATCACTACTCAATTGGAGAGTTGAGGACTAATCCCCAGTGTTTGGGCTATTAATAGTGGCATGACATTACAGGAGGCTCCTGTGTCAACAAGGTAATTGTGAAGAATTTTTCCATATATTCTAATGCTCAATACAAATAGAGGCACCTCAACCTTGTCTTTAAACATAGTGGGAATTGCCTCTATAGCATTCACCTATTGGGATACTATCTTTTGAGGACAATATTCGTATTATGGAAAACCTTTGTATGATCTAGAGTCTTCATAAGAGCTTCTAATTGTTGTGGAAAATTTTGCAACATGTCAAAC